>CP125973.1:564139393-564645706 GCA_030063025.1 Avena longiglumis
GATGTTATTCGAAAGTGCCTCCATCCCGATATGGTCTTCGGTTTTCAAACGGCCTTGGGGTTCCATGAAGGAGAGCATGAAGCCGGTGCCGAGGTTCGGGCTTCATAATCCGAGTAGAAGATCTTAGCGCCTGCCTCCGCTGCCCGACTCGTGGTCTCGATCATCGGCTTGGTGGAGGGTCTTGTCGACTTGTCGATCCGGGTTCTGCTAGAGGGTGTTCGAACAGCTACACACACCATCTCCTCTCCAACTTGCGGGGCCGAGGGGCCCTCCTCTCAAGAGCGGGTTCCCATCGAACGGTGGCGAGCGAGGTTGTCCAGCAGTGATTCATGGACATGACCGAGGCCGGCAAACGGATTGCGGAGCGGACAGAGGCGGGCGCCGGGCGTAGAGGCTCGGGAGGAGGCGCGACGCGGCGAAGAGGCGCAGCGACGAAGCGCGAAGGCGCCGGGAGCGCGGCGGGCGCGGGCGTAGCCGGGACACGGCGGTGGAGGCGCAGTGATGCGGCTCGGCTCATGGCGGCCCGGCCTGGAGCCAAGACGCTGCTGCTGGCGAAAGGCGGGCGCTGGCGGCGGCTGCGGGCGGTGGAAGGGGAGCACGGCGTGCGGGCGAGGTGGAGGCGCGCGACGGGAGAAGCGGGCTCGGCGAGCAACCGGGCCAAAGTGTTTACGCGGATTTGGCGAGGAGGCCTGGGCGCTGGGAGAGGGCGACGGCGACGGGTCGCATTGGGCTGTGGCTGCTGATGCATGAAGGAGGGGGCCCGGCGGCGCTGACCGGAGTGGGGCAGGAGGAGACCGAGGCGAGGGGCGGCACAAGCGCCAGCGAGGAGGAGGTCGGTAGCGGGAAGAAGGCGGCGCGCTGGAACCGAGAGGAGGAGCGCGCGAACGGGTGGGCCGAGGAAGAAGATGAGCAGGGAAAGAGGGAGCACGCGGGCACGCGTGGGGAGGGGCGCGCGGTGGGTCCCGGTGCGGCTGGGCGCCAGGGACGCGGTGCAAGGCAGCGTGCGTGGGCTGTGGTTGGTGGGTCCCGCGTGCGGTGGGGGGTTGGACCGGGTGAGGCTGAGGGGTGGGCCACGCGAGCGAGTGGGACCCGGGGCGTGGTTGGGGTCACGGCAGGGCTGCGTGAGTGGGCGTGTGGGGTGTGGGGAAGGGCCGGTTGGTTGGTGGCGGCGTGTGTGGTGGAAAGGAGGGTTGGGGAGTGGGTTTGACCAAGATGACGTGGCAACTATTGATTGGAGGAGGGATGAGATAATGATGTGGCGGTAGGACATTGGTGGGGGTGATGTGGATCTAGGGGGTGAGTAGAAAACTGGGTGGGTTTAGGATTAGAAGGGCAGGGGTAGGTGGACCGATTTAAATCGGGGTCGTTCGGGTGGTTGGCCTGCTCGTTGCCCTACTAAAATAATTAATAATTTTATTTATTCTTAATTATCTTTGCAACTAATTTTGACAAACAAAATATCCGGAACAACCGGGGTTTTGCGTTTGAAGAAGTGTCGGGGCGGTTTAGAAAACAAAAGCGGGCTTTGCGAAATAGTTTTGGCAAACAATGCATGATGATGACGATGCAATGCACAAATTCAACGCGATTTTCTAGTAGTGGTTTTGCGGGATGCCACAATGCACATGCCCATTTGATAGATGGTCTATTCTTGTTGAATCTCGATTGTAGTAATACACACATTAATAACATTGAAGCTAAATGTTTGAAATGGAGAGATAACTCGACCTATATGTGGCACTGTCATATTGGTCATATTGGAGTGAAGCGTATGAAGAAACTCCATTCCGATGGACTTCTTGAATCACTTGATTTCGAATCACTTGAAAGATGCGAAGCATGTCTGATGGGTAAAATGACTAAGACTCCATTTTCTGGTATGATGGAGCGAGCTACGGACTTATTGGAAATCATACATACCGATGTGTGTGGTCCAATGAGTGTAGCATCACACGGTGGTTATCGTTATATTCTTACCTTCACGGATGACTTGAGTAGATATGGGTATATCTATTTCATGAAACATAAGTCCGAAACTTTCGAGAAGTTTAAGGAATTTCAAAGTGAGGTAGCGAATCAACTTAACAAGAAGATTAAATTTCTATGATCTGATCGTGGAGGTGAATATCTGTGTTACGACTTTGGCGAGCATTTGAAGAAATGCGGAATACTTTCACAATTGACACCACCTGGAACACCACAACGTAATGGTGTGTCTGAATATCGTAATCGAACACTTTTAAATATGGTTTGTTCTATGATGTCACTTACAGATTTACCGCTATCATTTTGGGGTTATGCATTAGAAATAGCCACATTCACTTAAAATAGGGCACCATCTAAATCCGTTGAAATGACGCCGTATGAATTATGGTTTGGGAAGAAACCTAAATTGTCGTTCCTTAAAGTTTGGGGTTGCGAAGCTTATGTAAAGAAGTTACAGCCAGACAAGCTTGAACCCAAAGCGGAAAAATGCGTCTTCGTAGGATACCTGAAGGGAATTATTGGGTATATATTCTATCATAGATCCGAGGGAAAAATCTTCGTTGCCAAGAATGGATCCTTTCTAGAGAAGGAGTTTCTCTCGAAAGAAGTGACTGGAAGGAAAGTAGAACTCGACGAGGTTGTTGAACCTTCTCTCGAACTTGAGAGTAGCGCAACACTGGATGTGGTTCCTATGGTTCCTACACCAATAAGATAGGAAGCTAATGATGTTGATCATGAAAATTTGGTTGAAGTAACTACGAAACCTCGTAGGTCAACAAGAAATCGTACCACTCCTGATTGGTATGATTCCGTTATGAGTGTCATGTTGGTGGACAACACCGATGACCCTGCGACATATGAGGAAGCGATGATGAGCCCAAATTCGAATAAATGGCAAGAAGCCATGAAATCCTAGATTGGATCCATGTACGAAAACCAAGTATATATGGAATCTTGTGGACTTAACGGATGGCCGGAAGGCTGTTGAGAACAAATGGATTTTCAAGAAGAAAACAAATGTTGATGGTAATGTTACTGTCTATAAAGCTTGACTTGTCGCAAAATGGTTTCGACAATTTCAAGGAGTTGACTACGATGAGACTTTCTCACCGGTAGCGAAGCTAAAGTCTATGAGGATTTTATTAGCAACCGCTACATATTATGATTATGAGATATGGCAGATGGATGTATAAACGGCGTTCCTCTGTCACATCCCAAAATTTTCCAAAATAAATAAACAAAATAAATAATTGTTGAAATCTAGGGTGAAAAGAAATTTTTGATTCCAAAGGGAAACATCAAAACCTATTTTGAAAAAATAAAATCCTATAGGGATTTAAAAAGATAAATAAATAATAAATAAAATTATACAAGTTGGAATCACCATTTTTGGATCTTTAAATAAAAAGATATGGATTTTTAAGCAAAGGAAGAAATAAATAAGGAATTTTTTAAAAAGCCAAATTAAAACCGAGCCAAGCAAATAAAATATCTTGGTTTAATAAAAAGAGTAAAGGATTATTTGAATAAAATCATAAGGATTTATTAATATCCAATTTTCATTTAGGTAAAGACATTTTCCCATTTTTAATGAACATTAAAACATATGAAAGTATTTTAAATAATATTTCAAAGTGAAATTATTTTGCATAAATAAAACCTACTGAAAAAGGTTTGGTTAAATTTAGAATTCAGATAGATTTTTAAAACATATTTAAATCTTATTTTGAAATAAAGACTAATGTCTATTATTTTTAAATAAATAATAGACCCTAAAAGATTAAATTAATTATTCTAAAATGGACTTTAGAATATGTTAATCAATAGTATTAAAATATACTCAAAGTTTGGCAAAGGTTTGAATTCAAATGGAGTTTGAATTATTTGAATACAAATCAAAACAGAAATTCAAAATAGAAAAAGAAAAAGAATTCAGAACAAAAAAAGAGAGGAAACGAACCCAGCCCAACCAGTCATCTGGCCCAGCAGAAGCCCACCCGGCACTCCCTCTCTCCCTGCCCGTTCATTTCTCACCACGGCCTCGACCCACACCCTCGCTGACGCTACGACCCCACACCCACTCCCTCTCTCTCGCAGACAACCAGTCCCCACGTTGTTAGTCATCTCTCCCACCCACGTCGACCGTACCCCACATGACCTCGCCGTTTCTGCCGCGAGTAACTCCGGTAAATTCGCATCAATGCGGGATTTAATCTCTCCAGAGACGACGCATACTTAAACTCCCACTCCTCCTCTCTCTTTTCCCCCAGGCGCCGTCTCCTCT
This sequence comes from Avena longiglumis, assembly GCA_030063025.1. Classification (NCBI taxonomy): domain Eukaryota; kingdom Viridiplantae; phylum Streptophyta; class Magnoliopsida; order Poales; family Poaceae; genus Avena; species Avena longiglumis. The sequence goes on from CP125973.1 coordinate 564,143,664, forward strand.
CGGCCACCAGACTGCCACAATCGCTAGCTCGAACGCACAGTCTCCGACGAGCAACTCCGGCCGATTCCGGCGACGTAGCTCCTCCCCTTGCCTCCCAGTGCACACGATCCTGCTCCCCCTCTTATTTCGCATCTCCCAGCACCAACCCCACACCCGCGCGAGCACCGTAGCCTCGGCAGCGACATCGACAGAACGCCTCCATCGTCTGCCACTTCTCTGACGAAGCCCCTGGTAAAATCTGACCGCCCTAACCCCTCTAGATCACACGCGTGTATTCGCCACACTCTTTCGCATCTATTGCATCCTCTGGCGTATCATTTTGTGCCCTGTAGCGTCTACCGCATTTATACCTGAGCAAGCCCGACGCCGACGTCGTCTCCGACGAGCAACCGCCGCCACCCCCGAGCGCCCCTCGACGAACTGACCCCACCTCGAGCATCAGCGCTTCACGTCGAGTCTGGTGAGCATCCTCACTCCCTCCCGCGCTTCCTGGTTCGTCGGCAACTCCACACTTTGAAGGCGCCACCGTCACGCCAGCAGTGGCGTCGATTCTGGCGAATCTGTTGCCGTAGGATGTTTATCGTCTAGCTAAGATTAGATTTTAGATGAAGGGGTAAGTTTTGATCAGTGCTGCACAATCTAACTTAAATCCAACGACCCACAGATATCGATCCGCACGAACCGTTTTTAGCCAGTAAGAAAGCGCCATGTGGTCAGTGCTTTGATTTAAAAACAGAAATGTGTCTATTAGATATTCAAACTTGCAAAATTCATAACTTTAAATCTACATGTCCAACTTTTACAAATTTTATATCACTGGAATCAGGAGAACAAAACCTTTCCAACCATGCACTTTGTTTAGTATTTTGCTTCTGTAAAATTGGTTGTTTTAGGCAGAAACATATTCAGGCTTATTTTGGATATAAAATTAATTCTAAAAATGTTTTTCTGGTAAAATATTTTGTAAATAGATTGTTTTGAACCTACTAACCATATAAACCAACTTGTAGATTTACAATTATATTTGGTGACACTTAGGAATTAAATCTTTGAATAAAAGAATTTCTAGCTAAATAAAAATATTCATTATGGTTTAAAAATGCTTTTAAAGTAAAAACTTTTGGAAAATGATGTGATTCAAACCTTCTGACCCTAAACACCAAGTTTTGAGAATTGAAAACATATTTGATGAACCTTAGTAAATTATTACTTTGTTAAAAGTATTTCTAGCAAATAAAAAAATATTGTTTGAATTAAAAATGGAATTTGGATGAAACCTTTTTGCAAATAGATTAATATTAAACCCTTTAAACATAAACACTAACATTTGTGTTTAAAGAATATATTTGGCTAAAATTACAAAATATTACTTTGATTTAATTCACTACTAACAAAAAAAAAATGATTTAAAATGGCCATTTTCAGTAACTTGGCTTCAAATGATTTTTCCACATTTATAAATGAGCTTAAGTGTTTTAAAATGTTTAGAGCCTACTAGAAACCAATTTTACAAATAAAACCATATTTTGCATGCTTGCATGCATTGCTTGATTTTATCATTTTATGTGGTGAATTGTTTGAAGGTTAGTTTGAATATTGCTTGCTTGATTGATTTGTAGTGAAATTAGAAGAGTGTGATATTTGCAAGATCAAGGAGTGAACCAATATTCCCTACTAAAATGGCAAGTGACACTATCATCCATGTCCTACTATTTTCATTGCATTTAGTGGATTCTTGTAGTAGGCATGATAGGACTACTATATTTTATGCTATGCTATATCCTATTAGGATATCCTTATATCATCCTTAGTGAAAACCTTGTAGTTGTAGTATGCTTAGACCTGCTATATATTTGGGGTGGAATACCATATTATGATTATATGAAGTATTGGAAAAATATATGTTTTATATAATAAAACAAGTACTCAATGAACCACCTGGGTGGAAGGAGGATACTCACTTTTGGACAAGGTGGCAACAAAGGGAACCATGTTTATATGGCTATATTTTTGTATGTGCACTAGAAGAAAACCACCCAGGGACTTAGAGATTGAACATGTTTCTCGTACAGTGGCTTCCGTGTACAGCCACATGCTAAATGGGCTCTGGCTTAGTCGACTACATAGTGGAAGACCCTTGCATTGGCATCTTCAGGTTAACTAGAATTGTGTATTGGAAATATATCCTTACATTGGTGCCTGGAAGACAAGCTAGCATTGTGTATTGGGAGGAATTCTATGGAAAGACTTTGTCACATTCTCGATCTGTCGGTACTCCATTTGGTGAGTACTTATCCAACGGCTACTGGTGGCGTCAAGACGAGATTGTGTCATGTGGGTAAAGTGTATAACTTCTGCAGAAGATCAAATTCTAAGTACTTAGTCATGTCCCCGGTTACAGACAACTCTGAGCAACTAAGGCCTGAAGCTATGGAAGATCTCGACATTCCAATTTACCAAAATAAAACTTGATGGTGTCAACAAGGGATTAGAAGCACTTGGAGTTTTCCAAGGAGTTCAGAAAGATTTTCAAAAGATCAAAACTATTTTGAAAACATAGGATAAAACTATATTGCTTTCTACAAATGAGCCTAAACCCTACTTATCCAAATATGCATGTATTGATAGGATCCACTTATTCTACATAGTATTGAAACTTGCCAATACAATACAAATGTATTGACCCTTGTGGCTGCAACTTATTATGTTGCAGGTTTGTTTGATGTTAGTGAAGTGTGTGTTGAATAGGATTACAAGTCTACAACCAACATGATTGCATGTGGCATTTTGAAGATGAAGGACTCCATGTTATAGTTATTTCTGCTACATTGTAATGAGTTAGCCAAATGAGCTATGTAAGATGTAATGAATTATTTTATTCCTGGTTATAAAGTTGTATTATGACCTTTGTTTCTTGATATTACATCTTAACTGTGGATGCTAGCTATTGATCCAGGGACTAGCATTGTAAACACAGGGATCTCTACCTTATTAAAGGTTGGGACCTCTACAGATGGTATCAGAGCACTGTGTTGCCTCTAGGATTGTAACCCTGGGATTGGACAAAACCCCTTAGAAAAATAGTAATTGTATTTGTTCCAAAACTTATTTACAAACAATCTTGTAAACTCTTTCCTCAACCTTTTTGGTTTTGATTCTACATCTCTTCCTTTTCAACTTGATGGACAGAGCCTCCACCATGACCAAGGACTTCAACTTAGTCATCACTAAGGACTACAAGTGATAACCAAGAGACATTAGATTGCCTACCAAAGACTTCGATAAACATGTTAGAGTATGGATCATATTGACCTATGAGGTATGACTATACTAGGTTGATCGTTTTAAGAAAACTTGATGTTTCCTTCAACTCATGAGTTAAGCTCATAGGTTGTTGAGTGAATAGTTGCTTTTTGATTGTTTGATTGAACTTGATTGTTTTGGGTGGTGTCTTAGAACTTCTTTTACTTATCCCTATCAAACCAATAGATGCCTCCCCGTCGTGCCAACCCCAACCAAAACAACAACAATAACGTCACTCCCGAGATGCAGCAGTTGATGACAGCTCAAGCTCAACTGATGCAGATGATGACGTAGTTTGTGCAAAATCAGAATCAAAATAACAATAACAACAACAATAATAATCAGAATAATCCTCCAGCACATGACATGCTCACCAGATTTCTGAAACTGAGGCCTGCAAGGTTCTCTCGAACAACTGATCCAATGGTAGCCAATGACTAGTTACATTCAGTGAACAAGGACTTAGTGACTGTTGGCTGCACCGACGAGGAAAAAGTTAGGTTTGCAGCATATCTGCTTGAAGGACCAACAACAACATGGTGGGACAACTTTCAGATCACCACTCCCCTTGAGAATGTGACTTGGGATATTTTTGAGGATGGTTTCCATACAGCTCACATCTCATCTAGAGTGATGAACTTGAAGAAAAAAGAGTTCCACAATCTGAAGCAAAGTCACCTCAGTGTGGTTGAGTACATTGAAGAATTCAACAATCTGGCACGCTATGCACCGGATGAAGTTGATACAGATTCTAAGAGGAAGGAGAAATTCCTTGAAGGACTTAATGATGAGTTGAACCTGCAGCTGTCAGTTGCCTATGTCCCAACTTATCAATCACTCTGTGACAAATCCACCATCTTGGAAAACAAGATGAATCAAGTTGAGAAAAGAAAGAGGAAGCATAACCTCAAGTATCACTCAGGATCATCACAAAAGAAACGTTCATTTAAAAAGATCAATGAAGATTCTGAACCACATCAGTACCACCACAACAACAATGGAAGTGATAATAATGGAAATGATACTGACAATGGAGATGACCTTGGTCAGAACCAACATGGCAATTCCAGGAAGAAAGACATTAGCCAGTTGCAGTGCTATAATTTGTAAGGAACCTGGACACTATGCATCAGACTGTCGTGAGAAGAAAAAGAAAAAGGATGCTAGAAACTCCAATGGAAATGACTCCAATGTGACCCAGGAAGGACATGTGAACCACATTGACATGTATGGAACACTTGAAGAAATAGAGGATGTGGATGTCAGGAATTAGTTAAGTCAGTTGAGTCAAATAAGGATTTCTTGTTGGATATCTATCATTGAACCCAAGTCAAGTGAACCATCAATGTAACCCTATAAGACTTTCTTTTAAGGGTGGTAGTACCCTAGTCGCCTTGAAGCCAACTTGTAACCTCTAGCCTTCCCAAATCTCGGGACGAGATTTCTTTTAAGGGTGGTAGCCTGTGACATCCCAAAATTTTCCAAATTTTGAAATGAGAAAAATAAATAAGCAAAATAAATAATTGTTGAAATTTAGGTTGAAAAAGAAAAAAATTTGATTCCAAAGGGAAACATCAAAACCTATTTTGAACAAATAAAATCCTAAAGGGATTTAAAAAGATAAACAAATAATAATAAAATTATACAACTTGGAATCACCATTTTTGGATCTTTAAATAAAAAGATATGGATTTTTAAGCAAAGGAAGAAATAAATAAGGACTATTTTAAAAAGCCAAATTAAACTGAGCCAAGCAAATAAAATAAAATATCTTGGTTTAATAAAAAGAGTAACAGATTATTTGAATAAAATCATAAGGATTTATTAATATCCAATTTTTATTTAGGTAAAGATATTTTCCCATTTTAAATGAAGATTAAAACATATGAAAGTATTTTAAATAATATTTCGAAGTGAAATTATTTTGCATAAATAAAACCTACTGAAAAAGGTTTGGTAAAATTTAGAATTCAGATAGAGTTTTAAAACATATTTAAATCTTATTTTGAAATAAAGACTAATATCTATTCTTTTTAAATAAATAATAGACTCTAAAAGATTAAATTAATTATTCTAAAATGGACTTTAGAATATGTTAATAAACAGTATTAAAATATACTCAAAGTTTGGCAAAGGTTTGAATTCAAATGGAGTTTGAATTATTTGAATACAAATCAAAACAGAAATTCAAAATAGAAAAATAAAAAGAATTCAGAACAAAAAAGAGAGGAAACGAACCCAGCCCAACCAACCATTTGGCCCAGCAGAAGCCCACCCGGCACTCCCCCTCTCCCTGCCCGTTCATTTCTCACCACGGCCTCGACCCACACCCTCGCTGACGCTGCGACCCCACATCCACTCCCTCTCTCTCGCAGACAACCAGGCCCCACCCTGTCAGTCATCTCTCCCACCCGTGTCGACCGTTCCCCACACGACCTCGCCGTTTCTGCCGCGAGTAACTCCGGTAAATTCACATCAATGCGAGATTTAATCTCTCTAGAGACGAAGCATACTTAAACGCCCACTCCTCCTCTCTCTTTTCCCCCCAGACGTCGTCTCCTCTCGGCCACCAGGCTGCCACAATCGCTATCTCGAACGCACTATCTCCGACGAGCAACTCGGCCGGATTCCGGCGACGTAGCTCCTCCCCTCGCCTCCAAGTACACACGAGCTTGCTCCCCCTCTTCTTGCGCATCTCCCAGCACCAACCCCACACCCGCGCGAGCATCGTAGCCTCGGCAGCGACATCGACAGAACGCCGCCAACGTCTGCCACTTCTCCGACGAAGCCACTAGTAAAATCTGACCGCCCTAACCCCTCTATCTCACACGCGTGTATTCGCCACACTCTTCTGCATCTAAAGCATCCTCTGGCGTATCATTTTGTGCCCTGTAGCGTCGACCGCATCTATACGTGAGCAAGCCCAACGCCGACGTCATCTCCGACGAGCAATCGCCGCTACCCACGAGCGCCCCTCGACGAACTTACCCCACCTCGAGCATCAGCGCTTCACGGTGAGTCTGGTGAGCATCCTCACTCCCTCCCGTGCTTCCTGGTTTGTCGGCAACGCCACCGCCTGAGCGCGCGCCGTCGTGAGCGCCGCCAGTTCTTGGCAGATGCGCTGGTAGCCGTAGGATGTTTATCGTCTGGCTAAGATTAGATTTAGACGAAGGGGTAAGTTTTGATCAGTGCCGCATGATCTAAATTAAATCCAACGACCCACAGAGAGCGATCTGCACGAACCGTTTTCAGCCAGTAAGAAAGCGCCACGTGGTCAGTGCTTTTTATTTAAAAACAGAAATGTGTCTATTAGATATTCAAACTTGCAAAATTCATCACTTTAAATATACACGTCCAAATTTTACAAATTTTATATCACTGGAATCAAGAGAACAAAACCTTTCCAACCATGCACTTTGTTTAGTATTTTGCTTCTATAAAATTGGTTGTTTATGCAGAAACATATTTAGGCTTATTTTGGATATAAATAAATTCTAAAAATGTTTTTATGGTAAAATCTATTGTAAATAGATTGTTTTGAACTTACTGACCATATAAACCAACTTGTAGATTTAAAAGTATATTTAGTGACACTTACGAATTAAATCTTTGAATAAAATCATTTCTAGCTAAATAAAAATATTCATTATTGTTTAAAAATGCTTTTAAAGTAAAACCTTTTGGAAAATGATGTGATTCAAACCTTCGGACCCTAAACACCGAGTTTTGAGAATTGAAAACATATTTTATGAACCTTAGTAAATTATTACTTTGTTAAAAGTATTTCTAGCAAATAAAAAAATATTTTTTGAATTAAAAATGGAATTTGGATGAAACCTTTTTGCAAATAGATTAATATTAAACCCTTTAAACATAAACACTAACATTTTTGTTTAAAGAATATATTTGGCTAAAATTACAAAATATTACTTTGATTTAAATCACTACTAATAAAAAAAATGATTTAAAATGGCTATTTTCACTAACTTGGCTTCAAATGATTTTGCCACATTTATAAATGACCTTAAGTGTTTTAAAATGTTTAGAGCCTACTAGAAACCACTTTTCCAAATAAAACAATCTTTTGCATGCTTGCATGCATTGCTTGATTTTATCATTTTATGTGGTGAATTGTTTAAAGGTTAGTTTGAATATTGCTTGCTTGATTGATTTGTAGTGAAATTAGAAGAGTGTGATATTTGCAAGATCAATGAGTGAACCAATATTCCCTACTAAAATGGCAAGTGACACTATCATCCATGTCCTACTATTTTCATTGCATTTAATGGATTCTTGTAGTAGGCATGATAGGACTACTATATTTTATGCTATGCTATATCCTATTAGGATATCCTTATATCATCCTTAGTGAAAACCTTGTAGTTGTAGTATGCTTAGACCTGCTATATATTTGGGGTGGAATACCATATTATGATTATATGAAGTATTGGAAAAATATATGTTTTATATAATAAAACAAGTACTCAATGAACCACCTGGGTGGAAGGAGGATACTCACTTTTGGACAAGGTGGCAACAAAGGGAACCATGTTTATATGGCTATATTTTTGTATGTGCACTAGAAGAAAACGACCCAGGGACTTAGAGATTGAACATGTTTCTCGTACAGTGGCTTCCGTGTACAGCCACATGCTAAATGGGCTCTGGCTTAGTCGACTACATAGTGGAAGACCCTTGCATTGGCATCTTCAGGTTAACTAGAATTGTGTATTGGAAATATATCCTTACATTGGTGCCTGGAAGACAAGCTAGCATTGTGTATTGGGAGGACTTCTATGGAAAGACTTTGTCACATTCTCGATCTGCCGGTACTCCATTTGGTGAGTACTTATCCAACGGCCACTGGTGGCATCAACACGAGATTGTGTCATGTGGGTAAAGTGTACAACTTCTGCAGAAGATCAAATTCTAAGTACTTAGCCTTGTCCCCGGTTATGGACAACTCTGAGCAACTAAGGCCTGAAGCTATGGAAGATCTCGACATTCCAATTTCTCAAAGTAAAACTTGATGGTGTCAACAAGGGATTAGAAGCACTTAGAGTTTTCCAAGGAGTTCAGAAAGATTTTCAAAAGATCAAAACTATTTCGAAAAGATAGGATAAAACTATATTGCTTTCTTCAAATGAGCCTAAACCCTACTTAGCCAAATATGCATGTATTGATAGGATCCACTTATTTCTACATAGTAGTGAAACTTGCCAATACAATTCAAATGTATTGACCCTTGTGGCTGCAACTTATTATGTTGCAGGTGTGTTTGATTTTAGTGAAGTGTGTGTTGAATAGGATTACAAGTCTACAACCAACATGATTGCCTGTGGCACTTTGAAGATGAAGGACTCCATGCTATAGTTATTTCTGCTGTATTGTAATGAGATAGCCAAATGATCTATGTAAGATGTAATGAATTATTTTATTCCTGGTTATAAAGTTGTATTATGACCTTTGTTTCTTGATATTACATCTTAACTGTGGATGCTAGCTATTGATCCAGGGACTAGCATTGTAAACACAGGAATCTCTACCTTATTAAAGGTTGGGACCTCTACATCCTCAATGCAGACATTGATGAAGAGTTGTATATGGTACAACCCAAAGGTTTTATCGATCCTAAAGATGCTAACAAGGTACGCAAACTTCAACGATCCATTTATGGATTGAAGTAAGCATCCCAGAGTTGGAATCAACGTTTTGATAAGGTGATCAAAAGTTTTGGTTTTATACAAACTTACGGAGAAGCTTGTAATTACAAGAAAGTGAGTGGGAGCTCTGTAGCATTCTTAATACTATATGTACATGACATATTATTGATTGGGAATGATGTAGACCTGCTTAATAGTGTCAAGGATTATTTGAATAATGGTTTTTCAATGAAATATCTTGGCGAAGCAGCTTACATATTAGGCATAAATATTTATAGAGATAGATCGAGACGCCTAATATCATTGTCACAGAGTACATATTTGGACAAAGTTCTAAAGAGGTTTGGAATGGAAGATAGCAAGAAAGGGTTCTTGCCCATGTTGCCCAATACGACCTTGAGTAAAACTCAAAGTCCTGCAATGGCAGAAGATAAAGGAAGGATGAGTAAAACTCCATATGCCTCAGCATTAGGATCTCTTATGTATGCCATGCTATGTACTAGACCCGACATTGCATATGCTATTAGTTTGACTAGCAGATATCAAAGTGATCCAGAGGATCATTGGACAATGGCCAAAACATCCTTAAGTACTTGAGAAGAACTAAGGATATGGTTCTTTCTTATGGAGGTAATGAATAGCTCATTGTTAATGGTTACACCGATGCTAGTTGGAACACCGATCCGGATGATTCTAAATCTCAACTGGATAATGATTTACTTTGAATGGTGCGAGTTAGTCGGAGGAGTGCAAAGCAAAGCGTTGTGGCGAGATCTTCAACTGAATCGAATACATACACCTTGAAGGCTTCACAAGAGGCGATATGGATGAAGGAGTTCATTATAGAGCTCGGTGTGGTTCCAAGTGCGCTGGACCCAATGTCTATCTATTGTGATAACATGGGCGCCATAGCCAATGCGCAAGAACCAAGGTCACACAAGAAGCTTAAGCACATAAAGCTACGCTTTCACGCTATTCGAGAGCATGTCCAAGATGGTGACATAAAGATTTGCAAAGTACACACAGATCTGAATGTGGCGGATCCGTTGACTAAACCTCTCCCGAGGGCAAAACATGACCAGCACCAAACCGCCATGGGTGTTCGGTATATTACCATGTAATCTAGATTAGTTAACTCTAGTGCAAGTGGGAGACTGTTGGAGATATGCCCTAGAGGCAATAATAAAAGTGGTTATTATTATATCTTTGTGTTTATGATGAATGTTTACATTCATGCTATAATAGTATTAACCGGAAACATTAATACTTGTGTGATTTGTAAACTAAATTAGAGTCCCTGGTAAAGCCTCTTTATAATACTAGCTTGTTGGTTCATAGATGATCGTGGTTTCTCGATCATGAACATTGAGATGTTATTAACAACAAGATCATATCATTAGGAGAATGGTATGATGTACATACTCCTATAGATAAGCATAGCATAAAGATCAAGTCATTTCAATAGTTCGTTTGCTATAAGCTTTCTGATACATAGTAACCTAATTCCTTCTACCATGAGATCATGCTAATCACCATCACCGGAAGGATGCTTTGATGACATCAAACACCACACCGTAACTGGGTGGCTAAAAAGGTGGCATTGAGTGTTCGGAAAGTATGTGTTGAGGTACATGAATCAAGAGTGGGATTTGTCAATCCATATGACGGATAGATATACTCTAGGCCCTCTCGGTGGAATGTCATCTAATTAGATTGCAAGCATGTGACTAGCTCACAAGGGATCACATATCACGGGAACAAGAAAAGAGTAATTATCGGTAAAGAGGTTGAACTAGGTATGCAGAGATACCGACGATCAAACCTTGGATAAGTAAACTATCGCGAGACAAAGGGAAATTGGTATCGTATGTAAGTGGTTCATTCGATCGCAAAGTAATCATAGAAATAAGTGGGAGCCATATGAATTTCCATATTCCTCTATTGGTTATTGATCGGAGAAGTGTCTCGATCATGTCTGCATAATTCACGAACTGTAGGGAGACACACTTAAGGATTCGATGTTGTTTAGTAGATATGGAATGTAAGTACGAAAACCGAATGTTGTTCGGAGTCTCGGATGGGATCCAGGATATCACGAGGAGATCCAGAATGGTCCGGAGAATATGATTCATATAAGGAAATTCCGATTCCGGAGTTCGGGAATGATTTTGATGTTTTCATCAGAGAGGTTCTAGAAGGGTCTATAAGGTTCACCGGAACAGAAGGGGAATGGTCCATGAATGTGTCATGGTTATGTGGAATGATTGGATCATGTCCTAGGTCACTTTGGTTGGACATTTGCGAGAGAGAAATAAAGCTCTAAATTGAAAGTCAAAGGGGAGGTTTGAAAAGTCAAACTGGAACAATAGTTTCCTAGTGGAAGAAGGAAAGAGTCCTTCCTTCTATCCAACTTGGGTTTGGGTATGGATTCAAACTCCCCTCTCCCAAGCTGCCCCCCCTCTCATAAATAGAGGGGGAGGGCTGCCCCAAGGCACACAATACCAGCCCACCTGTGGGCAGGCCGCCTCCCACTGCGGTCACCGCCGCCTCTAGCTTGCCACGACACCTCCTCCTCTCCGTCCTTCTAAACCTAGATCGGGAATCCCTAGATCCACCATAACTCGCCGCTTAGGCGAAGCCTCAAGGATCTTCCCTCTACTCGACACCACGCCGTCGTCGCTTGGGAATCATGAGGAGAACTACAACCTCCATCGCTGGAACAAGGAGAGGAAGGTCTTCATCAGTACCAAACGTGACCGATCATGAAGCGCCGCTTAACGTAGCCGGAAGGATCGCTCACGATCTTGAGATCGACAAGTAACGCATCACATCACCCACGAGAATATGCTCTCATTTACCGCTTTGGAATCTTCAAGGGTGAGTACTCTCATCGACTCGTTGCTACAATCTAGTAGATAGATCTTGGCTTGTTTTTGTGCATGTGGTAGAATTTTTTTGTTTTCCATGCTACGAACCCCTACACTTATTTTTCCGCAAATTTCGATATAATTTGTATTTTTGTGAATTAGAATGATTTAGTTATGATTTTCTAAGATTAATGTGGTAAAATGAAAAATAGCTATCCCGAGGGCATTGCCGTCCGCATAGATGTGAAACCTATGCCGAGGGCAATGTCGTTGTTGTAGCCTTGATGCTGCCCCGTGCATGGTATATACGCCGAGGGTCCTAGCTACGCCGAGGGCCGCATTCGGCCTGGCTAGGCTACACCGACGTCATTTCTGTGCCGAGGGCTGGCCTACTGGCCTAGGCTGGGGAGGATCCTACGCCGAGGGGCCTGGCATTTGGACGTCGGCGTAGGTGCCCGGCCCTTGGCGTAGCGCGCTTTTCCTATAGTGCTCATATATGATGTTATTCCCAATGTATTCATAAAGTAATTAAGTTATCCTTGTATGAACATCAGATATATATCACTGAATATGTGATTCGGTTGTGGAACAATCTACTCATGATTGTTCATAATATATTGTTCTTGGTCATTAAGGTTGCGCTAGACATACAACTTAGACCAATGTGCAAGTCGACGGATGACATGGTTCCACTTGTCATGGGCATGGTGATGCTAATCCGATTACACTTATTCAGCTAAAGTGTTGGTAGAGTCAGATAGACCCACGGTTGAGATGCAACGAGTATATGTCATTTGCAGTCTCAAGCAATAATGGAATCCTTTGACCCGAGGTGATCGCAAAATTCGAGTTGTGGATCGGCCGACTTAGGTTCTATCAAATGTTGTTCCGTAAAAGGCTAGTAAGGATCTAGCAATCCCCTGCCCGTGCTCCTTCCTATACATGTGGATACCGGTATAGGCGTTGCATGTGCGGCGCTGGAGACAGAGGAGTTCGTGGGGATCCGTCGAAGTAGTTCATGGGATCGATCAGAACTGCATTGATGCTCTACATCAAGTTCCGCATATGCGCGTCTAGCGGTAATCTCATGGTCTATTACCTGACCTATATCTTGGTAGTCCTACGTAGGGTAAACGTTTTTGTTTATCTCTGCATGGACCAACAATGGTATAAGAGCGAAAGTTTCTGGTTTTAGGCCCTTGGTCTATGCACATGTGAAATGCATGAGGTTGTATATTGGATCAATCGTCCGTTGATCGATCGATGACATAGGTCAGTTTTGTACAAGATTGATTGCATCAATCGTACTCGAGGTGCATGGAAGATCAGGTGTAGATGATCAATGAGATTGGTCAGATCCGCAAAAGGGATCGGATTTGGGTAAAAGTTTTTTATCCAATGAAGGAATCCATGGTTTGGAATACAGATTGGTTTTGCACAAAGATCGACACTACATTGACGCTCTACATCAAGTTCCGCATCTGCGCATCTAGCGGTAATCTCGTGGTCTATTACCTGAGCTAGATCTTGGAGTCCCACGTAGGGTAAAAGTTTTTGTTTATCTCTGTGTGGCCCAACGGTGGTATCAGAGTGAAAGCTTCTGGTTTTGGGCTCTTGATATGTGCATATGTGATATGCATGAGGTTGTAGATTAGATCTACTTGGGGTTACGGTGGTCGATCTATGAGATAGATCGGTTTTGTTTTTACAAGATTGATTGGATCAATCGTACTCGAGGTACATGAAATATTAGGTGCAGATGATCAATGAGATAGGTCATATCTACATAGAGATCATATTTGGGTAAAAGTGTTTTATCCAATGAAGGAATCCATGGTTCGGAATACAGATTGCATTTGCACAAGGATCGTCACTGCATCGACGCACTACATCAAGTTCCGCATCTGCGCGTGTAGAGGAAATGTCATGGTATATTACATGAGCTAGATCTTGGGAGTCCCGCGTAGGGTAATTTTTTTTGTTTTTCTCTGCATGGCTCAACAGTGGTATCAAAACGAAAGCTTCTGGTTTTAGGCCCTCGATCTATGCATATGTGATATGAATGAGGTTGTAGATTGGATTTACTTAGGGTACCAGCGGTTAATCTATGAGATAGATCAGTTTTTTGTAAGATTAACTGGATCAATCATACTCAGGTGCATGGAAGATCAGGTGCGGATGATCAATGAGATTGGTCAGATCTGCACATGGATCGGATTTGGGTAAAAATGTTTGATGCAATGAAGAAATCCATGGTTTGGAATACATATTGGATTTGCACAGGGATCGACACTGCATCGACGCGCTACATCAAGTTCCACATCTGCGTATCTAGCACTAATCTCGTGGTCTATTATCTAAGCTAGATCTTGGGAGTCCTGAGGGTAAAAGTTTTGGTTTATCCATGCGTTGCCCAATAGTGGTATCAACGAAAGTTTATTATTTTAGGCCTGCATATGTGATATGCATGACATTGTAGATTGGATCTTCTTGGGGTTCTGGTGGTCGATCTATGAGATATATCGGTTTTGTACAATATTGATCAGACCAATCGTACTCGGGGTGCATGGAAGATCAGGTGCGGATGATCAAGAAGATTGGTCAGATCTGCACAGGGACCAGACTTGGGTAAAAGTGTTTTAATCAATGGAGGGACTGCCAGCTTCGCCCTATCGTAGTGCCTTAGATGTCATTATGAGTTTCACAACACTGGTAGATATAGTATCGATCCATAACTTGTTTTTGTAGGAAGTTTTGAATGGTATGTCCTATCTGCATGTGATGTGTGCAATCCATACGTGATATGCGTATCACGGGTTTGTCAGCTGGCTGGAGCCAATGGGCTATCACTGTGATTGTATAACGACTTGTGTGTCGGCATGTGATGCCATCTTCTTGTATGTTCCTTTGTGCTAGTGTAGCATGTTTGGAGGACTTGAAGGACACGGTAGCCAAAGGCATGACGATCAGGTTCATGGAGATGGAGATCGCCATGAAGAGAGCCATACCATTTCACATTATAATTGGATTATTTGTGTTATTATTATGTCTCTGGTTTATCTCTATTAGATAGTTGGTAAACTTTAATCTCACAAAGAAGGTTTAGTCGGTCTCCCCGCTAGTGTTGCACCAACACAAGTCAGATATTTTTGGTAGTGGACTCATAAAATTGATGTCCATCGATTCTTTCCGATTAGGTGCGTTAAAGTCAGATTCTTACAGCGGAAGCACTTGGTAAACTAGATGGGTCTATCACAACGGTTGTGGCAATCGGGGAGAGGTTGGTCGGAGCCAGGGCATGTGATTTCACTCGACCAACAAGAGTCGCATGAGATGCAATTGGCAAGGAGTTGCCTACCTAGATCACTTGATGACTAGCGGTGATGGTAAAGCTCACTAGTCGGCTTGTTTATTTAGGATCCTGAATCACTTAGTAACCATCGGAGGGATGTTGCTTCTAATGGGAGCATACATATGAAAATGTTTAATACGCTTGCTATTTTATGGATACATGTCTTAAGTGTTTTGCATTTTTTCTGTTATAGATCAATGGCACCTAATAGCAGTCTCCCTCAGTTATCTAGTCTTGTGTTGAGGACGATTCTAGAGAAAGATAAGCTTAATGTAACTAATTTCACCAACTTGTATCATAATCTGAGAATTGTTCTCAAACAAGAAAAGAGGGACTATCTTCTAGACAACCCACTTAGATCCAGATGGCCTCCTTTTCAAAACACATGTTCTTTTGAGACCCCGTAGCTGTTGTTGCCTTCACCACTTTCTGTGGGCTATTTACTTCGTCCTCATCAACCCGTGGTCCTTTATTTTCTTCACTCCCCTCTCCTTCATCCTTCCTCCATGACAAACTGTCACTTCCCGACCAATGTCCTCCTCTCCCGAAGCTATAGCCCCTTGATTTGCTACTACCCCGTCCATGACTCCATCTACTCCTACCCCCATTAGGCCCCTTACGCCCCTCCAAATCCGCACGTAGCTAGGCTCCCCACTCGAGCTTCTCTCCCTTGTTAAGTTTCACCATACATTCCTTCTCCCCATGAACAATCACACCACACTTTTAGCAAAAGTCCGAGAGGTTCTCATATTCAAACCTACACCATAGTTCTCTCTTTTCTTCGTTCTCATCATCATCTACAATGTCTAGAGTAGTTCCTCTCATTAGAGCCTTGGTGATATCTGATACGTCCAATTTGCATCACCTTCCTATATCATAATTTACCTCTATTCACTGATATATATCTTATTATGAGGTATTACTTATGTCTTTTCTACTGTTTATGCATATTGGATGATTCTTGGAGGATGAACTTACAGAGTCTGGATTCTGATGGAAAAGAAGGCATTTTGATGCAATTTCGCGAAGATCAGAAAAATACCAGAAAAATATGGGAAAATATTATTTTTCCAGAAGATTGAGGAAGCCAGAAGGAGGAGCGAAGAAGGGCCGCAGGGGGCCCACACCCCCTAGGCGCGGTCCCACCTGACCCCGCGCCTAGGACAGGTGTGGCCCACCTGCCCAGCTCCCGACTCCGCACCTTCGCCTATATCTTCCCTATGAAACCCTAATACGAAGGGAGCAACCACATATAGATTTCCGCCGCATCTGCGGGGCGGAAAACACCGAGACAGAAAGATCTCTCCGGCAGACAGATTTTTGCCAGGAAAATTCCTTCCCGGAAAGGGGAGATCATCGCCATCAACACCGTCATCAAGCTAGGCTTCATCGAGATCATCATCATCCACACCATCATCTCCACCAGCACCATCATCACCACTCCGTCTCGCTGTAACAATTGTGTTGGATATTGCTTTAGTTCTTAGGGGAAACTTTCCCGGTGTTAATTACTATTGTAGTTAATGCTTGTGAGTGGAACCATTGGATAATTATTTATGTTCAGATTGTTATTCATCATCATATCATCTTTGATCCTGATCCATATGATGTCTTGTGAGTAGTTCTTCTAGTTCTTGAGGACATGGGAGAAGTCATGTTGTTATTAGTGGATCTGTGTTGAGTTGTTATTCAATGGTTTAGTATTTAAGTTGTGGTGTTATTCTTCTAGTGGTGTCATGTGAACGTTGACTACATGAAACTTCACCATTAATGGGCCTAGGGGAATGCATTGTGTATTTGGCTACTAATCGTGGGGTTGCCGGAGTGACAAAAACCTGAACCCCCATTAGGACACCATTGCATAAGGGAGCGTAGGATCTAAGAGTTTAAGGCTATGGTTAGGTTTATATCTTAATTACTTTCTTGTAGTTATGGATGTTTGCAGGGGGTTCAATCACAAGTATGTATTAGTCCAAGTAAGGTCGGTACATTAGCATAGGTTCACCCACACAATACTTACAACACCAAAGAAGAGTACTCAGCTATTTTAAGTGAAATCACTTGACAGAATTCCCATGTGTCCTCGAGAACGATTGGTATTTATAAGTATTTCCACCGGCTTGTCCTTTGCTAAGAAAGGATTGGGCCACTTGCTGCGTTTGTTCTTTGTTACTTTCACTTTGTTTTGTTGCCTTATCAGAAAATCACTAAAAAATCCGTTTGCTAAGTATTACAGAGATTTCATGCTCCATACCACTAGTCAACACCTTCTGCTCCTCGTTGGGATCGACACTCCTATTTATCGAAAGTACTGCGATACACCCCCTATACTTGTGGGTCATCAAGACTATTTTCTGGTGCCGTTGCCGGGGAGTGAAGCGCTATTGAAGAGTGGAACTGGTAAAGGAAACTTCTACTATGAGTATTATTTTTGTTAATGCTTGTTACTTTGTTTCCAATATGGATAACCCACTTGGTTTTCTGTTTGGGAAAACTACTACCACTGCTAGGGTAGTACATGAACCACCACCTGTTGAGATAGATCCTTTTAAGATACCTACAAGTATTTTTTGATCGTGTTATGGATAAATATTATTTTAGGGATGGAACTGTCCATCCTGGTGATCACTTTCTTTTATCCATGAATTATGCAAGTTGTTTAAGTGTGTAGGTATCACAACTAAACATTTGAAGAAGAAGTTACTCTCCATATACTTGAAAGGGAGAGCTGAAGAATGGTATAAGCTGCAGAAGAATGGACAATCAATGGAATGGGAGGAAATGGCATCTCTCTTTTATTCTAAATTCTATCCTCCCAGTGAGATTCATAAGGATAGAAATCTGATATATAACTTTTGGCCTCGTGATGGAGAGAGTACAGCTCAAGATTGGGGGAGATTGAAGTTATTAATGCTTAAATGTCCTATTCATGAACTCCCTAACAATATTACCATCAATAACTTTTATGCTAGGTTTTATCTTCATGATAAAGATTTACTAGATGCTTCTTGTGTTGGATCATTCACACGTATGAAGGAAGAAGCTAAATGGGATCTACTGGACCGTATTCAAGAAAACATTGAAGCTTGGGAGAATGACAAAGGAAGAAAGTCAGGCATAAACTATGATTATGAATGTATTAAATCTTTTATGGGAACTGATGACTTCCGTGATATTAGCAATGAGTTCGGTCTTGATTCCCAAAGTATTGCCAACTATTTTAAGGCCTCTGCCTCTTACATAGAAATTCCCAAGAAGAAGTGGAACAAGTACCATGCACCTTATAAAGATGTTGTTAGTCATGTTCTTGTTAGAAGTACTCAAGTTTGTACTACTAATCATATTGTGCATAAACCTTATGTTGAGAAAATACCTTTCCTAGCTAAGGTACACGAGTATTCTATGATGATTAGTGCAAATAGGAAAAGTGCAAAGAAAACTATGGAGCCCGTTGAGCAATTGAATATTGAACCTGCGGTAGCTATTGTAAAAGACCCTGTCAGTAGAAATATAGAGGATGAGCACATTGTCTTCTGCAAAGACGCTTCTAATATTATCTATCATCCTAGTAAAGCTAGAAAAGCTAGTGTTACTATGCTTTCTGTTAAAATTGGTGATCATTGCTACTATAGTTTATGTGATATTGGTGCTAGTTCTAGTGCTATTCCTTATGAGCTTTACAGGGAAATTATGCATGAAATTGGTCCTTGTGAGCTCGAGGACACTGATGTGGTTGTCCACCTTCCAAATAAGTAAACCATTTTACCTATTGGTATTGTAAGAGATGTGGAAGTTCTTTGTGGTAAGATTAAGTATCCTGTTGATTTTCTAGTGCTTAATTCTTCAGCTAGCAAAACTTGTCCTATTATTTTTGGTAGACCTTTCTTGAATACTTGTGGGGCTATTATAGTTTGTTGGAAGGAAAAAGTTTTGACTAAGTTTGATGGAGAATCTTATGAGTTTAATTTTTCCAAATTTTCCAAAACTCCTTATGAAAATAGCTTGCCTAATAAAGATTTCAGGATGGAACAACTTGCTTCTATTGATCCAGTTTATAACCTTGGGCCTCTTTTTGGTGACTGTAAGTATGCTCATCCTTGTGATAAAATTGATTCCTTTGATGGTTATATTGTCAACTTTATTCAAAGTGCCACTAAAAGTTATTATGAGAAAGGAAAACATGGTTTTATGCTTCTCAATAATGTTAAGTTTCCCCATTTTATGTTGAAAGCTTGAAGTTGGATTTATTTTGTCTTCCTATGCTAGTGGATTTTTGTTTCAACAATTTGTTTTCTCATGACATTCCCATGCATAGGAAGTGGGTTAGACTCAAATGTGTTGGTTATTTGCTTCTTGATGCTCTTTTTCACTCCAGAAGTATATCTCCTTTGTGAGCATCTTTGAGACCTTCAAGCCTAACTTAAAGGCAATAAAGAAAAGTACTTGTTGGGAGATAACCCAAGAGTTTTGTCTAGTCTTCGAAGTTATTACCTCTATAATAACATCTCCTTATCCTTTTTGTTTTGGTTTTTGTGTCAAGTTCAACTACTTTTGTGAAGTAGAGGAGTTGTGAAAGTGGCTGTCATGGGACAGATTTTTGTGCTGCATCGTAAAAAATCGTGAGGGAGATCAGTATGTCAGATGGAGCTGTATTTTTTGAGCATGTTATCCAAGTTGTTACCCAACTTTCTTTAGTTCTTCACTTTTTGATTTGAGCAACAAAGGGTTTTCTAAAAAATCAATCTTTACCTATTGGTCTGTTTTGATAGATTTCTATTATCATTTGCATTTGCCTCTTATAGAAGCCTTTGTTTTGATGGATTTTAGTTGAAGTGTGTACCTAAAGGTTAATCGTTTTTGCTTACACTAATGTTTCCATTGAATTTTGTGTATTGCCTGGAGAGAAAAGGAATTTCCAGGAGAAAGAGGAAAGGAGTATGCAGAGTTCGTCTTTGAATAGGTAAAAAAGGGTGAAAACATAAGGTTCGTGAAATCCTAATCTTTTTATATTTTTGGTGTTTTTAATACATAAGGCAAGTTATGAGATGGAACATAGGAGGAAACGGAGTCCGGGGTGTACAAACCCACCCCAGGCACGGGCCCCTGCCTGGCCACGCCTGGAGGGGGTGTGCCACCCCCGAACTCCGACTCCGCCTCGTTTCCGTGCCAAAACCTTCCTTATACATTGAAACTTTGTAATATATAATCCCCCGGATCCCCCGAGGTTCGTGCATCGTGTTCTCGTCGTGTTTTCGTTTCGATCTGTTTTTGTCAGGAAATCTTCTCAAATTTAGAGCACCATGGTCTCCGCCAACGACAAAGGCAAGAAGCCTGAGGAAGACGATCCTCGCAAACCCAAGGAGGAGGAGATTTTGGTAGGTTATGAAGGAGACATGGAGGAGGACAAGCAACTGGACACCCGCACTACCGTCGCAAGCATTGGAGTGGTGGCAACCCCCATCAAGCTTAAGAGGACAACACGGATGTCTATAGGAGGGAAATCTTGACGTCATGCCCTCTCTCCACAGTCACCTCTTCCAAGTACCAAGAAACCCTTCCACACTCTTATACATGAGCGTCAATATCAACATGTTCCCAAAGGGAATTTGCCCTCGATGTGGGATATGCTTCGTTTTAACCATGTAGGGGAGGAACACACTAAGAAGGAAGAGTGGGGAAAGAATAATAAGGACTGAAATTCTTGGTCCGATATGATCATGAACCGCATTGAGCAAAACTCGGAGTTGATTTGTACTCTAACCTTTGAGATTGAGGAGTTGAGGAAGATTATTGAGGAGTTTATCAAGAGAACACCACCACCACTGAAGGAGTAATTCGTCATCAGGTTTGGCATCCCCTTGACTTGTTCCAAGCTTGGGGGGAGTGTCGCGGTATCACCATCATTATCTTTTATCTTTTAACTTTTTAGTGGATTCATATCTTTGGTAGAGAAGTTATCTTATAGGTTGGTTTGCATGTGGAAGTATCTCTCCTTTAGTTGGTTATCTATGTATCCCTTGGTGTGAGTTCCTTTATTGGAATATTAATGAGAAGTTTCATCTTTTACTTTTTGCACTTATTATTTTAGTTTGCAATCTCTATTATATGATGGATCTTGTTGATCAGTATTGGCATCACTTTGGGATCATCAAGTGGGTCTAAATTGGTTTTGGCAAATCGAGTTCTGGTCAGTAACAATACTTTTTGAGGTTTGAAAGAAAAAGAGAAAAGCTTACAGGTATTTTGTATCATTTGTTTTCTTTCTTGTTGGCTCATAAGCTTAGTATTCTTTATTTAAGATCTTTTGTGTCTTCAAGGAAGATTGCATGTTTGGATTTATTACTTGTATGTTTGCTTGTTTCTTTCAACTCTCTTGCTTGCTACCCAGCCTTGCTAGCCAAAAACCTGTTTTGAGAAGGCATACTTCTCATGTTTCCAAACCCTTTGAACCAAAACCTTTGTCATTTGTGTCCACCATATCTACCTAGTAGCTTTTTCTATTCCAAGAAAATTCTCAAGATTCATCTATCTTTCGAATTAAAAATTATTTTGTTATGTGAAAACTAGTTAGTAAAGCTCTCACGAACTTGATGGCACACCTTATTTTCCTGCCCCTAATAGACTTGAAACATTGTGCCATCGAAGTTGTATATGCTTGCATCTATACGTTGGAATTAGCAGAACCGTGCTGTCACGGGGAACGTTTTCAACATTGCACCTGTACTTTGTACTCAGTTGATATCATGCTCTTTTGTCTATGGATGTCAATGGTGTGAAATAAAGAGGGAACTTGTAATTCCATGGAGTCTGTATTTTGTGTTAGAGAAACGCCTGGGCCACTTGACTAAGCCATGCCTAATCATGGTGGAAACTTGCAGCATCACCATAGTGATCTATCTATGAAGCATCCTCAATAAAAATCTATGCACATGGTAAATAAAAAGATCACTGAGATGCTCATTGTCTGCTTTCCTTGTTATTTTGGTTATGGGAAAGCTCTTGTACCATGTGCAAGGGGTACCCTGTTGGCGGTTCTCTATGATACGCATGTACTTACAATGACAAGAACTTACCGATAACCAAAGTTGAGTAGCATGAGGAGTGGCCCTCATATTCAAGGGACATGAGATTGCCAACTTATATTTCGTCAAGCATATACTCCATCTTTGTGCACTTTAACCTTAATCATCTCAAGATGCCTATGATAGGGGCAATGAGGGCTCAAAGCTAGTAAGTAACATAATCTTTTGGAAGCTCTTTATGACTTGTAATCCCTACTACCCTCTATAAAAGGACCTTTCTCCTATCTACCAAGTTGAGTCAGTAAACCTACTTCCTCTCTATCCCCAACAAGCATTTGAGTTGTTGTGTTTCAAGCATTCATATGGTGATTTATCCAATCATGTTCTTTATCTTCCTTGTTTGCACAAAACTCTTATTTACTGAGTATTACTTTGAAAACCTCCATTGAAAAACCTTTTTGAGCAAAGAGTGCTCCTGTTATAAAACTCCTACAAAAAGCATTTTGGTGAAACCATTTGCCAGCTGTTCTCTGACCAGGAACAAGAGTTTGCCAATTCCAATTATGATTTATCTTTATGCATCTCTATTGTGACTCCTGTACTTGTTGCAAGCTAAGTTATATAATGGTGAGTTGCTTGCTTCTATAAGTTGTGTAATGGTAAGTGTGATGCTTCTTGTTGATATATGTCTTATTATGAGGTATTACTTATGTCTTTTCCAACG
Organism: Avena longiglumis; assembly: GCA_030063025.1. NCBI lineage: Eukaryota > Viridiplantae > Streptophyta > Magnoliopsida > Poales > Poaceae > Avena > Avena longiglumis. Next base: position 564,166,595 of record CP125973.1, read on the forward strand.
TTAATGCATGTTGGATGATTCTTGGAGGATGAATTGCCGTGGATTCTGATGGAAAAGAAGGTGTTTTGATGCAATTTTGCGAAGATCATAAAAATACCAGAAAAATATGAGAAAATATTATTTTTCTAGAAGATTGAGGAATCCAGAAGGAGGACCGAAGAAGGGCCGCAGGGGGCCCACACCCCCTAGGCACGGGCCCACCTGACCCCGCACCTAGGGCAGGTGTGTAACATCCCAAAAATATTGAACAATGATTATCAATTCTAATCACCAAAATTAGGGTTAGCAAAAACTTTTATTAAATAAAAATCAAATGAATGCATGTGTGTATGCGATGATTGTATAAATGCATGTTTGGACTTGTGTGATTAACCTAAATAGCAAGGGATGGATTAAATATGAAATTAACATCATCTAAAACATTTCCAAGCAGAAACAAATCAAGAGAAAATAAAAAACAAATCAAATAAGGCAAATGGTCATTTTTGCCAATCTTGCTCACTAGTTCACTTTGAGTGTTTCTAGTCCAAGATTTCAAACAGAAACTTTTCCATTTATTTTCACCCCTTGCAAGACCATGTAAAAGTGAATCAAAGCCCACCTTTCAAACATGCAAAAACATTTGGCAACTTGATTCAAATCACAATTCAAAATTGAATCTTTATCATATGTTAAGATCCCACATTTTCAAAACCCAACCAAACCAGTGCCCCTTGACTAATCCAACTAACCAAAGACTCCCTAGTATGTGCCTACCAAACCCACCAAGTTTGAATCCAAAATTCAAATTTGGATTTCTTTCGGCCATTTCATCAAACACCTTGTTTGCAGCAAACAAACAAACATTAAGCACTATTTGTAGCAGTGATTTTGGCCAACCTTGTTCCCTCTCTGGTTTGCAGCAAGATATTAATATATCATCTAGCCCCTTTTACAATCTTTAGCATCACTGTGAGCATGCAAGGGCCATCAATGGTGAGCATGCCGAACCTAACTTGCCATCCCCAAGTCGACAACAAGCTAGGAGAAGCAACAAGCCTAGCAAGCATGTCTGGAGCACTGACCACCGTCCACCGCCACCCCCTGTCCAAGCCTCTACCATTGCTAGCCCCTGGACCACACTGCCTGAGCATGCCAAGCTTTCACGCAGTGAGAGCGAGCGCGCCAGCGCCAGACGCTACACCATCCCACAGAGCGCCGCCGCGCCGCTATGCGTGATCGCCAAGACCGCCAGACAACCTCGCTTACGCAAGGACCATGGATGTTGTGCGCCATTAAAACCACCGTCAGATCCGCCCAGAGCTCTGCGATGTTCCGACCGTTCAGCACCGCCCCGTGTCGCATGACCATGTCGTTGAGCTTCTCCAGGGAGCACAACACCGCCCCCTATCGTCTCCCATGCCATTAGCACGTTGTGCCGACGACAACGACGAGCTCAGCCCGCGCCATTCGGTCCCCTCATCGCACTATAAATAGAGGTCTTCCCAGCTCAAACTCTTCACACCATCTCACTCCCCACCTCTCACTGATCACTCCCACTCACCCCCGGAATTTCACCAGAGTTCGCCGCTGCAGAGGAGGAGAGGTGCCATCGATTGGAGCCGCCCCAGGAGGAGCCACCAGTACCAGGAGGATCTCCGTCGTCGACTTCGTCGTTCGTCCCCATCGCCGACCATCGTCGGCGCCCCGTTGAGCCCCCGTCAACCTCCATTGGTCGCGCTAGGGTTCTTCCTCGCCACGTCCTGTTCAGGCGTGGACGATGAACCATAGCCGTTCGACTATATTTCTTTGCTTCTGAACTTAGTAGAGGTAAATCTGGATTTTTGCAAAATAACCCTAGAGCTTACTATATCCTACTCAAAACCACTTCACTTGTTAGTACTAGTTTGCGAGTACTTAAAGAGTACTCATGGATTTGTCCCTGGCTATTCTCGTGGCCGGACTATGAAGAGGAGTATCAGGAAGATGGACAGCAGGATGGTTACGACAACTAGGATCATCTCCCATCGTCAGCATTGCCTGTGACCGTGAAGATGGAGCCTCGCCCACGCTAACGTTATCATTACGTATTTTCGCTTCTTGAATTGTATTAAGACTGGATCATGTGATCCTTATTTGTTTAATACCTTGCGTATGGTTTGTAATGGATGATGTACTGTGATATCCAATATGTTATGTCTCGCAAAAATGGTAATCCTGGGATTGCGATGTATGGCATAACAGGTATCTGAGATTAAAAATCCGGGTGTTGACAAGGTGTGGCCCACCTGCCCGGTTCCCGACTCCGCCCTATATCTTCCCTATGGAACCCTAATACAAAGGGAGTGATCACAAATAGACTTTTTGCCGCCTCTGCGGGGCGGAAAACACCGAGAGAGAAAAATCTCTTCGGCCGACAAATTTCTGCAGGGGAAATTCCTTCTCGAAGAGGGGAGATCGTCACCATCAACACCGTCATCAATCTAGGATTCATCGGGATCATCATCATCTACACCATCATGTCCACCAGCACCATCATCACCACTCCGTCCCGCTGTAACAATTGTGTTGGATATTGCTTTAGTTCTTAGGGGATACTTTCCCGATGTTAATTACTATTGTAATTGATGCTTGTGAGTGGAACCATTGGATTGTTGTTTATGTTCAGATTGTTATTCATCATCATATCATTTTTATCTTGATCCATATGATGTCTTGTGAGTAGTTTGTCTAGTTCTTGAGGACATGGGAGAAGTCATGTTGTTATTAGTGGATCTATGTTGAGTTATTATTCAATGGTTTAGTATTTAAGTTGTAGTGCTATTCGTCTAGTGGTGTCATGTGAACGTCTACTACATGAAACTTCACCATTTATGGACCTAGGGGAATGGATTGTGTATTTGGCTACTAATCGTGGGGTTGCCGGAGTGACAGAAACCTAAACCCCCGTTACAACACCATTGCATAAGGGAGCGTAGGATCTCAGAGTTTAAGGATGTAGTTAGGTTTATATCTTAATTACTTTCCTGTAGTTACGGATGTTTGCAGGGGGATTAATCACAAGTATGTATTAGTCCAAGTAAGGTCGGTACATTAGCACAGGTTCACCCACACAACACTTACAACACCAAAGAAGAGTACTCAGCTATTTGAAGCGAAAGCACTTGTCAGAATTCCCATGTGTCCTCGAGAACGTTTGGTCTTTATAAGTATTTTCACCGGATTGTCCTTTGCTAAGAAAGGATTGAGCCACTTGCTACGTTTGTTCTTTTTTACTTGCACTTTGTTTTGTTGCATTATCAGAAAATCACTAAAAATCCGTTTTCTAAGTATTTATAGAGATTTCCTGCTCCATACCACTAGTCAACACCTTCTGCTCCTCGTTGGGATCGACACTCCTATTTATCAAAAGTACTGCGATACACCCCCTATACTTGTGGGTCATCAATATACAGGCATACCTTTACGCGCAAGAACTTCCCCGGCACAAGATCATCATTGCCAGCATCGACACCTTCTGCTTCTCCCACCAGATCACTGATATCCTCTCCCATAGACATGTTCATCAGCCCAATCGGTAGCCCACAGATCCTCACCCATATCGGAATAGTATGAAAGCATAATCGTCAACCGTCTTCCATGGATCAAATTTCTCAACCACCAATAGTTCTTTCTCAAACCACCATGGACCCTCCTGCATAGCACGCTTCTAGCCCGAATCCTGCCTGAACCAGACATTCTCCCTCAATTCCCTACACCCAATTCTTGGATCGGGCACCAAATTCTCCCCAACGTTTGTCCCACTACTGATGCATGGGCCGGATTTTTTGACATCAGTTTCCCCACCGCCTGTGGCAGCACCTCTTTCATCTTCCCTAGCTCTGCTCATGCGACCTTCAGCCCCTTCTCCTTCTCCGGTAACTTTAGTCCCCGCATCCACTAGTGGAAACGAGGCCTTTGGTTGAACCTGGAAATGGGCTTTAACACCGGTTCTTCTACGAACCGGTGTTAAAGGGGGGCCCATACCAGCATGGCATGTGCAACAAAAAGGAGCCCCCCTTTAACACTGGTTCGTGGCACGAACCGGTGTTAAAGGCCCCTGCACCAGTGTCCCACACACTCCCCCCTTTAACACCGGTTTGTGGCTTGAACCGATGTTAAAGAGGGGGCTATATAACACACCGCAGCCCACACCCCTCTCTTCCATTTTTTCACTCTCTCATTTTGGAGCCTATCAAGAGGGTGTGAGGTGTGCTAGTTTGTATTTTTTTCCTATGCACAAGAGGTGTTCGGTGAAATGCCCGAGAGCTCAAAATAAGTTTTCTCGTTGCTCTTTCCTTCTCGGTCGAGGTCGGCAACTATCCTTTCATGTGTCATTGATGTACTATATATAAATGGTCATCTCCCTATTAATTTTTGATATATACTATATATTAATGCAGATGAACCGGCAATGGATGTACTATGACCAACGCACTTCCGAGTAGATTACGGGCCTCCAAAATTTCATCGTTGTGGCTAATGCAAACCATGGTCACAATGGTTTTATGTGCTGTCCATGTGTTCACTGTCAGAACAAGAAAGACTACTCAAATACCAGAACCATTCACGCCCACCTACTTCGATCCGGTTTCATGCCCAGCTATAATTGTTGGACCAAGCATGGAGAAAAAGGGGTTGTGATGGAAGACAACGAAGAAGAAGAGGATGATGACAACTATAATAATATGTATCCTGAATATGATGATACTGCAATGAGGGTAGATAATGAAGATCAAGAGGCAGTAGATGGGCCCGCTGATGACGATCTTGTTCGGTCCATTACTGATGCAAAGGAAGAATGTGAAACTGAAAAGGAGAAGGAGAAGTTGGAGCAGATGTTAAAGGATCACAAAACATTGTTGTACCCAAATTGCGAAGATGGCCACAAAAATCTAGGTACCACACTGGATTTGCTGCAATGGAAGGCAGAGAACAGTGTAATGGACAACGCATTTTCAAAGTTGTTGGTAAAAATGAAGAATTTTCTTCCAAGAAATAATGAGTTGCCTGACAGTACATACCAAGCAAAGAAGGTTGTCTACCCTCTAGGATTAGACGTGCGTAAGATATACATGCTTTAATGATCCATCCTACCGGTGAGAAGTACGAGAATTTGGATGCATGCCCAGTATGCACCTTTGCATCGGTATAAGATCAGACGAGACGATCCTGGCGATGTTGAGGGCGAGGCCCCTAGGAAGAAGGTTCCTGCCAAGGTTATGTGGTATGCTCCTATAATACCACGGTTAAAACATCTCCTCAGAAATAAAGAGCATGCCAATTTGTTGCGATGGCACATGGAAGACCGTAAGAAAGACACGATGTTGAGACACCCCGCTGATGGGTCACAGTGGATAAAAGTCGAGCGAGAGTACCCGGAATCGCACGTGACGCAAGGAACTTAAGGTTTGGTCTAAGTACATGGCATGGATCCTTTTGGTGAGCAGAGCTACAGTTACAGCACCTGGCCTGTGACTCTATGTATCTCTAATCTTCCTCCTTGGTTGTGCATGAAGAGGAAGTTCATTATGATGCCAGTGCTCATCCAAGGCCCGAGGCAACCCGGCAACGATATTGATGTGTACCTAAGGCCATCAGTTGAAGAACTTTTATAGTCAGGCCAAACCAGGTGTACGTATGTGGGATGAGCACAAAGGGGAGCCATTTGACCTACGAGCATTGCTTTTCGTAACCATCAATGATTGGCCTGCTCTTAGTAACATTTCAGGGCAGACAAACAAGGGATACAATGCATGCACACACAGTTTAGATGAGACTGAAAGTGTATATTTGGATAAATGTAAGAAGGTTGTGTACCTAGGGTATCGTTGATTTCTTCCGAACCTGCATCCAGTAAGAAAGAAAGGCAAGCATTTCAAACGTCTGGAAGAACCCCGGATGAAGCCTGTCCTCCGTACCGGTGAGGAGGTATTTGGTATGGTCAAGGACCTAGAAGTAATATTTGGAAAAGGTCCTGGCAGTCTATCTATTCCGAATGACGATGCCGAACACGCGCCCATATGGAAGAAGCAATCTATATTTTGGGACCTACCCTATTGGAAAGTCTTAGAGGTCCGCTCTTCAATCGATGTGATGCAAGTGACGAAGAATGTTTGCGTGAACCTGCTAGGATTCCTAGGAGTGTATGGGAAGACAAAAGATACACCGGAAGCACGGCAGGAACAACAACGTCTGAAAGACCCTGAAGAGCCTATGCATCCTGAGAACGAGAAGGGTAAACTATGCCACTTAAATCCTGCCAGCTACGCTCTTACAAAAGAAGAGAAGGAAATGTTTATTGAATGCCTGAGCAGTATCAAGGTCCCGTCTGGCTTCTCGTCGAATATAAAGGGAATAATAAATATGGCAGAGAAACAAAATCCAAAACCTGAAGTCTCATGACCGCCACGTGATTATGACACAATTGCTTCCGATTGCATCGAGGGGGCTTCTACCTGAAAATGTTTGAGTATCCATTGTGAAGCTATGCACATTCCTCAATGCAATATCTTAGAAGGTAATCGATCCAGAAAGCCTACCAGGGTTACAGACAGATGTGGCCCACTGTCTTGACAGCTTTGAGTTGGTGTTCCCACCATCCTTCTTCAATATTATGACGCATCTCCTGGTTCACCTAGTAGAAGAGATTGCCATTCTCGGTCCTGTATTTATACCCAATATGTTCCCCTTTGAGAGGTACATGGGAGTCTTAAAGAAATATGTTCATAATCGTGCTAGGCCAGAATGAAGCATCTCCAAGGGCTATGTAACAGAGAAGGTCATTGAGTTCTTTGTTGCTTTTATTCCTGAACTTAAGGCGATTGGTGTTCCAGAATCACGACATGAGGGGAGACTGCGTGGAAAAGGCACCCTAGGATGTAAAGCAATGATATGTAGGGACGGGCATTCTCTCAATCAAGCACACTACACGGTTTTACAAAGATCTATCTTGGTTGCCCCATATATCAATGAACACAAGAATTTAATATGCCTCAAACACCCGGGGCAGTCTGATGAATGGATTATAAGTGAACACATGGCGAGTTTTGGCGTCACTGCAAAGACTTCTCACGAATAACACCACTGTTGGGGATCAGATTTGTTGGGCCAGACACCATCTTCAATCGTATGTACTTTCCAAGGGTACGAGATAAATGGGAATACATTTTACACGATAGGCCAAGATAAAAGAGCACCAACCAAAATAGTGGTGTCCGCGATGCAAAGAAGACAATGGGCAAAAGACCACGTATTATGGGTTCATAGAGGAGATATGGGAACTTGACTATGGACCTAATTTTAAGGTCCCTTGTTTCGATGCAAATGGGTCAAGCTAACAGGAGGAGGGTTGAGGTAGACAAGAAGTACGGAATGACAACAGTGGATCTCAACAATCTTATGAAGGTAGACAAGAACTTAGACGAACCAGTCGTCTTAGCCAATGATGTGGCTCAGGTTTTCTATGTGAAGGACATGTCTACCAAACCTAAAAAAAAGCAAAAAGATACATCACACGATGAGCCAAAGTGTCATATAGTTCTTTCAGGGAAAGGAAACATCGTGGGAGTGGAGGACAAGATAGACATGTCAGAAGATTATAATAAGTTTGATGAAATTCCGCCCTTCAGAGTGAAGACTGACCCAACCATCCTGTTAAACGGTGCTGATACTCCATGGTTACGGCTGACGCGATCATAAGATTGACTATATGTATTAATTGAGCCATTTTTGGCACACATATGTATCTCAACATGGAAATCAATGTCATATTTCTTATGTTAACAGTATATGTATTAAATGAGCCATTTTCTTCCCGCCATTTTTCTTCCCTCCATTTTTTCCCGCCATTTTTCTTCCCGCCATTTTTTCCCGCTAGTTCTTCCCTCCAGCCATTTATCACTATATATATATGTAGGGTTGGCCTCCATTGTCGTTGCACATCTCTAGACTCATATCTGCAACCTCATCACTCTTACCCTTAGCTTACACCGTAGCACTAACCCCAGAGGCAGAGGCGCTGGCGCCTCGACCACTCCCCGCCGGGCTATTGTGTCCCCGCTTACCGGATGCTTTGGCCGAGGCGTGCAGTTCCTCTGTCCCTCTAGGTGTGGCGACGACAGCCATCACGAACCATTACTACTTCAAGCTCACTGAGCTGGAGGAATCCCAGATGGCATCCCGACTATTTCCCTACTTGGGAAGCCTTCTTCGATCAGCGAGAGGGCGCCGCACGAGCCCAGGAGGACGCCCACCTCCTCCTAACTTCAACGAGGCCGGCTATGGTGGCGTGGTCGGACTCTCTAGAGCGTCATGGCTCACGACACCGCCACGACTCTAACCCCCGCTCACGCTACCCTCAAGTCCAGCCCACGTACTCAGCCTTCAAGGTTCAATTACGGCTGACGACCCGGCATGGCGTACGATGACTACAGTGGCTAGTATTACGGTGTAGGCGTGAGCATGACGAATCACTCCAACATTACGAAACAAGTTCTACGATTATGACTTAATGCCATGTATCTTAATTTTCAGTTCTTTTATGTATCTTAATTTTTAGTCGTGCTTTATGTAACTTCATCGTTAGTTGCATTACGTATTTTAATTCAGTTCTATCTCATTCACAAAATGACCTATCTCATTCGAGGTTTCTTGGCTTTCGGGTCAAATGACCAATGTTATGGCTAGAATCAAGGCATAGTTTGTGATAATGTGGCCATATTATGCATACATGTGCATCATGGCATGGCAAACAATGTTGCAAGAGAAAGTTTTCCTTTTTGTCACACCAAAAAGGCATTTTCCATTTTCCGAAAGCATAAACGACGGTTTTGTGAAGCAACCACCAAATGGCTAATTCAAAAACCACCACCAAATTTTACAAAAATACTAGACCACCTTATATGGACAATGTACCAACAGGGGAATCTGAACCTTCCGCCCACCTCGTGAAAAGACAAATTCATGCCGAATCCAGAGGGAAGTAGGTCGATATGAACTATGTACATGATACGATGCTCATGATTTTTACAAAATCATTTTAGGTTCACAATATGCTATTTTATCAAAATCCAATGCAAGTTGAGCGAGGCTTGGCCCGAGCTAAGAATCTTCATGCCCGTTGTTCGACAAAGTTTGACGATAGTTTAAAACGGGATAACAAATTAAAAAGATCGAAACAAAGGTGAAACCTTCGTGGTGTTATATTATGTGACATAGTTAGAAGGAAAAATATCAAACTTGGTATATTGATTATGTCTCAAAAAAACCTTCACAAAATGACCTATCTCATTCGAGGTTTCTTGGTTTTCGGGTCAAATGACCAACGTTATGGCTAGAATCAAGGCATAGTTTGTGATAATGTGGCCATATTGTGCATACATGTGCATCATGGCATGGCAAACAATGTTGCAAGAGGAAGTTTTCCTTTTTGTTGCACCAAATAGGCATTTTCCATTTTCCGAGCATAAAAACGGACGGTTTTGTGAAGCAACCACCAAATGGATAATTCAAAAAACCACCACCACATTTTACAAAAATACAAGACCACCTTATATGGACAATGTACCAACAGGGGGATCTGAAACCTTTTCGTCCACCTATGGTGAAAAAGACAAATTCTGCCCGAATCAGAGGGAAGTGGTATATGAACTACAGGTACATGATACGATGCTCATGATTTTTTACAAAAAACATTTTTAGGTTCACAATATGCTATTTTATCAAAAATCCAATGCAAGTTGAGCGAGGTTTTGTCAGATTCCAAAGTATACAAAAGGTGCGGCATTTAAATGTATAAATAATTCAAAAATGTTAATACAAAATAAAATATGATTTGCTCTAATAAAATAGGGTTAGATTCCTTTTTAGATGCTTAATATTTCTTATGTTCAAAGTTTTAGGGTTTGTCTATTTTATTTTTGTTTGAATTGAATAATCAAAATTTATATGTAAGTGTTTTAATCATTTTGAAAATTTTCATCTAAAGTAAAAATAAAATGTTTTTACATGAATGGATAGATATTATTTTTCTGAAAATTATGATTTATTATTCATATTTTTCTGAGTTGAAATGAGGAAGATATGAATTTTCTAAATTCATATCCCATTTTTTGAATAAATAATGCCCCCACCCCTTTAATGCATGAAATAAATGACCCCCCTTTAACACCGGTTCCAGCCAAGAACCGGTGTTAAAGGGGGCACATTTATTTCGTTTCACGTGCGCACACCCCCCTCCTTTAACACCGGTTCGTAGATGGAACCGGTGTTAAAGGGGGGGTGCGGGCGCGAAATGAATTCCCCCCTTTAACAACGGTTCCATCCACGAAGCGGTGTTAAAGGGGGGGGGGGTTATAACGCGCGCCACTTCCTCCTCCCCCCAGTCAGATCAAGCATGCACATTAGAGGAAGAAAAGTAGAGGCGCCCGCCGCCTCGCCTACGCCTCGCTGCCGCCGCCGCTGCAGGTCGCCCCGCCTGCCTCGCCATCGCTGCCGCTGCCCCCACTCGCTCGCTGCCCGCCGGCCGATCCCCACCCGCCATACCATGTCGCCTCCGCCGCCCCATCCCGGCCGCGCGTGTCGCCCACCCGCATGTCGCACCGCCCAACAGCGCCACGCCACCCACGCCGCGCTGCCGCCCGCAGGTGAGCATGTCCGCCGCGGATTTTTGTTAGTATAGTGTTAGTGTTTTTTGGTTAGTGGTTAGTTAGTGTTAGTATAGTGTTATATGTATGTATATGTATGTGTATGTATGTGTATGTGTATTCGTTAGTGATTGGTTAGTGTATGTGTATTTGTATATGTATGTGTATATGTATATGTATGTATATTTTTTGTATGATATATATATGTATATATATTTGTATATGTATGTGTATATATGTATATATTTTTTGTATGTGTATATATGTAAGTATGTGTATATATGCATCACTTTACCGATTACTTTTCCAATGCCGTGGACCCTGACCTCCTCTACCCTCGCCGAGTCACCCATTTTAGGAGCCCACGTCGATGGTTGGTTCAAACGACACCCCTGACGCACCTGGCCCCGCTCGCCTCTAACGCCTCCAGTGGCCGCCTAGTACACCTCTCGTGTCAATATAGCATTAGGTTTCTCCGAATCCGGTTTTCCGAATGTATCCTCTCATATAACCGGTTTCGAATTAGGGTTTGGAATGACCAAGCATGTATTAGGGTTACATTTCAATACTTTTAACCTGTCATATCATCATCCTCTGCCCTCGCTGAGTCACCCATTTTAGGTAGCCCACGTCTTGCTGGTTCGAACGCACACCCCCACGCATCCCGGCCCCGCTCTCCCCTAGCGCCGCCAGCCGCCGCCCTAGTACACCTCTCGTTGTCAATATAACATTAGGGTTTCTCCGAATCCGGGGTTTTTCTGAATGTATCCTCTCATATGAATCCGGGGTTTCTCCGAATTAGGGTTTGGAATGACCAAGAATGTATTAGGGTCACATTTCAATACTTTTAACCTATCATATCATCATCTTTGCTTGAGCATTTCAATAGATGTATTACTGATATTTTTGTGATCATATTATTGTTTTAGAAACTATGGATCCACTCAGTAGAAACCTTGAAGATGAAGAAATAATGGAGAACATGATCCACGAGGACACCTTACAATATCTAAACTTGGAGGGACATGATGACAGCTCAAGTAGTCATGGAGAAGATGACGACTCCGGTGAACGCACTTTAGTGATTACAAAGTCTGTCGAGGTATATGCATGGATTAAGCCTCTGCTGACTTGCACCGATTGATTTGTATATATGTAAATGTATTAATTAATGCTTCTTTCTTCTTTTAGCCCTCTGGATCGACCAGCCAACAACAATTTTCTTCTACGAAAAAGAGCAAGCGAGGCACGAGCCATCGGTTGAAAGATCGTGCAAAGTTCACGATCAAAGCAGTCCGTGTTGATGGCATGCCGATGGAGCTCAAGAAGGCCGCAGACAAATTTGTACGTCAGGCTGGAGTTCTTGTTAGGGACCAAATCCCAATCATAATTGAAAATTGGAATAAGCCAAAGAAGGGCGACGGTACCTTTGTCGATAAAATATCCAAAGAAACGCTTTGGAATTCGCTGTTCGCAAATTTCACCCTTCTGCCAGAGGAGGATGAAAACAAACCGGTTATAAAGGAAAAGGTCAAAGAGTGGACTCTAAAGAAGATGGCTGACGCTTTCCGCAAATAGAAGACAAAATTGAAATTTTTTGTTAAAGCTCGCGAGACTCCAGATTTCGAAGACGCATATTATGCGAAGATAAGACCCCACTGGCCCGAATTTGTGGCATACAAGGAAGGTGCTATAGCTACAAAGAGGTCAGAAACCAATACGCTAAATGCCCAGAAGAAGGAATATCACCAGTGGACGGGGTCAGGTGGCTACATATCTCAGAGGCCTAAGTGGGAGGAAGCTGAGAAGGCCTCAGCTAGAGGATCACACCCTGCACACATGGGTGGCACCTACGCAAAGACTTGGTTCTACGGAATCGGGCAAGGTTGGACCTGTAAACAGGATTGTGTATCTTCCCAACCCTTCTTGCCAAACCCGCCACCGAACTCATCACGGCATACGAGGAAATGGCCGGGACCTTCCATCCCGACAGATAGAATGACCAGCTCACACGCCATCGGTAAAAGAACACCGGACATGCACAAGGCATGTGGGTATGACGTGGAAGGATGGTTTGTCGAGTGGGCGACTCTTGATGATGGCGACAGAAAGAAAAGAGCGCAGAGCGGATGACAGATAGAACATGCACTTGTGGCGCTACAGCAAGTGAATGCAGAAAAGAGCCAAAGCCGCCCATCTCGGCACGAAGAGCTCATTGAAGCTGCCTGCATCACAGAAAGCAGTGGCTTCCACAGAGAACGTGCAGCCCACGCTTGAAATGGCAGGTCCTCGATACCCCGTGGATGAGATCACGCAGAGCGAACACGCTGAGATGCATGTGAGATTAATGGGCTTATCCATTAAGGTGACTGTCGGCTATGCCTTACCTCCTGTAGCTAGTGGAACTTACCACTGCTGACCGATTCCAGATGGCTATGCTATTGTCGGGGTGGATGAGGTTGTGAAGGAATATGAGGAAGCACAGCTTGACCATGCTACCGGTGATGGGGAAACTCAACTCAAATTTGTAGTGAAAACAACCATTCTTTGGAAAAAGGAACACATCGTGCTTCCAAATTGAGGCCATCGGCACCCCGCCTTCGCAGCTCAGCAGCCGAGCCGCCACTGCCTCCAAGTCATCGAATACTCCTGCTGCCTCCCAAGACTTCAGCCATCACTGCTGCAGCCATCTATGGCGCTCAGCCATCTCCGGCCACAACCCATATCCGACGCGCCAGCCATCTCCTCAGCGTAAGCGGAAGAGCACTGCCACGAAGAGCATCACTAGCACTGCCACGAAAAAATCCGCAGAAAACCGTACGCCAAAGAGTTTAAGAAACTATGTCCCGCAGCCTTCCGCCAAGCCATTGTCGGTTTTACCATGGAATCACAGCGACTAGGAGACCAATAGGATCTCGGAAGAAGAGGTCAAGAAATTCTTTGCACCTAGACGGGCCGAGCCAAAGGAGAAAATACATCTGGCGGTGGTGGAGAAGTTTTACAATAATCTTTTGAAGCCTGAAACCCCACTTGTGCCGGACTACGAGCGCCAGATTTTAAAGGGGGATGCAAGGCGGAGGGATACTGAAAGTAGCAGTCGTGCGGCTCCCCAGAAAACTGTTCCCATGCTCGGAGAGCAGGAAAATCAATCATGCGCCCCGCTCCAAGTGTTCGACACACGGAACGCTCCTCCTGTAAATGATTACGAGGCAGAGCTACAAAGAAAGGCCAATGAGATGGGGATGACTTACATTGCATACTTGAACCTCATGGGATACAACATTCCCACAGGCGATGTCAACCCCATACAGCCATGGAAGTATGGGAAGAATCTCATCAAGAAAGAGGAGCTCAAGAATCTACCAACAAAGATGCGAAGATTGCACAAGTGGTACCTTAATTTCTGCAAGACGAGAAAGGAAGAATGGATCACGACGCATATAAGAGATCAGATTTTCTTGTGAGACGCATTTAGATCGACTTCAATATTCAAGACTTGCATTTTCTATTCAATAAGAAGGAACTCGACAAAGCTGTCATCAGCCTTTATTGTGTGTAAGTACTATTTATGTAATTTCTATCTCATCTCATTCAATTCATTAATTGCATGTATATATATATGCTCACCATATATGTATATACTATTATGTAGGAAAAAGGTTATGGAATGCATGAAAGGAGGCCCTTTTGACATTGGGTTCGTTGACCCAAATAGAGTTCATGAAGAAGTGGTAAGAACCAAACCCGAGCAAACAGAAGATTTCTAAGGTCTTTACTGAGACAACAAACCAAAAGGGAAATACTATTGCCTTACAACTTCTCGTGAGTACTATTACCCTCTCTTGTACACATTTTGTTTCGGCTTACTCGATGTTAAGTGTAACTGATGATGAGTTATGCGTGCGTAGGTTCCACTTTATTCTGCTAGTCATTCAACCTGACTCAGGAAAAGTCCTTGTCATGGACTCGTTACGAAAAGAAAAAGAGCTATGGGCAGACTTTAGAGAGATGCTCCAGAGGTAATTTCAATCATATTATCGCACTAGATCGGCAACTTTCGTGACAACAAGTAATTAATTACCCCTTTATCCATTTTTTTGCCGGACAGGGTTTGGAAAAGGTTCACGGGCAGGACCGTGGGTGAATGGTCAGAAAAACTAAAATTTGTAGACTAAAATGTAAGTAATACTAGCTAGCTAGCTCTGCGTATCTCTTTGATTCTGTTTCCAATTCTATTATATCATGCTTTATTGATTATTATTTTGATTAAACTCTCTATTCTCGTAAAGTGCGCGCATCAGGGACCCGGCAATAACTTAAGTGGATACTATGTTTGCGAGTTCATTCGCAACACGATATGTGTGACGGGCCAAGCCGCACTAGAACAACTTAGAGTAAGTAAACACAGTACACAACATTATTTTATTACCATCAATTGTGTTGAGTTTTATTCTTATATATATATATTGACCTCATTCTTTATATATATTTAGATCGAACGGATGCGGGACCAACTCCTACCATTTGACCGCATACGAGCCATTCAAGAGGAATTGGCGGGGTTCATACTTGATGAGGTCGTCACGCCTTGCAGAGAACTCTTTAGATATCCAAAAACTCTTTAGATGCTTGAACGTGTTTGTCTTGTACTTGATGCTTCAACGTTTACGGAGAATACCACACAATGACGATGTTTGTGTATAATAATAGTTGCTTAATTATTCATGTACTCATATGTACCGATTGACGATGTATGTATATACCGCCCCGATCGATTCCTCCCCTCCCGCCCCAGTCTTCAGTAAATACGCCTAACGGGCGGCAGAGATTTATGCCGCTTTCGCCACGGCAAAATTTAGGCTGTTTTCCTGCATGCGTAACTCGTCGTAAGTAGATTTATCTCTTTTTCCTCGCATCAGGAACCTTTAACACCGGTCGTGTTACGAACCGTGTTAAAGGAGTACTGAGGCCAAGGCAATTTATGCGCCACTTTAACACCGTTCGTATAAGAACTGGCTAAAGTAGGGGCTCTAACATCAACCCCTCAATGTTCTAGAACGGCATTGAGGCCTTAGGAACCGGTGTTAGAGGTAGTGTTCGACTAGTGATCATACCTCCACGCCTTCCATACCACAAGATCCGGTTCTTCACTAGGTCTAGGCTCGAGGTGTATTACGATCGCACTCCTAGAACACACGAAAGGTTTTATGTTGGATGGGATGGTCTCTTGCTGAACTAGATTTTACTGGCAGCACTCTCGGTGGACTCCTAGGGCACCCTCTCCGCGAGAGGAGGGCACAACCAATTGCGCCGAGTGAAACACAGCGCCAGTTGCAGCCGAAAAGTGGCGGGTGCGACCTCAAAACCTAGAAACCCTAATCGTCTCTGGATCGCCAGACCGAGACCTAACGGTCACCGAACGGGACTGACTCTATTGGCCACCGCAGTATAGATATTTTTGACACTCCCGGAAGCAGCTGATCCGGAATGGGCGAGCCACACAGCGAGCAGCGATGGCTTGGTTTTGGGTACGTGTTGCCTCATCGTGATGTCCACCCACAACAGCAAGTAGCCGAGCTAGTAGTACCTTGTGCGCGGCCTTTAAAGTGAAAGAAACCAGCTGCGCCGGTGGCCGGTGTGAGTGAGTGCGACGCTAGCTGAATTGGAGATCGATGGGGCGTGATATCAACACACCACATTGGCATATCGCATCTTCTGTAGATATATATGGACCCTGCACCATGCGCATTAATTATGTCCTCACGATCTAGCTTGTACTATGTGTCGATTTGCTTGCTAGTGATGGATTGATCTCCTTTGGCATGGCATGGATGTTGTCTGCTAGCTTAGCGCCGATTAAGGTCATTCTCGCTAGGGAAAAAAAGATTAAACAAGCTTATCAATTTTTTTTGGTGGTCCGAAGAAATTGTCACTCTTCTTACGGAAAGAAAGGTCATCGTAAATGTCTTGTCAAAGATGGTTCACCCAAGCGGCCCCTCAAGTATACCACCTCCTTCGAGACTGTGATCAACAAAATAAATACTTCCTTCGTCCGAAAATAACACACTTGGATTTATTGTGATCTGAATGTATCTGCACACCAAAACATATCAGGTTAGGGTTTCCACCGTTTCAGTGGCATACGCCAGGGCCTCAATCGGGGCACCTTGGTACGGCTAATGTAGCGCGGAATAAAAGGAAGAAGAAGCAGCCGAGTGTAGCTGGTCACCTTTATTTTATACTCCCTCCGTTTCATGTTATTCTGCACATTAGCTTATGCAAAGGAGACGATACCGATGACGAGAGGAGAGAATATGTTAATTTGGTCGAAGGTGACCAATATGGGGGTTGATACTACACATAATCAAGGTTCTGCTTCCCATGCATGGAAAACCAGTGTCACGCACTGTTAGTGCTCCAAACTTTTACATGGCACTGATCAGTTTAAATGCTACTCCATCCGTTTCAAAATATAAAGTATTTTAGCATTTATGAAATAAATGTATTTTAGTGTAAATATTGGAACGAACCTACACACTTAAAGTTGTATAGATATATCCGTTTCACAAAAGCTAAAACATCCTATATTTTGGAATGAAGAGAGTAATATTTATACACCGAGGGGAAGAGAGACCATGGCGAGTGCTCGTGGTTTGCCTCCTACTTATATAGCACTACCTCTGTTTTATAATAGATGGCTTTCTAGTAAGCTGTTTTAGTTTGCCAAAAAGACTTATATTATGAAACGGAGGTAAAAAGTCAGAGTCAGTTTGTTTGGAAAGAGAGAGTCAATTCGTGGTTGGATGGTTAGGAGGACAATGGTACCTCTAGCCCATCAGAGTTCAAACCCTGGTGTCTTATAAACGGAATATTCTTTCAGTGAGAGGCGACGTTCTCGTCGATAGTGAGGCGTCTGCGGTGACTTCGTCAATCTCAAGACCCGCCGGCTCAGTCTCTTGGAGGTGCTCGTAAAGGTAGGATGTACGTATGTGTGTTTATAGGGATGAATATATGTACTCATTATGAGCGTCTCTTTATACTGTGTTTCTAAAAAAAATTGAAAAGAGAAGATGTTGGAGCGATCGGTGCCTGTTGCTCAGGTCGCCGTAGTTGGGGCGGCTGAGGCCCAAGGCATGTTTCTCGTACCGACAGTAACCTCTGCAGCGTCTGCAGGAAAGCCACGCGACCCCGTGGCCGCGGAGGAAAGGGCCGGCCCGATTGGTTTTTTTTAAAGACGGGTGGAGTGGCAGGGCCCAGGCGAGGGGTGGAACGGGCCGAGCAACTCGTGGATCGGGCTGGCGGCCCCGTGTGGTCCAACCTTATCCTCCCCATCCCCGCGCTCTCGCCCGCTGAACAATGGCGCTTCCCCTCGCGCGGCCGTTCCTTCCCGCCTGTCTTCCGCCACCGCGGCGGCGTGCGCGGGCCCATTATATCTCTCCCTCCGCCCACGCGCGGTCCCCGAGTTTCAGGAGGCCGTACACGTCCGTCCTGGTGGTGCCCACGGGCGTCGGCGCGACAGTCGGGGGCTTCGCCGGCGACGCCCTCCCCGTGGCGCGCGCCCTCGCCGCCGTCGCCGACTGCGTGATATCCCACCCCAATGTAAGTCTCTGCAGCTATCTCCTAGGCTACCATTGCTCCCATGGAATTCGATTGCTGAAAGGCTGATGAAGCCTCCACTCCCCCCACCCTAGGTGCTCAACGCCGCGATGATGTACTGGCCGATGCCCAACACGCTTTACGTGGAGGGATACGCCCTCGACAGGTTCGCCGAAGGCGCCTGGGCTCTTCAACCTGTCCACCAGAACAAGGTCAGTGAAAAGACCTTGCTGATGATTGCTCGCTCGTCTCACAAATCCACACACAAACCACTTCGATGCATTTATGAGATGTATACTACCATTTACTTGACGCATTGTCACTGATTTAACCTAGGTAGGCTTGGTGCTGGACGCCGGAATCGAGGAGGAGCTCCGGCTCCGCCACCTACAGGTCGCGGATGCTGCGAGGGCCTCGCTCGGCCTCCCTGTGGTCGAGTACATTGTCACAGATGCTCCTCTGGAGGTGTGCATTCTGTTATGGAAGTAGTGGTTACCGGTTAAGACACAACATAATTCATTGGCACTTTACTAATCTTGGGTGGGTGATGTATGAACTGCCAATGTATGGCGTAGATCAAGACGTGGTTCGATCCCAAGTGTGGGAAGTCGACGGGGAGTGTTGGGAACTCTGGTTCTCTATTGAGAGCAGTTGACGCGCTAGTGAACCATTCGGGTGTGAACGCTGTGGCGGTTGTCACGCGCTTTCCGGATGATGGTCCTGAAGATTCCGATTGCTATCGCGAAGGGAAGGTATTTCTTGTGTGCTCAAGTAGTTGTTCATTTCGTGTTTTATGATACTTTACTTATTCTTGTACTATCTAATATTGCCTCATTATTATCCTTTTGCTTTCATGTCTTGACACTCCTTGATATGTAAATTTTAAAGGTTGATTTCATCTAAAATATCTCTTGCAAGGTTATATCGATGTATACGTTCACTCATCTGATATAGGTTGAATTTTATGGGTTCAATCATCTGATATTGCCCCATTATTATCCTTCTGTTTTTATGTTATTGACTGCCGTTTGGTGATATCAATGTATGCAGGGAGTTGATCTGTTAGCAGGAGTTGAAGCAATTATCAGTCACCTAATTGTGAAAGAATTCAGAATCCCTGCTGCTCACGCTCCTGCGGTGTTACCCCCACCACTCAGCCCATCATTGTCTCCAAGATCTGCTGCAGAAGAGGTATAAAAATGCCCTTATCTGAATTGCTTGCTCAAAATTGAGTTAAATATTTACAGCTGATATTCTTAGTGATGAACAACAGTTTCAGTATCCCGGTGTCAAACTAAGCAGTAGGTGGTAGTGCTAATTATTTTTATCTCTTGTTTCTTCATTGACTCTTGTTGACCTTTTTTTATAACAGATTGGTTATACATTTCTACCTTGTGTGCTTGCTGGGTTAAGCAGTGCTCCTCAGTATGTGACAAGGAGGCAGGGGATCTTAGAGAACGGCTGCATAGTTGCTAGTGATATTGATAGCGTGATTATTCCAAAAGATGCATGTGGAGGTGATGGTACTCTTGCTTTTGCCCGTACTGCAAGAAAGAACAAGGTAGACTTCTTCTCTGCAATTGTGCATATTACCAATTATGTATTTTCCACTTGAATTACAACTTTAATATAGTATGTATACAGAGCATGGATTAGTTAATCGATGCATGGCACTATATTGTGGGAAAGTAATCACAGAACCAAGTGTAGCTATTCATTCTTTATTGTTATATTGCATACTTACGCAAGGGTTTTTGTTATTGTACAGCCTTTGATCATTGTTGTTCAAGAAAATGAGACGGTGCTTGATGATACCCCTGAAAAATTCAGTATAGAAGCGGTATGTAATAATATCTTGATAATCATTCTATAAGTTCTATTTCTATGACACCTTGCACTCTTGTATGGGAGAAATCCTTAGCAATGTCGTTCCTTTTCTGCACAGCTGAAAGTTCAAAACTACTGGGAAGCTATTGGAGTTGTTGCTGCTCACAAGGCAGGTATTAATCCAAATGCTCTTAGAAGACACGGTGTTGATCATCTTAAAAGACATGAACGGTTGTATTCTGCCCGATCTTGTGGTCCTCGGCCATATGCCTCTTCTCCAATGCAGGACAAAGCGCATGTACATCATTTAGTTTGACAATTTAGTTGAGGAGAAATTCGTTACAACAAATAGGAGGCTCCAAATTTTGAAGCCACGGCGCAGGTACATATTCCACAACAATAGTAGCAAATATAAATATAGCACCAGTTCATGTCATCGTTGCCCTGTGATGAATTAGGTGTCTGACATGCACACATAGGCTTCTTGTCTCCAGTCCGGCAAGCTGATCATATACTATACCTCTGTTGTTCATCGAAGTTTTAGTACTCACAACCATTTTCGCAACAATTAGTTGTTCTAATTTCTGAGACAGAGACAGTGCTTCCCCTCTTCCATCAGACAAGTGCTATGCTGATTTCTGTGAGCATTTATGTCGTCATGTATCGTTGTCTGCTCTGAACCAAATAGCTTTAGCACATTTTATCATCAGAGTACACGTGTCTGTGTGAGTGAGTAGTTCCTGCTTTTGCTTGTTCTAATTTCTAAATACCAATCAAAACCAGGCCTTTACCTTTGACATACAGCTTATAACTTGGCTGTATGTTTGTTTATTGTTATGCCTTCTCGTTTTTTTTTGGGTGCATATGTTACCTGTTTCAGCAAGATGTTTTGTTGTTATGAACGGTGGTGTATGTTTTTGAATGGTTATGTGATTGACTAAAACTGACATCCTTATTCTAGAAGTTTCAAAGTAGGATTATGGGTGGTGGAGGTCCTTCCTGAAATTCCTCGGAACTATCTTGGCATAGCAGGTATCAGGATCAAACATGCAGTTCTCAGTTATTATATTGCTCGCTTCAATCTATTTGTAATTAGCTAACTTAGCTTAATCCAGTATAGGAAAAAAAAAGGACAATATAAGCTTTGACAAATCGCTTGAGTGTATACGTTTTTCCACACACTAAAGAATGGCAAATCCTACAATTGCAACATTAGTTACTTCTGTTAAAAGCACTTCAATTCATAAAGATGTAAACAGATTAACTATTTTTTCTACTCTTAGTACAGACTAAATTTGTACTTGAAGAGTTACTTTGATGAACTAAGTGTCACTTAATCAAGTCTTCTTGCAAACATTCAAACTTAACTACCTCAGGTTATCCTATCTCAGGTCTTTGCTGCTCGATCGCCTACCTCCGGTGATTCTCATGAATCTATAAAGCTAAGCGCTGTGTTATGTCTAAAAAAGCCCCAATGGCTGAAGCTCTACACAGCGATACATGGATCGTTGACATTAGAGGTCAACTCTCTGTTCCAGCCGTTGCCCAATTCTGTGCCTTATATGAGGAACCTCTGCTGGATCTCTGATCATCTTGCAAAGAGAGGGCTGTAGCCGGCATATGTAACCGGGTATTATTTAAAACCATAGCTAACATCACGATGAGGCATATTTGGCCAGAACAAAACAGTAGAGTGTTCGGCGGGGACGCACACCGACTCAAGTGATGATCTGGTGCAATTTTTTGTTTGAGTGGGTGATCAGGTGCATTTTGGAGGGGATGCAGCAGCTCAGTTAGCGCCGAGAGAGGCGGGTATGAGTGAAGAATCATGTAGTGTTTCATTTTTAGGTGTTCTCAGTCTTTGGCGTCGGCCAGGCACTGGAATTCGAGTTCATGTAATGTGTGATCTTTTAAATACCCCTTTCCAATCTTAATAGAAATGACACACAAATCTTTTGCATGTTCTAAAAAATTGTCTAAAAAACCCAGCTTTCTCTTTCAGCATCCATCATCGGCTCTCCAAAGCTGACGCCAGGCGGATCACGACGACAACTATTGACAACACCATTATGAGATCACCATGAACAAGGAAGACACCATGGAGTTGATAATTATTTTCCGACGAATCAATGGGGAGAGCTTCCATGTTCCAAGTGCCTATGTTTCTTATGGCAGTTCCTCTGCATGTTCTGGCGTTAATCACGATCTCCATCGCCTGCCTCCATATGCACGAGACAACTGCTGGTTAACAATGGTGTTAGTTGTACGCGGGGATTAGCTTTGGGCTAAAGGAACTTGAACAATGGAATAAGACAACATAAACGGTAGGGATTGATAGGATTATGATTAGGTAGCGTCTCAGATTGGTAGGAGATTGTCACCTGCGGCAGGATTCAGATTGTTGTAAATTGAATTGTTGCCTCCTTCTAAAATATGTCTACTCAAATGCCGTACTCATAAGACATATTTATGGAAGGAAAATAGCAGCCTCAAACAAAATTTGAGGAGTGAAGATAGCTGTTAACGTCCCTTAGCCAAGTTCTAGAAATAATATGTGCCTTCTCCTTCTCCATCAGGCATCCAACGTTGACAACGAGAACGACCGAAAACACCATGATGGAATCACCATGAATGATGATGAAACCATGAAGTTTGATAAATGATTTCCGAGGAAAAAGAGTAGAGCTGCCATTTGGTAAGAAGAAGCACCAGTGGACATTGCCAGCGAAGAGGATATACGTCATGTGAAGAGACAAACAACGTCAATGGTCATATAGCCATGACTAAATAAGAACGGAGAAATAGGGTTTGCAACTTCTCATACACTGAAAGTAAGGATTTCAACTATCAATTAATATGGTATCACTGAAGGATATTAATTTTATATTTAATAAAGTAATCTTCAAGTTAACTGTTGTTGTTCTGTTAAACTAGATATAATGGCTGCAGGGTGGTTTACAGCAAACCCTAACTCATACAATTTACATTGACATAGATAATAATGCATATCAACATGAGATAAATTTTTTTGGAATAGTAGGAAACACTACAAGGCATTCTCTGCACATCTAAGTGGGCCACGGTGCTAGTCTATTATATAACTAAAGGAAAATACATCGATGGTGTTTCATGAAGCTCCACATTAATCCACATCATCAAATTCATATTTACTCTTGGTTGCATGGCAGAAGCAGCAGCAAATGAGATCGATCGACTGCAGCATGATTTCTTTCTGGACGAAACGGCACCGGAGCTGCCATTTGCCAAGTGCATGTGCCTCCGTTTCTTCTCTAATGGAGGTATTTCCTCTGCAAGTTCTAGCAGGCGTTAATCCCCATCTTGCATCATGATTTCTATATGCAGAAGACAACTCAATTCTCTTTGGGCTGAACGAAGAAACATACTAAATAAGGTAGTCGCCATGAACGACAATAACAATATGCCCTACCTATCGATCACCGGTCACCATCCACCAGATCGGGACGACACAGCTCTCCAATGAAAATAAAGAGCCCTACCTATGTATGCATATAAATAGGATATGTATGTACGTATTAGTACTCACAAGTAACCTATACACAAGAAACTAATGGCTTCAGCCATTTCCTCCTTGCTCCTGCTTCTGCTTGTTCTTCTCATTATTGCTCCTCGTCCCAGCAGCTCCTCCACCTACACAACCCATGGCGGTAGGAATTACGTTCACCGTTCGTCGTCTGGTCCCCGTCGTCCATGACAGATGATGACGTACTGCTCCACCATACCTTATGGTAATTACATGATCCCTAAGTACACAAGAAATATTTTAATTAGTCTGTTTATGATTAATCAGCTGTTCCCCGCGCACTGACTTTATTCCATGTGCTCATTTCTCTCAGGTGGTTCCACGGGATCTTCGTTGCCCGTAGTGCATCGGATGAGCCCATGCTCTCCCCTAGGTGCCGCTGGGAAACAAGACAGGTCGTCGGTCCTCCACCGCGACGACACGCGGCTAAGATCGCTCTTGTTATATGTTGATCCAAATTCTACAAAGTATAGGCCAACTTCTGACGAGTGGAGCAAGGCCCGTCGCCGGGAGGCTTGGGCCGAGTGTAACAGTCAAAGTGCCATATACCTTACAAAAGATCAGATGTTCCATGAGAGAACTAAGCACATTGATGTCAAGTACCATTTTGTTAGAGACATTGTTGCTCAAGGTAAATTAAAGGTATGCAAGATCAGCACTCATGATAATCCTGCTGATATGATGACTAAACTGTTTCATTGCTAAGTTTGAGCTTTGCTCGAACTTAGTTGGTTTAACTTGATTAGCCCAAGTGGCTATTGGCCCGAAAGTATTTGCTTTGTTTGTTCAGGAGATGGTTCTTGTTGATGATACAAGGAGGAATTTGTCTCAAGGTGGAGTTTGTTATATGTTGATCCAAATTCTACAAAGTATAGGCCAACTTCTGACGAGTGGAGCGAGGCCCGTCGCCGGGAGGCTTGGGCCGAGTGTACGGTACGGATCGTCGAAGACCTAGGTTTCCACCTATATATAAACCCCTTGTAAGCCGCCGGTTGGGAGAGTTGCATCTGTGAAATCCCCGGCGTTTGTAAACACTCCTCGATATAGTGAAGTTTCGCTGGCTGGCGCCCGTGGTTTTTTCCTCTCTTTGTTGGAGAGGTTTTCCACGTTAAATCTGTGTCCCCTTGCTGTGTTTTTCGTTTTCGTTCTTCGTTATCTTCTTATCGCGATTGTAACAAGTGGTATCAGAGCCCCATGTTCTAATCTAGGGTTTGCGACATGTCGTCATTGAAGTTCGATCTACCACAGCTGGACTACACCACAAGATTCTCCTTGTGGCAGGTGAAGATGCGGGCGATTCTCGCCCAAACTTCTGATCTGGATGAAGCGCTGGATGGATTCGGTGAAAAGGATGCTAAGACCTGGTCCGCCGAAGAGAAGCGGAAGGACCGTAAGGCTTTGTCTTTGATTCAACTTCATCTGTCCAATAATATTTTGCGAATCTTGGAGATGAAATCTGCTGCTGCCCTATGGGAAAAACTGAAACGATCTGTGTCAAAGGATCTAACCATAAGATGAACGTGAAGATGAAGTTGTTCTCATACAGTGCAAGAAGGTGGATCGGTAATGAATCACATATCTGTTTTAAAGAGATTGTTTCGGACTTGCGGTCTATGGAGGTAAAATATGATGATGAGGATTTAGCTCTTCTACTCTTATGCTCGTTGCCTAGTTCCTATACACACTTTCGTGATACAATATTGTTGAGCCGTGATGAACTAACCCTTGCGAAGTACATGACGCCTTAAACAGAGGAAAAGATGAAAACTATGGTAGGGTCGGTGGGACGTCATCCAAGGCCGAGGCTCTGCAGTTCGTGGCAGGACCGAGCAGGTACAACAACTATGGCAATGAGATAAGAGCAAGGACGGTAGAAGTCGTTCAAAGTCCAAGGAAAGGATAAATTCTGCGGTATTGTAAGAAATCTAATCATGTTATTGATGATTGTTGGAAGTTGCAGAATAAGGAGAAAAGAAACGGAACTTACCAACCGAAGATAGGATGAAGGTTCCGGTAAGGCTGTTGTTTCGATAGTTCGATGGTGAATGCTTAGCTGTTTTTTGCTTGTGCTTCTCGTGATGATGAATGGATACTTGATCTGCATGTTCATTTCATATTTGCTGTAACAAAGATTGGTTCAGTTCATATGAGTCTGCGGCATGGAGATTTTGTGCGTGTGGGGAATGACAACCCATGCCATATCGTTGGTGTTGGATATGTTAAGATTAGGACACATGATGGCGTGACACGCACGTTGAGGTGAAGCACATACCAAGCATGGCCAGAAATTTGATCTCCCGAGTACCATGGACGTTGATGGATACAAGTATGTCGGTGGGCATCGAGTTACGAAGGTATCAAAAGGTTCTCTTATTCACATGATAGGTGATATGAATTACGCTAAATTATATGTTCTTAGAGGTAGCACTTTGCCCGGTATTGTATTGCTGCTGTTACTTCTAATGATTACGATGATTGTGGTAAAACACATCTATGACATATGCGTCTTGGACATATGAGCGAACAAGGCATGGCAGAGTTGGTCAAGAGAGCTGATTGATGGTTGCAACTTGAGTAAGTTTGAGTTACGTGAGCACTGCATCTTTGGTAAGCATAAAAGAGTTAAATTCAATGCTTCCGTTCATACCACCAAAGGCATATTAGATTATGTGCATGCTGATGTATGGGGTCCGTCCGTAAGACTTCTATTGGTGGTGCTAATTATATGCTTACTATTATTGATGATTACTCAAGAAAGGTGTGGCCTTATTTTCCAAGCATAAATCGATGTTTTGATGCTTTTAAGAAGTGGAAAGTTATGGTTGAAAAACAGATCGAGAAGAAGGTAAAGGTACTACGATGATAATGGTATGGAATTCTGTTCTAATGAGTTTGAGGAGTTTTGCGAACGATGGCATGATCGTGCATCACACCATCCCATATACTCCTCGAGAATGGCGTGGCGAGCGCATGAACAGAACCATCATCTCGAGGGCTCGTTGTATGTTGTCTAATGCAGGTATGCATAGGCGTTTCGGCAAGCCAACAACACAGTGTTACCTCATCAACAGGTCACCTTCTATTCCACTTGAGAAGAAAACTTCCATTGAGGTATGGTCGTTCGCTACCGATTATTCACAGTTGAGAGTTTTTGGCTGCACCGCATATGCTCATGTTGATAATGGAAAGTTAGAGCCTGCTGTTAAGTGCATATTCCTTGGTTATGGTTCGGAGTTAAAGCATATAAACTATGGAATCACGAAACTAAAAGGATTTTGCTAAGTAGAAACGTTGTTTTCAATGAGTCCGTTATGTATCATGATAGCTTGCCATCGATACCTCTCATTGCTGTTGGAGAGGAGAGAGTTAATGTGCGGTGGAGAACTGCAGAAAACTGTTGATAATGATGCTATCGTTGAAGATACACATGAGGAAAACATTGATGATATTGTTGTTCAAAGACTCACCTACTATTTTGCAGCAGCCACATGAGTCCATTGTTGCGATAGACCGAGGCGAATCGTGGTCCTCGCCCTCGTTTAATTGAAGAGTGTAATCTTGTACATTATGCTTTGAGTTGTCTTGAACAGGTGGAGAACAATTCAAACCTGCTACATATAATGAAGCCATTGCATCCGTTGACCGTAGAAGTGGGTTTCTACTATGCAAGAAGAGATGCAATCGCTTGAGAAAAATGGCACATGGGATGTTGTGCGCTTGCCTAAACAAAAGAAGGCGGTCCGTAAAGTGGATCTTCAAGAAAAGGAAGGTCTATCTCCCAAAGAGCCTTCAAGGTACACGGCAAGGTTAGTAGCAAAAGGGTTCAGATTCGGTGTATTGATTACAATGATGTGTTCTCTCCGGCCAGAAGCATAGTTCCATTCGTATTTCTTTAGTATTGTGGCTATGCGTGATCTTGAGCTTGAGTTAGATGTCAAGACTGCTTTCTACATGGAGAGCTTGATGAGGAAATATACATGGACCAACGAAGGGTTCATAGTGCACAGTAAAGAGTATTTTGTGCAAATTAAAGAAGTCTCTTTATGGCTTAAAGCAATCTCAAGACAGTGGTATAAAAGGTTTGATTCATTTATGATCTCACATGGTTTTGAGAGGTCTAAATATGATAGTTGTGTTTATATCAAGTTTGTTGATGGGTCACCTATATACTTGCCGCTATATGTTGATGATATGTTAATTGCTGCCAAGGGCATGAAAGAAATCACTACTTTGAAGGCACACCTAAGTAGTGAGTTTGAGATGAAGGATCTTGGTGCTAAGAAGATCTTAGGTATGGAGATTACCCGAGATAGAAAATCTGGTTTGTTATTTCTTAGTCGCCAAAGTTACATTAAGAAAGTTCTTCATCGTTTAATATGGATGGTGCCAATTCAGTTAGTACTCCTATTGCTCCTCATTTTAAATTGTCGGTTTCTCAATGTCCTACTACTGATGAAGAGTTTGAGTACATGTCGAAGGTGCCATATTCTAGTGCTGTTGGTTCTTTGATGTATGCCATGGTTTGTTCTCGTCGATTTATCATATGCTATGAGTTTGATAAGTAGATACATGGCTAATCCTGGTAAAGAACATTGGAAGGCTGTTCGGGTTTTCGTACCTTCTTGGCACTTCCAATGCTTGTTTGAAGTTTGGCAGACCGGTGAGGGACTCGTTGGCTATGTGGATTCAGATTTTGCGCCGATTTGGATAAGAGAAGATCCCTCACAGTTATGTGTTTAATGTTGGAGGTTGTGTCATATGAAGGCTACATTGCAGTTGTTGTTGCACAATCCACTCCGTTTGAATACATGGCTATTCTGAAGCTTGCAAAGAATGCTTTGGTTGAAAGGTTTGTTTGTGAGCTTTGTGGAGATGATTCTTGCATTACTTTGTTTTGTGACAATCAAAGTTCCATATACCTTACAAAAGATCGGATGTTCCATGAGAGAACTAAGCACATTGATGTCAAGTACCATTTTGTTAGAGACATTGTTGCTCAAGGTAAATTAAAGGTATGCAAGATCAACACTCATGATAATCCTGCCGATATGATGACTAAACTGTTACATTGCATAAGTTTGAGCTTTGCTCGAACTTAGTTGGTTTAACTGATTAGCCCAAGTGGCTATTGGCGAAAAGTATTTGCTTTGTTTGTTCAGTGGAGATGGTTGTTGATGCTACAAGGAGGAATTTGTCTCAAGGTGGAGTTTGTTATATGTTGATCCAAATTCTACAAAGTATAGGCCAACTTCGATTTAGTGGAGCGAGGCGTCGCCGGAGGCTTGGGCCGAGTACGTAATGGATCGTCAAGACCTAGGTTTCCACCTATATAAACCCCTTGTGTCACGTTGGGAGAGTTGCATCTGGTGAAATCCCCGGCGTTTGTAAACACTCCTCGATATAGTGAAGTTTCGTTGGCTGGCGCCCGTGGTTTTTTCCTCTCTTTGTTGGAGAGGTTTTCCACGTTAAATCTGTGTCCCCTTGCTGTGTTTTTCGTTTTCGTTCTTCGTTATCTTCTTGTCGCGATTGTAACAGCTCTTCGCCGTGCCCGTCACCGGCACCACTCCCAACAGCTCATACGAGCCCGAGTACCACGTCACCATTGGCTATGGCACTCCTGCGCCATTGGTAACAGTTCAGGGCACAAATGACACGCTACCCCGTAGCACCACCGATGGGTAGGGTGTCCTTGACACGTGCTACAACTTCACTGGTTTGAGGTCGTTCGGTGTGCCGACGATCTATCTTAGGTTCGACAATGGTGTGAGCATGGTCCTTGGCATCCCGGTGGCGATGTACTTCAGTGACCGGGACATCCCCTTCTCCGTGGGGTGCCTCGCTTTTGCCTCACCAGTGTGGGCCTTTCCTCCTGGTGTCTCGGCGGTCATCGGCACCTTGGCACAAGAGGGGAGAGATGTCAGATGATGTTCGTAAGGGAAGGTTGGGTACATCCTCGGCCGTTGTTGATCAAACCATAATTACCAGCTTATTGCGGTCGATGTAATACCTTGAGAGTGTTTTTTAACCCCAATGGTAGGTGCAACCTTATCAAGTCCGCCCCATCCTTTGTTGCACCAAGATCCACATTTGTACTTTTATTGTAACTTATCTATTTTTGTTCGCTCCAAATGGATTTTTTTTGAACTTGAGGTTTCGACCAACAACACATTGGAACTATAAATAATGTCTAAAAAAGCTCGATGTTACCGTTTTCAAGGGATAATTAAGTACATTTTTTTCCCTCGACTTGTTAGCATATTCAAGTCACTCAAAGACGCTTGCCACGCGGCAAAGCCCTCGGCGTAGCCAGCTTTGCCGTCGGCATACGCCACGCCGAGGGCTGCCGTCGGTAGCCCCTCGGCGAAGGTCTCCTCGGAGCAAAAACGGCCATCGGCAGAAAACCGTCGGCGAGTTTCACGCCGACGGCCGAGGCGGCGGCCGGGCGTAACGGCCGGCGAACGGCGGCGCGCTGTTAGAGCCGCTAACCGATCAGATACGCCGACGGCCCTACCCTCGGCGTATGGTGGCCACGTGGCACCGCTGGGCCTCCCGGAAGGCTACGCCGACGGCCTCGCCTCGGCGATGTGGACGCCAGGTCCACCGCCTGGCCCTCCCAGTCGGGCGCGCTAGGCCGACGGGACCCTCGGCGTGGTGGCGGGTGCTCACGACTCAGGTGCCCTCGGCGTAGCCCTCGACCATATGGCACATGGCATAGGGCTACGCCGAGGGCATTGCCGTCGACGAGCACCTTCACGCTTTTTTTCAGCAAGAAAGACTCACGCTTTTTTTCCACAAAGAAGACACTCATAGCAAAGACACATGCAAGACTACAGAAAGACATCAGTCATACAAGATCACATATGGTCATATTAAACATTGTTCATATCACACATGCTCATATTAAACATTGTTTATACATCATCCATACATTGTTCATACATCATCACACATGCCTACAACTCTAGAGGAGAGGGGGTGTACCCGAGATCTCCCCTGGTGAAAAGTGGCGACCTCTGCCGAGGGTTGCGTATAGTAGAAGCAGCAGAAGAGCCACCTGGCGAGGGAGTAGAAGTGTGAAGCTCGGGAGAACCACCTGCGGAATGGCCAGGAGATGGACCATCGTCATGAAGCGGTGTGATCTGACGCCCATCCGGCGAGGCGTGGCCAAAGTGCCGGTTCCCAGAAGCTCCCGTTCCCTACATGTTGCCTACATGTTAGCAACTTGCGAGGCAAAGTAAAGCGATAACCAGTGGGTTAGCAAAGAACTTACCGGTGTCGATGCGTAGTAGGTCCTAGCAAAGCTTTCCTTCGATTGCAAAAATGGCATCGGACTGGCATGGGAGGCACGGGCCCTAAATCTCTATTCGCCAGTTTGAATATTCACCATCATGGCTCGCAAGATAGTTTAGAAGTCAGGCCGTAGTACAACAAACGGGGAAGTGGGACTTGTATCTTTGCAAAAATAAAGGTTCGGACTTACATTCACGTATTGCATGTAGATCGCATTCGCCCGATGCCGCCGAAGGCCACCGATATTCCTCATAAGCGGCATCGAGGCGGCCTAACTCGTGCTACAATTTCAAATACAAGAAATCTCGTCGGTTAGCCATGCAGGAACAAAAGTCATAAAGATGATGAAAACGAAAAACTTACATCCTCGGAGCGACGAGGCTGGCCACGAGGCGGGATAGGGGGGCCGTCGGCGGGGTAGGTAGCCTTGAGACGGCTGAAGCTCGTGCTGAGGGTAGGCTTGACCTTCTTATTCAGAATCTTGAGGCGTCCATGTTGCAATCCGTGCCCCGACAGGACCAACGACTCCTCGTCGATCTCCGCGTGAATGGGGTCATCCACATGGGGGTGACGAGCCTTCACCATCGTGATGTAGTTCCCCAAGTCGTTCTGGGCAGTGCCGAAGTACACGGGCAACGAGGGTTGAGTCTCTGAGTAATTGGGCTTTTTTCGCCGCATCATCTCATAGACGGCGACGTCATGAATCACCTCCCCGGGTTGTGCCTCGGCCACCTGTATCGCGAAAAGAAAATATTATGCATATGAAGTACAAACATAAGCAGAAATGCACGCAGGTCGTTCCATGTATATACGTACCACCTTCCCCTTGAAGCGGTCAAAGTTGCGGTTTCGCGCAGATGCGTTCCACCATCGCCTCGGTTATCCGCGTTCGCCTCGACAAGGCTGCAAACTCCTCGTCTTCTCCGAGCCACCTCGTCCCTAACCAGCTCCTCCCATGCGAGTCGATGCGGCTCGCCCAATCGGGGATAACTGAAAATGCAATACTCAACTCGAGACAATGCAATGGCAACTTAGAAGCAATGTAGAATCTCATTGACATTTTACTCATCGACATGTACTCTTCTCAAGGCCATCGAGTACTCAGGATTAGGGTTCCTACCGACAATATCTTTCTTCCCGACCCTCACGCCTGTAAGTGGATAGCGAGTGACCTTCCGGGTTGTACCACACCGGGGGTCAACTTCACACAAGCCCCAAGCAAAGTCCTCTGCGCCTTCTCCCGGTCCTCCTCGCCACACGGTAAAGCACTTCAATCATGCATAAGAGTCATGAGTTAGCATGGTGGGGTCATCAAGTATGAACATAACTCGAGAAATATGCCTTACCCAAAACTTGGTGATGACAAGACGTAATTTGAAAGCCGGACACGGGTAGTCCGGTAGTCCGCCCAAGTGGTAGCTAGCTTCCTGTCACCCTCGTGGGTAATGTGATAGCCCGCGAACTTCCTAATCGAGCTCCAACAAGGCTGTTAGGAAGGCGAGGCTTCATCCCCGAGGAAATGTCCAATTGCTGCACAATAATAAACATTAGTACACAATAATTATTTATGACCAACATGAAATAAAATGTTTTAAATTGCCAAATTAGTACACTTACTCAAGGCCATCCGAATAATAAGGGCTTTCGCCCCGAGTCCTAGGCTCAAACTTCTCGTCAGGGACTCCCGATTCCCCACGATTCCGCAATTTCTTCGGCCCCACCAACTCGTGGCTAGTGTCCGCCTCCGTATCGGTCCCCGCCTCCCTCTCGGCCCTCGCCTCCCTCTCAGACTCTACCTCCCTCCTGACGCTGCCTCCTCGGCCCCGAAGGCTGCTCTGTCAGAACAACTCAGAGCCACGCCGTAAGGAGGGTGGTGGGTCAAAGTCCACGCCTCCTCGTGGCACCTCGTCCTCGCCCTCCTCGACCTCGGCCTCGACCCGTCCTCCGCCAGGGAGCAAGATCGGGTAACGCGGATTGGGATTTGGCTCTCCTCCGTAGAAGCTTTTTCTTCTACTGCTTAAGCAAGGACGAACTGGTTGCCTTGTCGCTGCTCATATTGTTCAATCACCTGCATTAAGTAAGAGAAAACAGTTAAGCACAAAGACATAATAAAATGTATACACAAAGGATAAAGGCATAATGCAATTAAGAAAACAGTTAAGCACAAAGACAAAATAAAATGCATTAAAAAATAAATACTCACTATCATTTTCATTCTCATTCTCACTATCACTATCTTTTGAGTAGAAATCTGGATTCTCATCGAAGGGTGTAGGCTAATCATCGTTGTCATTCTCGGTATGGAGCTTCTCGAGCATACTTATGTCATGTAGATTCACCACTGACTCACCCCGAGTTTCTACATCATTCCCAAGGTCCTCAAGATCAACCGGTTCTAAATCAAAGTGTCCGAAGTCCTCTTGCTCTTGATAGAAAATTCCCTCGTACGTTACAGGGTTAATGTTGTTGTAATCGTCCTCGGAGGGAATCGGTAGGTTACCTTGTGGCGATACCTGGAACACGACTTCCCAGCCCCGAGTTCCGCTTCATCATGGGTAGGGCAAATAATAAACTTGGTTGTCTTGGTGAGCAACAACAAAGACGTCGGCTCCGCTTATAGGTGGTTGAAGGCCTAACTTCAACTAACCCAATGGAAGGGTACTTCTTCCATCCCTTGGGTCAAACCGGTGGCACTTGAACACAACAAGATTGAGTTCGACATTAATGCGATTGAAGGTCACCAGATACATTCTCTAACCTTCAGTAGTAATCAAGGGAATCGGCTCCTTTGGTGAACACCCCAAGATTTACCATTTTTGCATTCGGTCGCCTTTCGTGCGTCTCAGATGGAAGCGAAACCCATTCACATCATACTTCTCATACTTCACGACGACACTGTTACAACCTTGGGAAACACATTTCAGCTCATCTGATATCTCATCGTTGGGATCAGCTCCCTACAGCTACAGGAGTAATTTGTTGCTCAGAGTTACGTGGAATAAGAGCGACAAGTCACATATTGCAAGGTAAGAGGGACAGGTTAGAAATTACTTTTTCCATAAACCAGGACACAAAGTTTTTTTATTTCCGGGAGCACCCTCTTTCAGTAGAGTGTCCAACTCCATGGGAGAGGGATCAGTCGGTCCCGGCCACTGTTCATCCGTGAAATCGCTAAGAAGGAGAAAATAAGCATTAGACGAAGACCGAGTTAGTAGCTGCATAGAGAAATAGGGTGTTCACCATTTTACCTAATGAGATCGACCACTTCCTTCATGTTCATAAGCACATAGAGCATTATGCAATCCTTCTTTTCCTTCGGCAACCTATATTTTAGTCCTTTACCGGCCTTGCCACCGGGAAATTAGAATAGTTCGAGATTGGGGTCATTCTTGGGCAGGTCGACATTGTAACGAGAGACCGGTTTATGCATAGTGGGAACATCATCGTGCCAAGAGGGTTGTCGCGGCATCCGCCATCTCCGAAGGCATGTTGCTTCACTATGCATGCTTCAATCTTGGCTTTGTTTCCGCTATCTTCGAATATACTTAAACTCTCTCTCAATACAAAATTGCTAACGAAATTGCACTGCCCCAATAGTGCCTCGCTCATGAGGTGCACAATGAGATGTGCCATCGAGTAAAGAAGCTGGCGGAAAGATCATCTCCAAATTGCATAGCAACTCCGCACCTGAACTTGCGCTTCTCAATCACCGAGGACATATCCGCTTAGAATGGAGGGTGCGGAAGAAATGGCTCAACTCCGCAAGCACTCGCCATACTTTTCGGGAGATACCTCGAACCATCACCGCATCACCGCTCAATCCATATATGATAGTCGTGACTCTTGAGCCCGCTGACTTGTCCCGTTAAAGATTGACTCCTTACTTATATTCGAACAATAAACGCTGTGGAACATCACGATGTATTTGAGCCACCTAAATGACTCCTTCTTTTGGACATTATCAAGGCGTAGTAGGCATGCGGCTTGAACCAATTCTTTCGCATGAGAGGATGATGCATGTGTAATCTCTTCCTATCACAAAGCTTCTCAACATCAACTCTAGCCTTGACATTATCCTTTGACTTCCTGTGAATGTTCGTGGATGTGAAAAAGGGACTCCCGACATTCTTTCGGTGTGCATCACATCGATGTTATGGGAAGTTCGAGGTCCTTGTAATACACGAGATTCGTAAGCTGCCACGTGAGTCCAATTATGCGTTACACCATATCCCGCAAATTGATGGCTGGTTCCGCTGGCACGAGAGCACGATATCTCGGCATCAACAATCGCACCTCGAACTTTGGTACCTCTTTACTTCATGCACAACTTTGCCCTTCTTGAAGTTCTTTCTATCTTCTCGAACGAATGATTTCTTTTGAGGTAATCGTCGATTCGTGTTGAATGCAACATATTTGCGACCGACTTTAGCCAAAGGAACTCAAGTCGGTGCTCGCACACCGGGCATGGCCACTTACCACCGTACACCATCCGCACGTTAGGGCGCATCGGCATGTCATGCATAGTATATTGTAACCAAACTTTCATCAAAAGTTTCTCTTTGATGCTTTCGGTATGTCAACGTCCCGTATCCAAGAGTGGTTCAAATCATCCACAATCGGCTGCATGTAGACACTCAAGTTCTTCCCGGATACTGTGTCCCGGAATTATCAACATAAAAACATGGTCTTCCGTTGCATTAATACTCCGGGAGGAGATTGAGCGAATAACATACACCGCCAAAGAATGTGACGAGGCCGTCGACATACCATATGGGTTGAAGCCATCCGTTGCTATCGCAATTCTAACATTCCGAGCCTCTTCCCACCGGGGTATTTGTCATCGGTTCTTCCATGCCTTACCATCGATGGATGTCCCATCTTCTTCCGTCTGCGTCCTCGTATCTTTCCCCTTCTTGTGCCACGTCATCATTTGGCGCCTCGCTCAAGTAAAGCCGTTGGATTATTTTTATGAATGGGAGATACCAAGTATCTTCTTAGCGAACTTCGACCGCCTCACCGACCATCCTTCCCTTTATCTCTTCATATCTAGAGGCCTTACAAATGGAGCAAGATACTTGTCACCTCAAACGCTTTCCAAAACAAAAGGCAGCCTTTTGGACAACAATCTATCTTTTCATAATCCATGTTGAGCTCCTTCATGAGTTTCTTCGCTTCGTGGAAGGTTTTGCATAATGCCCTTCGGCAACATGTTACCACATGTTCTCGATTAGCTTCAAAGTGAGAACGGGTATGAGTAATCGGCACTTGTCGGCTAGACACCGAGAGATGGCATCGAATGAGAAATCTTTGCACCCTCGCACAGAGGCCTCTTAGCCGAGGCCATCATATCAAGGAAGGCCTTCGCGGTTGGCTCCGTTCCTCCGGTTCTAGCGGTTCCTCCGCTCGTGATTCCTCCCGTGGAGGTGGCAAATTCTGGCTCGGCATCGATAAGATCATCTAGCATGTTTCTAATCCCATCGTGCTCATTGCCATTGAGTCACCGACGCATCACCTCACCTCTCACGTTATGCATCGAGCAAAGTCGACTTGCGTGACATAGTTAGACATGTACCCATATTGCGTAAGGTGTTTGTACATGTCATCCTTTCCTGACGATGACACTTAGTGCAATGAGCGCAGGGACAAAGTGCCCAACCATTGCCTTGAACCACGCGCTAACTCATTCACTAATAAATGAGTGTTCCGTACCCAATCGTCTGCTTTATTAGTCGCACTAATACGGCCACCGTACATCCACCATTATCACCATCCTCTTCGCTTTGTTGGGAGACAAACAACAAATATAACATTTTATATCAAACAGAGATTAAATGCTTCATATTTTTACGCATTCATCAACCTACATGTCCAATAGGAAAAGAGGTCCTAACCAATTGCCGGATCCGTAGATTGGTAAGTTCTCCTGGTTCTACCTCGATCCAAGCGGCAAAGATTCTCCTCCGCTTCTCCCGATACACGTCTCGACAAAAATCCAAGAGGATGTGCATCCGGAGAACAACGAGGAGGCGCCACCGAAATCCTGTCTCGAATCGAGGTAGAGCCAGGGAGAACCAAACCCAACTACGAATCCGCCGACTGCCCGATAAAAGCCATAAGCGTTACGGTCCAAAATATGCGAGACCACTAATGCATATTAAGTCGCGTAACGCTTACGGTCGGATGACGCCTAGGTGACGCGATGACTTGGTGATCTAGACACAAAATAAAACCTAGGTACAAGAGAGGCGAATGATTCTCACCCTCGGCGGTAGAGGAAGTAGTCGATCAACCGAGTGTCGAGGTCGGCGACGGAACTCGGAGACGGGATCGAGGTGTCACCTACACCATCTCCCGCAACGACAGTCAGTCCGCCAAGGATGGTCACTCCCGAAACACTACAAAGTCTGTACATTGACATAAAGAGAACACCTTAGTAAACATGCAACACACTCACGGCGCTAGTGTAGCTTCTCTCTTCAATGGCCATATGACCAAGCTAGCTTGCCACTAACCAACGGCCTAATCCTAGCAACTCGTGCATGCATATCACTTAACAAATGATATAAATTACTAATAGATGCAACTAATAAATTCTAACAAGATTAACAACAAGATTTAATCTAACAAAATTAAATATTTGCCTCTAGAGGGGAGTGGAGGAGGTACCTGCAGAGGGGGCCGAGCTCGAGGAGGATGGGAGAGCTTGGGAGGAGGGGCCGAGCTCAGGGAGGAGGGAGCCGAGGTCAGGGAGGAGGGGGCCGAGCTCGGGGAGGAGGAAGGGAGGAGGAAGGCCAGGGAGGAGGGGGAGAGCTTGGGGAGGAGGGGGCAAGGTCAGGGAGGAGGGGGAGAGCTCGGGGAGGAGGGGGCCGAGCTCGGGGAGGAGGAAGGGAGGAGGGAGGAAGGTCAGGGAGGAGGGGGCCGAGCTCGGGGAGGAGGAAGGGAGGAGGGAGGGAGGCGGCGGTGGGGGAGGGAGGAGGCGGTGGAGCTCGGGGACCGGCGCGGGGGGGGGGGAGGGGGGGGGGGGGAGGGAGGGGGGCGGCGGGGAGGAGGGAGGGAGGCGGCGGTGGGGAAGGTCCGGGGTCGGGGGAGGGAGGAGGCGGTGGAGCTCGGGGGAGGGAGGAGGCGCGTCTGCTGGCGGCGGGGTCGGAGTCGGGAGCGGGCGCGGGCAGAGAGCGGTTGGTGAGAGGAGGAGGAGTCGGGAGCGGGCGCGTGGGAGCCAAAGTAGGATAGGGCCGACCTGCATACGACGAGGGCACCAAACAGTAGCTAGGGTTTTTTTTTAACTTTTTTTTTTGAAAGAAGGGTCTTTTGTTTAATATCAAAGTTTACGACATACTTTATTTAGTGTCTAATATTATAGAAGAAACTATATATTATTAATATATAATTTTTTATTTCGTCTTGTTCTCGCTTTCCAAGCAAACCCTAGATGTGGGCTAAACGGGGAGATTCCCCCCTTATTTCGTCTTGCATGCATGCGAGGGGGGACACATGCAAGCACCTATACCAACCTCTCACCACACTCACACACATATGCTAGGGGCACATGCAAGTTTTCATCTCATTCCAATGTTCTCGTGGTCTTCCTCCGGCGAAACCCTGATCTCTGTGCACACTCGGATCGTCTACCCCCCTAGACGTTCCTCTGACAGGGGTAGCCCGGCGTAGCTCTCTCTTGTTTTGTGTTTGTTTAGGTCATAGGGTGATGTAAAACCATGTTGGCTCACAAGTTGGGGCACTATCCTACCCGGTTTCACCTCGACGGGGAGATTCCCCCTTATACGGGTACGGAACCTTCGCCTCTAGGTTAGAGCGCATGCATGCGAGGGGGGACACATGCAAGCACCTATACCAACCTCTCACCACACCCACACACATATGCTAGGGGCACATGCAAGTTTTCATCTCATTCCAATGTTCTCGTGGTCTTCCTCCCATGAACACGATCTCTGTGCACACTCGGATCGTCTACCCCCTAGACGTTCCTCTGACAGGGGTAGCCCGGCATATCTCTCTCTTGTTTTGTGTTTGTTTAGGTCATAGGGTGATGTAAAACCATGTTGGCTCACAAGTTGGGGCACTATCCTACCCGGTTTCACCTCGACGGGGAGATTCCACCTCATACTGGTCCTAACCTTCGCCTCTAGGTTAGAGAGCATGCATGCGAGGGGGGACACATGCAAGCACCTATACCAACCTCTCACCACACCCACACACATATGCTAGGGGCACATGCAAGTTTTCATCTCATTCCAATGTTCTCGTGGTCTTCCTCCGTGAAACCACGATCTCTGCACACTCGGATCGTCTACCCCTAGACGTTCCTCCGACAAGGGTAGCCGGCGTAGCTCTCTTTTTCTGTGTTTGTTTAGGTCATAGGGTGATGTAAAACCATGTTGGCTCACAAGTTGGGGCACTATCCTACCGGTTTCACCTCGACGGGAGATTCCACCTCATACGGTCCTAACCTTCCTCTAGGTTAGAGCATGCATACGAGGGGACACATGCAAGCACCTATATATACCAACCTCTCACCACACCCACACACATATGCTAGGGGCACATGCAAGTTTTCATCTCATTCCAATGTTCTCGTGGTCTTCCTCCCATGAAACTCGATCTCTGCACACTCGGATCGTCTACCCCCTAGACGTTCCTCTGACAGGGGTAGCCCGGAGTAGCTCTCTCTTGTTTTGTGTTTGTTTAGGTCATAGGGTGATGTAAAACCATGTTGGCTCACAAGTTGGGGCACTATCCTACCCGGTTTCACCTCGACGGGGAGATTCCACCCTCATACGGGTCCGGAACCTTCGCCTCTAGGTTAGAGCGCATGCATGCGAGGGGGGACACATGCAAGCACCTATACCAACCTCTCACCACACCCACACACATATGCTAGGGGCACATGCAAGTTTTCATCTCATTCCAATGTTCTCGTGGTCTTCCTCCGGCGAAACCATGATCTCTGCACACTGGATCGCCTACCCCCTAGACGTTCCTCGTGACAGGTAGCCCCGTAGCTCTCTCTTGTTTTGTGTTTGTTTAGGTCATAGGGTGATGTAAAACCATGTTGTCTCACAAGTTGAGGCACTATCCTACCCGGTTTCACCTCGACGGGAGATTCCACCTCATACTGGTCCGAACCTTCGCCTCTAGGTTAGAGCGCATGCATGCGAGGGGGGACACATGCAAGCACCTATATACCAACCTCTCACCACACCCACACACATATGCTAGGGGCACATGCAAGTTTTCATCTCATTCCAATGTTCTCGTGGTCTTCCTC
Organism: Avena longiglumis; assembly: GCA_030063025.1. Lineage (NCBI taxonomy): Eukaryota > Viridiplantae > Streptophyta > Magnoliopsida > Poales > Poaceae > Avena > Avena longiglumis. Next base: position 564,206,820 of record CP125973.1, read on the forward strand.
CCACAAACCACGATCTCTGTGCACACTGATCGCCTACCCCTAGACGTTCCTCCAGGTAGCCCAGTAGCTCTCTCTTGTTTTGTGTTTGTTTAGGTCATATGGTGATGTCAAACCATGTTGGCTCACAAGTTGGGGCACTATCCTACCGGTTTCACCTCGACGGGAGATTCCACCTCATACTGGTCCGGAACCTTCCTCTAGGTTAGAGCGCATGCATGCGAGGGGACACATGCAAGCACCTATACCAACCTCTCACCACACCCACACACATATGCTAGGGGCACATGCAAGTTTTCATCGCATTCCAATGTTCTCGTGGTCTTCCTCCGTGAAACCACGATCTCTGCACACTCGGATCGCCTACCCCCTAGACGTTCCTCCGACAGGTAGCCTGGTAGCTCTCTCTTTTTTTTGTTTGTTTAAGTCATAGGGTGATGTAAAACCATGTTGGCTCACAAGTTGGGTCACTATCCTACCGGTTTCACCTCGACGGGAGATTCCACCTCATAAGGGTCCTAACCTTCGCCTAGGTTAGAGCGCATGCATGCGAGGGGGGACACATGCAAGCACCTATACCAACCTCTCACCGCACCCACACACATATGCTAGGGTCACATGCAAGTTTTCATCTCATTCCAATGTTCTCGTGGTCTTCCTCCGTGAAACCACGATCTCTGCACACTCGGATCGCCTACCCCCTAGACGTTCCTCCGACAGGGTAGCCCGCGTAGCTCTCTTGCTTTGTGTTTGTTTAGGTCATAGGGTGATGTAAAACCATGTTGGCTCACAAGTTGGGGCACTATCCTACCCGTTTCACCTCGACGGGAGATTCCACCTCATACGGGTCCTAACCTTCGCCTCTAGGTTAGAGAGCATGCAACACATGCAAGCACCTATACCAACCTCTCACCACACCCACACAGTAGCCGGCGTAGCTCTCTCTTGCTTTGTGTTTGTTTAGGTCATAGGGTGATGTAAAACCATGTTGGCTCACAAGTTGGGGCACTATCCTACCCGGTTTCACCTCGACGGGAGATTCCACCTCATACGGGTCCAGAACCTTCGCCTCTAGGTTAGAGAGCATGCATGCGAGGGGGGCCACATGCAAGCACCTATACCAACCTCTCACCACACCCACACACATATTCTAGGGGCACATGCAAGTTTTCATCTCATTCCAATGTTCTCGTGGTCTTCCTCGGTGAAACCACGATCTCTGTGCACTCGGATCGTCTACCCCCCTAGACGTTCCTCTGACAGGGGTAGCCCGGCGTAGCTCTCTCTTGTTTTGTGTTTGTTTATGTCATAGGGTGATGTAAAACCATGTTGGTTCACAAGTTGGGGCACTATCCTACCCGTTTTCACCTCGACGGGGAGATTCCCCCCTCACACGGGTCTGGAACCTTCGCCTCTAGGTTAGAGCGCATGCATGCGAGGGGGGACACATGCAAGCACCTATACCAACCTCTCACCACACTCACACACATATGCTAGGGGCACATGCAAGTTTTCATCTCATTCCAATGTTCTCGTGGTCTTCCTCCGGCGAAACCCTGATCTGTGCACACTCAGATCGTCTACCCCCTAGACGTTCCTCTGACAGGGGTAGCCCGGCGTAGCTCTCTCTTGTTTTGTGTTTGTTTAGGTCATAGGGTGATGTAAAACCATGTTGGCTCACAAGTTGGGGCACTATCCTACCCGGTTTCACCTCGACGGGGAGATTCCACCCTCATACGGGTCCGGAACCTTCGCCTCTAGGTTAGAGCGCATGCATGCGAGGGGGGACACATGCAAGCACCTATATATACCAACCTCTCACCACACCCACACACATATGCTAGGGGCACATGCAAGTTTTCATCTCATTCCAATGTTCTCGTGGTCTTCCTCCCGAAACCACGATCTCTGCACACTGGATCGTCTACCCCCTAGACGTTCCTCCGACAGGTAGCCCGCATAGCTCTATCTTGTTTTGTGTTTGTTTAGGTCAGGGTGATGTAAAACCATGTTGGCTCACAAGTTGGGGCACTATCCTACCCGTTTCACCTCGACGGGAGATTCCACCCTCATCTGGTCGGAACCTTCGCCTCTAGGTTAGAGCGCATGCATGCGAGGGGGGGACACATGCAAGCACCTATACCAACCTCTCACCACACCCACACACATATGCTAGGGGCACATGCAAGTTTTCATCTCATTCCAATGTTCTCGTGGTCTTCCTCCGGCGAAACCCTGATCTCTGTGCACACTCGAATCGTCTACCCCCGTAGACGTTCCTCTGACAGGGGTAGCCCGGCGTAGCTCTCTCTTGTTTTGTGTTTGTTTAGGTCATAGGGTGATGTAAAACCATGTTGGCTCACAAGTTGGGGCATTATCCTACCCGGTTTCACCTCGACGAAGAGATTCCACCCTCATACGGGTCCGGAACCTTCGCCTCTAGGTTAGAGCGCATGCATGCGAGGGGGGACACATGCAAGCACCTTACCAACCTCTCACCACACCCACACACATATGCTAGGGGCACATGCAAGTTTTCATCTCATTCCAATGTTCTCGTGGTCTTCCTCCGGCGAAACCCTGATCTCTGTGCACACTCGGATCATCTACCCCCCTAGACGTTCCTTTGACAGGGGTAGCCCGGCGTAGCTCTCTCTTGTTTTGTGTTTGTTTAGGTCATAGGGTGATGTAAAACCATGTTGGCTCACAAGTTGGGGCACTATCCTACCCGGTTTCACCTCGACGGGGAGATTCAACCCTCATACGGGTCCGGAACCTTCGCCTCTAGGTTAGAGCGCATGCATGCGAGGGGGGACACATGCAAGCACCTATACCAACCTCTCACCACACCCACTCACATATGCTTGGGGCACATGCAAGTTTTCATCTCATTCCAATGTCCTCGTGGTCTTCATCCGGCGAAACCCTGATCTCTGTGCACACTCGGATCGTCTACCCCCCTAGACGTTCCTCTGACAGGGGTAGCCCGGCATAGATCTCTCTTGTTTTGTGTTTGTTTAGGTCATAGGGTGATGTAAAACCATGTTGTCTCACAAGTTGGGGCACTATCCTACCCGGTTTCACCTTGACGGGGAGATTCCACCCTCATCAATGGAACCTTCGCCTCTAGGTTAGAGCGCATGCATGCGAGGGGGGACACATGCAAGCACCTATACCAACCTCTCACCACACCCACACACATATGCTAGGGGCACATGCAAGTTTTCATCTCATTCCAATGTTCTCGTGGTCTTCCTCTGGCGAAACCCTGATCTCTGTGCACACTCGGATCGTCTACCCCTAGACGTTCCTCCGACAGGTAACTGGCGTAGCTCTCTCTTGTTTTGTGTTTGTTTAGGTCATAGGGTGATGTAAAACCATGTTGGCTCACAAGTTGGGGCACTATCCTACCCGGTTTCCCCTCGACGGGAGATTCCACCTCATCTGGTCGGAACCTTCGCCTCTAGGTTAGGCGCATGCATACGAGGGGAAACATGCAAGCACCTATATATACCAACCTCTCACCACACCCACACACATATGCTAGGGCACATGCAAGTTTTCATCTCATTCCAATGTTCTCGTGGTCTTCCTCGTGAAACCACGATCTCTGTGCACACTCGGATCGCTACCCCTAGGCGTTCCTCGGCAGGGTAGCCCGGAGTAGCTCTCTCTTGTTTTGTGTTTGTTTAGGTCATAGGGTGATGTAAACCCATGTTGGCTCACAAGTTGGGGGACTATCCTACTCGGTTTCACCCCGACGGGGAGATTCCACCCTCATCTGGTCCTAACCTTCGCCTCTAGGTTAGAGCGCATGCATGCGAGGGGGGACACATGCAAGCACCTATACCAACCTCTCACCACACCCACACACATATGCTAGGGGCACATGCAAGTTTTCATCTCATTCCAATGTTCTCGTGGTCTTCCTCCGACGAAACCCTGATCTCTGTGCACACTCGGATCGTCTACCCCCCTAGACGTTCCTCTGACAGGGGTAGCCCGGCGTAGCTCTCTCTTGTTTTGTGTTTGTTTAGGTCATAGGGTGATGTAAAACCATGTTGTCTCACAAGTTGGGGCACTATCCTACCCGGTTTCACCTCGACGGGGAGATTCCACCCTCATACGGGTCTGGAACCTTCGCCTCTAGGTTAGAGCGCATGCATGCGAGGGGGGACACATGCAAGCACCTATATATACCAACCTCTCACCACACCCACACACATATGCTAGGGGCACATGCAAGTTTTCATCTCATTCCAATGTTCTCGTGGTCTTCCTCCGGCGAAACCCTGATCTCTGTGCACACTCGGATCGTCTACCCCTAGGCGTTCCTCCGACAGGTAGCCGTAGCTCTCTCTTGTTTTGTGTTTGTTTAGGTCATAGGGTGATGTCAAACCATGTTGGTTCACAAGTTGGGGCACTATCCTACCCGGTTTCACCTAAACAAGGATATTCCCCCCTTATACGGGTACGGAACCTTCGCCTCTAGGTTAGAGCGCATGCATGCGAGGGGGGACACATGCAAGCACTTCATGTGGTCGTGGTGAGTGCTATTGAGAACCACATGCGATAATAACACTTACAAACATATAGAATTTTCTCGCGGGTTGTGAAAAGATTCGCAACGACATTTCATGTGGACGTGTACGCTATTCGGAGATGCGAAATTATCCAATTAATAAAAAATATATAAATAATTGATGCAAATACAAAATATATGAAAAATAGAGAAGGCTACGCCGAGGGTGACCATCGGTCACGTTCTGTCGCCGAGGGTGGCCGTCGGCGTATGCTATGCCGAGGGTCGCCGTCGGCCTAACCGACGGCACCGTTAGCGCGCCGTCCGTGCTGGCCGGCATGTGCCACGCGTCCGCTTGCTACGCCGAGGGCCGCCACTACGCCGAGGGCCACCACTACGCCGAGGGTGACCGTCGGTGTAGTGTATACTACGCCGACGGCTTGGCTACGCCGAGGGCTGGCCAGTTGGGCTGGCCTAGTGCGGTGCTACGCCGACGGCCCCGACGTTTGGCCGTCGGCGCATCTAGCCATTCCTGTAGTGAGTCATGGTCCATTGTTACACAACAATAGAAGCAGTCATCTGATACCATTTTTGTACAGTACCAGTTAGTTGTTTTTCTGAGACAGAGCCGGTGCCATGCATCCCTTTTATACGAGTGTTAGGGCATCTTTATCGGGCCGACCCAAACGGTCACTTCAAACGGTCCGTTTCTGTTCGTTTGGGTTGGTCCGCGGTCAGTATGGGTAGGCGTCCTGGCCTGTCTGGCCAGGCGCGCACAGCGGCCCGACTCATTTGTTCGTCTTCCTCCCGTTGTCACCGGTTGACGTCCCCCGATGGGACGGTAATGGCGACGCGACGTCGGCTATCAGCGCCGACAGCTTCCCGCACGGCCGGCGTTTCCCGCCATCATTTCACGCGCGCGCCTCGCTTCCCGCGGCGAGAAAACTTCGTGCGCATCCGATTCTGTTTCCCGCCTTTGCCGCGGTCTATAAAAGACGGCTGCCGGTGTGGCGGAGACAATAGGCCCCAAACCAAGAGAAAACCAGTCGCCGAAAAAGATCCATCAGCAATGCCTCACCGCAAGATCGCCACATGGTCCAAGATCCGGGAGATGTGCCACGCCCGCTACCGGACGTGGAGGTCGACGAGGTGCACCTCGAGGCCACAGTGATGGCCCGGCGCATGGGCGATGCACAGGTGCTGGCCTTCGAGAAGGAAGGCGAGGTCGCCGAGGGTGCGCGGCATCAGGTGGTGGAGGCGGCGGCAACGGTGGCTTCCCAATGGGCGGTGACCGACGTGCACCACGTCGCTGCCAAGGAGGCGGTGAAGGCGGTGGCCATATAGGCCCCAACAGCGGCTCTTCGCGAGATCCGCCACGATGCGGCCATGACCACGCTGGAGGAGGTGGCAAAGGAAGCCACCAAGTCCGCCATCCACGAGCTCCGCCAGGCCGTCAAAGTGCGCAACAACACGGAAGAGGCGTGGCGCGAGCACGTCGCCGACTCGGTGGCGGAGGAGGAGCGCGTGGCTCTGGCCACTGAGGCGGCGACCGTGTGGGGTCTCGTCGACGCCGACATGGAGGAGGTGATGGATGACGACGAGGAGGGGGAGGAGGTGGACCAGCTGGAGGCGCCGCTCGCCCCCGTGCAGATAGCACGGGCGCTAGGCTTCGGCCCCAATGGTGCTCCGGCTCCGGCTCCGGCTCCTTCTCCGGCGGAGGTGCTCGCCCAACAGGAGGCGAGGGACCACTAGGCTGCCGAGATGGACAAGGCCCTGGCGGCATGGGCGGCGGAAGACCGGCAAAACCCGGAGGGCAAGGCTGTGTCTTGCGACCGTATCCGCAATAGCGTCCAGCAGTGGGCCATCTGGAAAGCTAGGGCGGCGATCGATGGGGCCGGCGGCCGCGACAACGGTGGCCGTGGCAACGGTGGCGAGTAGGCTTTGTGCCGTCCTCCTCCGGCAGTAGTCGCCGCCGCAGCAATAGCAGTAGCAACCCCCCTAATTAGTTTGAATGGACTTTTTGTAAATGGCAGGCTTAATCTAATAAAAACTATCGTTAAGTACTAATGTCTCTCTTACATATGGGTCCGTGTCGGCAACTGGCACAACGTCCGCGCGCGCCACCGCGCGTCCGGACCGACGCAACCGAGCCCCAGATTAGATGTATGGATGGATCGAGCCGGATACGTTTCGCCAGATGGGTCGTCCCGCTAGGACGTCGCGCGCGTCCGCGCGGACAGTTTCGAACACGCGCAGACCGTTTGGGTCGCCCGGTGGAAGTGCCCTTATACACGCTGTTTTCGTTAGCAGCATCTACTGTATGTCTGGATGTGACGCCGTATGCTGTCAAGAAGTCAGCTCCGACGTTGATGTCTTGCTTGGCTGACATATATGTTCTTATTGAAGCGGATTCAGGGGCGAAGGATCCATTTGGGCAAGGTATGGCAGCATTTGCTTGGCACATGAATGGTTATGCTGATTCTTAGTTGATTGATTGAGATGTTTTTTTTTTTCACTTAGTCGATTGATATTCAAACGAGACAGCATTTGCTTGGCACATGAATCGCCACTGGGATGTGAATGAAGAACAAAGGGAGAAAGAGGAAGAGGACGTCTTTTAGAGGCACCCGCTCGCGGGGCCTTAAATATTTCTTGTTCATCAATTGCAAAAAGAATTATGCATGTTTACTGAGTCTTTTTTTTTTGTTGCGAAAAGCAATGTTCATTGCTTAGCTCCGTACAGGGGGGGTAAAAACAAAATATGCATTGACATCCTCCAGAAACACACTCGCCCGCCGCACCGGGGCCTATTTTGGCGTGACACTCATGGAAACATGTCCTCGGGTCACATGGCCCGGGAGCGATCGGAAACTGCCTGCAGTCTCGAGGGGTTATCGAGCCATCACCATTCGCCTTTATCAACAGATCTGGACGTTGCAAAAAATATTAGTATGAGAAGAAGGGTATATACTATATTGATGCGGATTTGTTACTCCTTCTCCATATTAATAGTCTTCCCTTTATCTAGATCCATAGGTACCTAACTTAAGTATTCAGACTATATGCATTCATATCTACTACACAAAAGACCATTAATATGGACCGAAGCAAGTATAAAAATTCTTAAATGCTCAGAACGAGAGGTAGTGTGTATTTGCTGGGACGTTGTGCTAACCTTCGAGGAATAGGCCTTGCACGGTGTCTTGCACTGTGCCAATGGCTTGACATGGCTTTTATAATGGACATTCGTGCCAACCAAGAAAGATTTAATTCTTAAATGCCATAAATCAATGATGTTTTCCTAGTAATACTTATCAAACTCAAGGATGCATTTTCGGTATCACATAGATGCATATAAATCAAGCTTGATTTTTCGTATTACTGATATAAATGCATATATATCTTGTGTAAATGCAATAAATCAAGAATGTATTTTCGGTACTATCATATAAATGAAGCTTGCTCTTTTGGTACTATCATATAAATGCATAAATATCTTGTACTACAGCTGTCTAACTAATGTGCATATACCGAGGTCCTTTTCATTAAATCAAGAGTATAAACAAGGTGATTTAACCGTTCATACATTTGCAGATTTCTTCAAAGAATAACCAAGGGTCCATGAGGGCATGTACAATGCTAGGGAAGACATGCATTCTCTTAGTTCTTCACATTATTTAGAGAAGACATAATATATAACTTATACAATGTATTATCTTTTATTACTATCTCTAGCAATTAATAAGAATTATCTATTTTTAGTAAGAAATTGGTTGGCTAAGAGAAGACATATGGTACAATGGAGAAAATAGTCTTCTCTTATTTCTAAGAGATCATCCCAAAGAGAAGATAACATTCTCTTTCTTGTTTCTCTCTCCTCCAACTAAGCAAAAAATAAGCATAAGGAAAGGCCGGCGTCACCGCATTGTACATGCCCTGATGGTAACCTAAATATTTGCATATCTGGTAAGTATATACTAGGTGTCAAAAAAATGTCTATATTAAGTATGCCTAAATTTTTTGGTAGCTGGGCGGCTACATTCTCATTGGGTGTCTGAGATTGCGACTTGTATCAAGAGAGTGAACAATGTGTCTGATTTTTCCGTGCACGCGGAACCTACACAACCTCGATGTTAGTTGTAACCATTGAAATGAGCCACATGTGACACCAGTGTTGAAAGGGGCCATACATTTTATTTAGTTTGAAGAACTAATTTGCGCTTGAGATTGAAGTATACACCTCGTAATTGTGATGGCGGCTAACTTCCTGGCAGCATAATTTGCCATATTTTCTAGGTTCTAGAAGTTCTAGCGCACGCTAGTAGAAAACAGACCTTTGGTCCAGAGCATTAGTCCCGGTTCTGGTACAAACCGGGACTAATGCCCTGGTCCCAACGGCTAGAAACGGCCGCAGTGACCAGAAGACATTAGCCCCGGTTCGTATGAAAACTTTAGCCCCGGTTCGTTTAACAAACCGGAGCTAAAGGGTTTGGCGCTGGAAAAGAGCAGATGCGTGGACCTTTAACCCCGGTTTGTTTCTCAAACGGGGACTAAAGTCCCGACTATATCTTCTTCCCCTTCTCAGCCCGAGCCATTTCAAGCTCACACAATCATTCCTCTCAAATTTCTCCCCTCAAGCTCGAGTTCTTCCCCATTTTTCTCAAGATTTGTGAAGATTTTTTGGCTCCACATCTATCAAGGGTCCTAAGAGGTTAGCAACTTCATCATTTCAGCTCTCATTGCTTGTTTTAGCTCATTTCATGCTCTAGAAATGGATAGATTTTGTGTGGGTTCTATCTCTGTATATCTGGTTAATTTGGCATATATAGTTCTCAAAATTCATTTGATTCATCGAAGCACATATATACATGAGTTCATCCTATATACATATCTTGGTTTGACACGTTGTCTTGAAATCCGATCGGTTCACAGTGCATCATGTCACCGTCAAGCAACAAAATATTCTTCTTTCTTCTACCTGTCGTCATAAAATCCATTGAAACAAAAATAAGTACCAAAACTATGAAGGCACACATATATATAGTGGCGCCCTAGCATTTTAGTTAATCGCCGGCCAGTTAAGCAAGAAATTAAAAACAAAAACATGAACACGCCAAGGAGCTACCAAATTAAATTAGGGAGTGCCTCTATGGCGAGCTCCTCGAAGATGTCTGAGGACGAGGCATCCTAAGACATCTTCGAGAAGCTCTTCCATAGTGGTATCCCTGCTCTCGGACACCATCTTTTAGTTTATATCTTTTCTAGCTAAATTAGTATGCTGGTGGAGCTAACTAATTTCACATATTAGGGAGTGCCTCTACAGCGAGCTCCTCGAAGATGTCTGGGGACGAGGTCCTAAGACATCTTCGAGAAGCTCCGCCGTAGTGGTATCCCTGGTCTCGCACACGATCTTCCTTGCAGGTGATAGTTCACAAGGAAGACTATTTATAGATTAAGCAGCACAACATAGTGTCGACACTCACCCCTGTCATAGTGTCGCCACCCACTGAAACAGTGTCGCCACTCACTTGCATAGTGTCCACTCATGACATATAGTGTCGTCACCCACTTTTAGTCCCGATTGGAGACACCATTCGGGACTAAACGGGCTCATGTCGGCCCCAGCCTGTCGCAACCCCTTTAGTCCCGGTTGGTGTGTCCAACCGGGACTAAAGATTTAGTAGAAAGTTTTTTTAAACTAGTGCTTGTTTGATGTATACGATGTGTTCTTTTATTTTTAGACTAGTACTACTCTTAGCATCGTGATTTTGTTTGATGAACTTATAAAATGCATATGAGACGGCAATGGATGTACGCTGACCGAATCTCTGACAAGTTCATTAAAGGCGTGCGTTCTTTTCTCGTCGTGGCAGAGGCAAACAAGCGGAATGGTTTTATCTGTTGTCCATGTGGTGAGTGTCGAAATCAGAAGGAATACTCTTCCTCAAGAGTCCTTCATGGCCATTTGTTTCGGTTCGGTTTCATATCTGGCTATAATTGTTGGATCAAGCATGGAGAAAGAGGGGTTATGATGGAAGACAACGAAGATGAAGAGAATGATGACAACTATCCTATGTCCCCTGAATACGGTGGTACTACAATGGAAGACAATAATGAAGAAGAAGCAGAAGAATGTGCATCATATGAGCCAGATGATGATCTTGGTCGGGTCATTGCTGATGCAAAGGGAGAATGTGATAGCGAAAGGGAGAGGTTGAAATTTGAGCAGATGTTAGATGATCACAACAAATTTTTGTACCCGAATTGCGAAGATGGCCACAAAAAGTTAGGCAGCACACTGGAATTGCTGGAATGGAAGGCAGAGGTCGGTGTGCCTGACAAGGGATTTGAAAAGTTGTTGAAGATAATGAAGAAGCTGCTTCCAAAGGATAACGAACTGCCCGCCAGTAATTACAAAGCAAAGAAGGTTGTCTGCCCTCTAGGATTAGAGGTACATAAGATACATGCATGCATTAATGACTGTATCCTCTATCGCGGTGAGCAGTACGAGAATTTGGATGCATGCCCGGTATGCACTGCATTGCGGTATAAGATCCGATGGGATGACCCTGGTGATGTTGAGGGAGAGCGCACGAGGAAGAGGGTTCCCGCCAAGGTGAAGTGGTATGCTCCTATAATACCACGGCTGAAACGTTTGTTTAGAAACGAAGAGCATGCCAAATTGTTGCGATGGCACAAAGAAGACTGTAATAAAGACAAGATGTTGAGACACCCCGCTGATGGGTCGCAGTGGAGAAAAAAATGAGAGAAAGTACCCGGACTTTGCAGGTGACGCGAGAAACTTATGGTTTGGTCTAAGTACGGATGACATGAATCCCTTTGGGGAGCAGAGCTGCAGTCATAGCACATGGCCTGTGATTTTGTGTATGTATAACCTTCCTCCTTGGTTGTGCATGAAGCGGAAGTTCATTATGATGTCAGTGCTCATCCAAGGCCCGAAGCAACCCGGCAACGACATTGATGTATACCTAAGGCCATTAGTTGAAGAACTTTTACAGCTGTGGCATGGACAAGGTGTACGTGTGTGGGATGAGCACAAACGTGAGGAATTTAACCTACGAGCATTGTTGTTCGTAACCATCAATGATTGCCCTGCTCTTAGTAACATTTCAGGACAGACAAACAAGGGATACAATGCATGCACATAATGTTTAGATGACACTAAAAGTATTTATTTGGATAAGTGCAAGAAGAATGTGTACCTAGGGAATCGTCGTTTTCTTCCGCCCACGCATTCCCTAAGAAGGAAAGGCAAGCATTTCAATGGTGAAGCAGATCATCGGAGTAAGCATGTTTGTCGTACTGGTGATGTTGTATTTGATATGGTGAAGGATTTAAAAGTAATCTTTGGAAAGGGTCCTGGCGGACAGTCCGTTCGAAGGACGCTGGCAGACACACACCCATGTGGAAGAAGAAATCTATATTTTGGGAGCTACCCTATTGGAAAGTCTTAGAGGTCCGCTCTGCAATCGACGTGATGCACCCTACGAAGAATGTTTGTGTGATACTGCTAGGCTTCTTGGGCGTGTATGGAAAGAATAAAGATACACCAGAAGCACGATAGGACCAACGACGTAGGAAAGACCGAGAAGGCAGGCATCCATAGTTGTTTTAAGGTACTGCCAGCTACGCTCTTACCATGGAAGAGAAGGAAATCTTTTTTGAATGCCTGAGTAGTATCAACGTTCCTTCTGGCTTCTCGTCCAATATAAAGGGAATAATAAATATGGCAGAGAAAAAAATCCAGAACCTGAAGTCTCATGACTGTCACGTGCTTATGACGCTGTTGCTTCCGGTTGCTTTGAGGGGGCTTCTGCCGGAAAATGTTAGAGTACCCATTGTGAAGCTATGTTCGTTCCTCAATGCAATTTCTCAGAAGGTAATCGATCCAGAAAGTATACCAGGGTTACAGAAAGATGTGGTCCAGTGTCTTGTTAGTTTTGAGTTGTTGTTCCCACCATCCTTCTTCAACATAATGACGCACCTTCTAGTTCACCTAGTCGAAGAGATTACCATTCTTGGTCCTGTATTTCTACATAATATGTTCCCCTTTGAGATATTCATGGGAGTCTTAAATAAATATGTCCATAACCGTGCGAGGCCGGAAGTAAGCATCTCCAAGGGATATGGAACAGAGGAGGTCATTGAGTTTTTTGTTGTCTTTATTCCTGACCTTAAGCCGATCGGTGTACCTGAATCACGGCATGAAGGGAGACTTAGTGGAAAAGGCACGCTAGGAAAGAAAGCAAAGATATGTATGGACGGACATTATTTCACTAAAGCACACTATACAATTCTGCAAAGTTCCACCTTGGTGGATCCATATATCGAGGTACACAAGAATATTGTACACTCGAACTACCCGGGGCAGCCTGACAGGTTGATTAGAGATGAACACATGAAGACTTTCGGTGGTTGGTTGCAGACACATCTCATGAATGACACCACTGTTGGAGATCAGTTGTACTTGTTTGTCAGGTCTCCATCTTCAACTATATTGACTTTCCAAGGGTACGGTATATTTTACATGCACGCCCAAGATAAAAACAGCACCAACCAAAACAATGATGTACGATTTGATGCAATGGACGAGAATGGGAAAAATGACACATATTATGGTTACATAGAGGACATATGGGAACTTGACTATGGTCCTAATTTCAAGGTCCCATTGTTTCGATGCAAATGGGTCAAGATGACACGAGGCGGGGTAACGGTAGACCAGCTGTACGGAATGACAATAGTGGATCTCAATAATCTTGCGTACGAAGACGAACAATTCGTCCTTGTCAATGATGTGGCTCAAGTTTTCTATGTTAAGGACATGTCTACTAGACCGAGAAAAAGAAAAGGTAAGCAAAAGAATATAATATCATACGATGAGCCAAAGTGCTACATAGTTCTTTCAGGAAAGAAACATGGTGGGAGTTGAGGACATGACAGACATGTCAGAAGATTATGACAAATTTCATGAAATTCCGCCATTCAAAGTGAAAACTGACCCCAAGCATATCGCTAAATAAGGAAGATGCTCCATGGTTACGGACAAGAAGAGACCCAAAACACTAGATGTGGATGTTGGTGATGTAATGTATTAAACCTTTTGTGAATTAATCATATTTTTCATTTATTAAAGGAAGATGCTCCATGGTTGATAAAGGAATTTACGAGATTCTTTGTGGCGGTACCAAAACTGTAGACTAGGTAACACTTAGACATTTATTAATATTAAAAACCGGGACAAACCGGGACTAGCTAACACTGAGGACTAAAGTCACCCCTTTAGTCATAATCATGCCTAGTCCTATATTACACAGCTTCAGGGTCTTCTTCGTCATCATCATCATCATCGTCATCGTCTCCTGCCACTCCAGAGATCCTCAGCCCAGCCATGGCATATACCGTGGGCACCTGCCACTCCGGCCTCGGATTCACGGCGGGCGGGGAGGAGTATCCTGGAAGACGATGCCGCTACCGCCGGGCGGGGGAGGGGCATTCTTGTGGCTCTGTGGCGGGTAGACTTGTGGGCACCGCAGGCGAGAATGGTCTCCCCCGGCGATGTAGGGCATCACGCCGATGATAGTACAGTTCGCCCACCACAGACGCCGACCGGCTTCATTGTGGTTCACCGGGGGCGTGCCAACACCCTCGTATGCAAGTTCTAACATTCTCATCCCCTAACTTCACGCACGCCATTTTGACCTAAGTTCGAAACGACAAAAATTCAAAACGGGCATAAAAATTTCAAAAAGGTCCGAACAATGTAAATCCTTCGCGTGGTGTGATATTATGTGACATAGTTGCAAGGAAAAATATCAAACTTGGTATACTTATTATGTCTCCAAAAAACCTTCACAAAATGACCTATCATGTTTGAGGTTTCATGCCTTTCGGTCCAAAAGACGGATGTTATGGTTTGAATCGCGGCATATTTTGTGATACGGTGCCCATATTATGCATGCATGTGTATATTGGGATGTAGAACAATGTTGTAGGAGGAAGTTTTCCTTTTCGTCGCTCGGAAAAGCCATTTTCCATTTTCCGAGCGCAAAAAGACGGGTCATTTTATAAAGCAGCCACCAAAATGCAGTTACAGAATGCTACCATCCCATTTTTCTAAAATAGTAGACCACCTTAGGTGAACTATATCTCAACCGGAGGATCTCAAACCTATCTGTACTTCCCGGGTGAAAAAGACAAATGTCTGCCGAATCGGTAGGAAGTGGGTTCAGTTTGAACTACAGGTACATGATCTAACGTCCGTGATTTTTTGAAAAAATCATTTTTAGACTCACAATATGTCGTTTTTTTAGAGATCCAATGCAAGTTCTAACATTCTCATCCCCTATCTTCACGCACGCCGTTTTGACCTAAGTTCGAAATGACAAAAAATTCAAAACGTGGATAAAAAATTCAAAAAAGTCCGAACAATGTAAATCCTTCGCGTGGGTGTGATATTATGTGAAATAGTTGCAAGGAAAAATATCAAACTTGTTATACTCATTATGTCTTCAAAAAACCTTTACAAAATGACATATCATGTTCGAGGTTTCATGGTTTTTGGTCCAAGAGACGGATGATATGTGTTGAATCGGGGCATAGTTTGTGATACGGTGCCCATATTGTGCATGCATGTGTATATTGGGATGTAGAACAATGTTGCAGGAGGAAGTTTTCCTTTTCGTCGCTCGGAAAAACCATTTTCCATTTTCCGTGCGCAAAAAGACGGGTCGTTTTGTGAAGCAGCCACCAAAATGCAGTTACAAAATGCTACCATCCCATTTTTCTAAAATAGTAGACCACCTTAGGTGAACTATATCTCAACCGGAGGATCTCAAACCTATCTGTACTTCCCGGGTGAAAAAGACAAATGTCTGCCGAATCGGTAGGAATTGGGTTCAGTTTGAACTACAGGTACATGATCTAACGTCCGTGATTTTTTGAAAAAATCATTTTTAGACTCACAATATGTCGTTTTTTTAGAGATCCAATGCAAGTTCTAACATTCTCATACCCTATCTTCACGCACGCCGTTTTGACCTAAGTTCGAAACGACAAAAAATTCAAAACGTGGATAAAAAATTCAAAAAAGTCCGAACAATGTAAATCCTTCGCGTGGGTGTGATATTATGTGACATAGTTGCAAGGAAAAATATCAAACTTGTTATACTCATTATGTCTTCAAAAAACCTTTACAAAATGACATATCATGTTCGAGGTTTCATGGTTTTTGGTCCAAGAGACGGATGATATGTGTTGAATCGGGGCATAGTTTGTGATACGGTGCCCATATTGTGCATGCATGTGTATATTGGAATGTAGAACAATGTTGCAGGAGGAAGTTTTCCTTTTCGTCGCTCGGAAAATCCATTTTCCATTTTCGGCGAAAGGCAGTCGTTTGTGAAGCAGCCACCAAAACGCAGTTACAGAATACTACCATCCCATTTTTCTAAAATAGTAGACCACCTTACGTGAACTATATCCCAACCGGGGGATCTCAAACCTTTCTGTCCTTTCCGGGTGAAAAAGACAAATGTCTGCCGAATCGGTAGGAAGTGGGTCTGGTTTGAACTACAGGTATATGATCTAACGTCCGTGATTTTTTGAAAAAATTAGTTTTAGACTCACAATATTTCGTTTTTTCAAGATCCAATGCAAGTTCTAACATTCTCATCCCCTATCTTCATGCACACCGTTTTGACCTAAGTTCGAAACGGCGAAAAATTCAAAATGGGCATAAAAAATTCAAAAAAGGTCCAAACAATGTAAATTCTTCGCGTGTGTGATATTATGTGACATAGTTGCAAGGAAAAATATCAAACTTGGTATACTGATTATGTCTCCAAAAAACCTTCACAAAATAACCTATCATGTTCGAGGTTTCATGGCTCGGTCCAAGAGACGGATGTTATGTGTTGAATCGTGGCATAGTTTGTGATACGGTGCCCATATTGTACATGAATGTGTATATTGGGATGTAGAGCAATGTTGCAGGAGGAAGTTTTCCTTTTCGTCGCTCGAAAAAGTCATTTTCCATTTTCCGAGCGCAAAAAGACGGGTCGTTTTGTGAAGCAGCCACCAAAATGCAGTTACAGAATGCTACCATCCCATTTTTGTAAAATAGTAGACCACCTTAGGTGAACTAAATATGAACCGGGGGATCTCAAACCTTTCTGTCCTTCCCGGGTGAAAAAGACAAATGTCTGCCGAATCGGTAGGAAGTGGGTCCGGTTTGAACTACAGGTACATGATCTAACGTCCGTGATTTTTTGAAAAAATCATTTTTAGACTCACAATATATCATTTTTTCAGAGATCCAATGCAAGTTCTAACATTCTCGTCCCCTATCTTCACGCACGCCGTTTTGACCTAAGTTCGAAACGACAAAAAAATCAAAACGTGGATAAAAAATTCAAAAAAGGTCCGAACAATGTAAATCCTTCAGCTGGTGTGATATTATGTGACATAGTTGCAAGGAAAAATATCAAACTTGGTATACTGATTATGTATCCAAAAAACCTTCATAAAATGACCTATCATGTTCGAGGTTTCATGGCTTTTGGTCCAAGAGACGGATGTTATGTGTTGAATCGGGGCATAGTTTGTGATACGGTGCCCATATTGTGCATGCATGTGTATATTGAGATGTAGAACAATGTTGCAGGAGGAAGTTTTCCTTTTCGTCGCTTGGAAAAGCCATTTTCCATTTTCCGAGCATAAAAAGACGGGTCGTTTTGTGAAGCAGCCACCAAAATGCAGTTACAGAATGCTACCATCCTATTTTTCTAAAATAGTAGACCACCTTACGTGAACTATATCCCAACCGGGGGATCTCAAACCTTTCTGCTTCCGGGTGAAAAGACAAATGTCTTAGAATCAGAGGAAGTGGGTCCGGTTTTAACTATAGGTACATGATCTAACGTCCGTGATTTTTTGAAAAAATCATTTTTAGACTCACAATATGTCATTTTTTTAGAGATCCAATGCAAGTTCTAACATTCTCGTCCCCTATCTTCACGCACGCCGTTTTGACCTAAGTTCGAAACGACAAAAAATTCAAAACGTGGATAAAAAAATTCAAAAAAGGTCTGAACAATGTAAATCCTTCGGTTGGTGTGATATTATGTGACATAGTTGCAAGGAAAAATATCAAACTTGGTATACTGATTATGTATCCAAAAAACCTTCAAAAAATGACCTATCATGTTCGAGGTTTCATGGCTTTTGGTCCAAGAGACGGATGTTATGTGTTGAATCGGGGCGTAGTTTGTGATACGGTGCCCATATTGTGCATGCATGTGTATATTGAGATGTAGAACAATGTTGCAGGAGGAAGTTTTCCTTTTCGTCGCTTGAAAAAGCCATTTTCCATTTTCCAAGCGCAAAAAGACGGGTCGTTTTGTGAAGCAGCCACCAAAATGCAGTTACCGAATGCTACCATCCCATTTTTCTAAAATAGTAGACCACCTTACGTGAACTATATCCCAACCAGGGGATCTCAAACCTTTCTGTCCTTCCCGGGTGAAAAAGACAAATGTCTGCCGAATCCGTAGGAAGTGGGTCCGGTTTGAACTACAGGTACATGATCTAACGTCCGTGATTTTTTGAAAAAAATCATTTTTAGACTCACAATATGTCGTTTTTTTTAGATATCCAATGGAAGTTCTAACATTCTCATCCCCTATCTTCACGCACGCCGTTTTGACCTAAGTTCGAAATGGCAAAAAATTCAAAACGGGCATAAAAAAGGTTTAAAAAAAGGTTTTTAAAAAAGTTTTGAAAATGTTTTTTTTGTTTTTAAAAAGGTTTTAAACAGGCATATAATAATTAATTTAAAAAAAGGTTTTTTAAAAGGTTTTGAAAAAACTTTAAAAAAGGACCTTTAGCCCTGGTTTGTAGTACAAACCGGGGCTAAAGGGGTGCGGGGCTGCACGCGAAACGCGACGCGCCAAAAACCCTTTAGCCCCGGTTTGTGCTACCAACCGGGCTAAATGTTCCTCTTTAGTCCCGGTTTGTGCTACCAACTGGGGCTAAAGGGGGGTGGGTATAAATACCTATCCCGTGCGCCCCGGTTCGTGCACCAAACCGGAGCACACAGAGCACCGCCACCGCCGCGTCTTCCTCCTCGCATCCGTCCCCACGTCGTCCGTCCTTGAGCCCGCGCGCCGTCGTCCCTCCCCGCGCCACCCCTGCGGTGAGTGAGTTAGTTAATTAGTTAGTGTAATTTTAGTTAATTATTTAGTGTAGTTTTAGTTAGTGTAATTTTAGTGTTCATTATTTAGTTAGTGTACTTTTAGTGTTAATTATTTTAGTTAGTGAAATTTTAGTTAATTATTTAGTGTTAATTATTTAGTGTAATTTTAGTGTATTTTAGGATTTTAGTTAGTGAATTTAGGATTTTCTTAGTTAGTGAATTTCAGGATTTTAGTTAGTGAATTTTAGTGTAATTTTTCTTAGTTAGTGAATTTTAGGATTTTAGTTAGTGAATTTTAGTGTAATTTTTCTTAGTTAGTGAATTTTAGGATTTTAGTTAGTGTAATTTTTCTTAGTTAGTGAATTTTAGGATTTTAGTTAGTGAATTTTAGTGTAATTTTTCTTAGTTAGTGAATTTTAGGATTTTAGTTAGTTTTTAATATAGTTTATTTTAGTTAGTGAATTTAGTTAGTGTTTAATATAGTTTATTTTAGTTGATACTATTTATTTTTATCATGTTTAAAGTATATAGGTTTAATTTAGTGTTTAGGAATATGCCGATTCCTCATCCTCGTTCACTCGGCGTGACCTCGGGCGCTACTAGGCGGTGTCATGGGCATCCGAAATGGGCTCCACGGCTGCTGGGATGTGCTACCAGCCCGGGGACGTCGTCTCGTGAGGAATCCGGGTGTCGTCGTCGACCCGGATCTTCTGTGGTGGCAGCCGAGTGGTCTAGGTGCGATGCAGAGGGAGCCGGCCCCCGACGAGGTGGTATAGCGTCGTGTCAAGGAGGAGGACGATCACGTCCAGTGCTACATGCACATTTTAGGAGTCCTGGACGCCAATACCTGGCAGCTTCTTCAGGCACCTTACCCGAGATATCCTCCGGTGATGGTTCCTACACTTTGGGTGCACACCTCCCACGGCTCAGTAGTCGGGGCTCGACGTCTTCGCTGAGATAGCTAGATGTTTAATAGGGTTGTATTATTGTTTAATTGGTACTTTATTGTTGTACTAGCTGGATTATTCGAGATGTATTGTTGTTTAATTGGTACTTTATCTTTCTTTATCGCATTGTTTAAGCTGGATTACTTTATCTTCCTTTATTTTATCGCATTAAGCAAAATGGTTTTATCTTTCTTCTGTATTAGTTAAGTTATGGATGGTAGAGACAACGAAGAGCACATCATGTACAACATGATAGATGAGGGTACATGAGGTTACCATTACGATGGAGCAGACGATGATGGAGACGATGATGGCTCCCAATACCTCAACTTGGATGAAGCCGACGGAAGAGACGACTATGAAGAATTCTTTGGTGGAGGCGACAGTGGAACTGATGGTGGAGACACCATAGCAAAGACCGGCGAGGTATATAAAGCCTATGATGATCACGAGGTAGTAGATGCATTAGTTGATTCATATATATATACATATATATATACATATATATATATACATATATATATGTACTAACGACTATTTCTTCTCTTAGACCTCCGCATCGGGCGAATCTTCTGCAAGGAAACGAGGCCCGACCAAAAAGTTGGCCGATGGTATGCGTTTCACTATTGATCTAGTGTCTGAGTTCGGTGAACCTTTGGAGCCGAAAGAGGCCTCAAGTGTATTTGTATACCAATGCGGAGCGATAGTCAGGGACGCCATCCCAATCACTACTCAGAAGTGGAATAAGCCAGGAAAGAAAAGTGATCAAGTTGGAGAAACTTTTGTCGATGACAGAGCCAAAGACGGTCTTTGGAATTCACTCATGGCACACTTCTCTCTGCCTGAATTGGACACTCCTGAAATCACTGAGGCATTGAGGTTGCAAGTCATAAAGTGGGCCCTTAAGAAGATGGGCGGACAGTTCAAGGACTGGAAGAAAAGATTGTACAACAACTATGCCAAGAAGGGGCTGACTCCGCCATTCACTGGCCCGCTGGAGAAGCAGCGGGATAACTGGACCCCATTTGTGAAATACAAGGAATCAGAAGCAGCTACGGCCAAGTCAGTAAAGAATAAGATAAATGCGGCCAAAAAGAAATATCACCATACTATAGGGACAAGTGGCTACAAGACGGCTGCGCCGAAGTGGGAAAAAACCGAGGAAGAAATGCGTAAAAAAGGGGTCACGCCAGCTACAAATCAGTGGCCCGTGAGGTCAAAAAATTGGCTCCTTGGGCATGGGGGGTCGTATGACACTAAAACCGGGGAGATTATTGTTACAAAAAAGGTCATTACTAAACCCAAAGATGTACTTGTTAAAGTGATACAACTGAGAAAAGATGGAAAGTTCATTCCCGACAGAGAGAAAGATGAGCTGAGATATGCCCTCGGGAATCCTAAAAAAGTCGGACGAACACGAGGCTTTGGCCCATCTGTTCCATGGAAGACAGGGTTTCCAGCTGACATCGACACTTATAGAAGCCGATCCAGAAAAATGAACCGGCAGAAGGCGGAGGAGGCAGCGCGGTTGGAAAAAGGAACGATGAATTTCAAGCCATGTTCAAGCTGCAGCAGGAGCAGATTAATGAACTTAGAGTACTGGCCCGACAACAAGATCCTGCGTTAGACAGTCCGGTGGGCCCATATCAGCGGAGAAGCAGCGTGGCTTCCATGGAGGTACAAGCTAATAATCTAATGTTGATGGACAATAATGCACCGGTGATAGATGATACAGCCGGTGCAACGATGGTTCGCTACCCCGTGGATGAATTCAAGGCAAGGACAGCTTGTGAGCTACATGTCACAGTGAAGAACATTTCTATGAAGGTGGCGTTCGGCTTTTCTTTACCTTGTCCACCGGAAGCGACCTACCATGGAAGTCAGATTCCAGCTGGCTATTCTCGTGTCGGTGTGGATGAAGTTGAACTGACATGTCGATCACTTGATCTTGACATCCCTATAGGCGAAGGATAGAAAACACTTGGATAAGTGGAGGGTGGAATCATTCTTTGGAAAAAACAACACATCATGTTTCCAGGCTGGGCGCCAAGGCAATCTTCTTCTCCGAGAAGCAATCCATCACCTCCAAGGCCACCATCACCTCCGAGTCCATCGTCTCCTCCGTCTCCACCAAGAAACAATAGTCCACCCCTTCGAGAGGGATCGTAGCGCGACTGCATATCCATCTCCGGCGCCTCCGCCTCCACCCACTGAATCAAAGGGAAGAAAGCGGAAGAATAACACCGCTACATCAAGGGAGACCCGACGCCGAAAACGACAAGATCCCCTCCCAAGAGTACCGTCGTCTCCTCCCAAGTTAGCTTATCACCGGACTGATGAGGAAAGCGCGGTGATCTCCCGGGCCGAAGTGAAGGCCCATTTTGCACCAAAACAACCCGAGCCACAGGTGCCAGTTGATCCAAAAGTCAAGAAGCACTTCAAGGCATTCCTTGAGCAACCACCCCAACATGTGTTAAATAGGAAAGATGACTATACACGCTGTCTTACGAAGACACTAAAAGAGAAGTCGCAGCGATCTTGCAAGTGGGAGAAAATCAAAAGAAGTTGCCCACTCGGCAAACAGGCAAAACAATCCATCGCCCGCTCAAGGTGTTACCCTAGCCCACACAAGGTGGAATAGATATGGACTTAGCTATTCAATTAGACAAGGAGTGTCAGGTGAAGGTCGCAGCACTTCCAGCCGGCGGAGATAATGGCGCCAAGGGAACAATAGCACAAAAATTTGTCTACGGGGAGCCTCTGGTCAGCGATGAGGTATTCGATGATCTGCCAACACATATGTGACTGTTGCATATCTGGTACTTGAAAGTCACAAAGGAAGGGAGACAATTTCTCCTATGTAAAGTTGGAGAGGATTACTTCCGTCCAGACGAGATCTCCATTGAACTTTGTGAACTATTTCAGTTATTCAACCTAGACGCCCTCGACAAGTTCCTCCTCAGCTGCTATTGTCTGTAAGTAATTAAGCCACTAACTCATCTCGTTCAATTCATTTCCTGTCGTTATCCTCACTATAGCTCCTTCTGTATGCTATTATATATGCAGAATGAAGATTCAAGAATATAAAAGAAAGTCAATCTATAGCATTGGGTTCGTTGACCCAAACAGAGTTAAAGGACATACGCTAATAAATAACCTCGAGGAAACGGAGGATAACTTGCTAATGTTTTTAATGGAGCAACATTACAAGACACAAATACTATTTCCTTACAACTATGGGTAAGAGTCTTACTTTCTTGTATATATTCAATTTTTGTTTACTCGATGTTAAGTGTATATAAACGTGTGCAACTTCTACTGGATTCTTCTAAACATTGACGTTGACCGTGCAAAAGTTGAAATCTCGGACTCGTTAAACAAGTCGATGGAAGACTGCAGCAGCATAATTGATTGCCTCCAAAAGTAATTTCAATCACTATATCTGTCTCTTTCGTTCATTCTCTGAGATGTAAACTAATTAATAACTCATTTATTTCTTTTTTGCCGGACAGGGTTTGGAAAAGGTTCACGAAGGAGGTTCAGGGTGAATGGCGTGAGGAGCTCACTTTTCGTACGGTCCCGGTAAGTAGTACGAGAGCTAGGGGACTAATTTATATGGATGTTACAATTATCATTTTTACAATTATCATGCTTGATTATTATCTGATTGAATTATATTCTCGATCGAAAAGTGTGCGACGCAGCCACAGGGGACTAATTTATGTGGATATTACGTATGCGAGTTCATTCGTGGGTGTATGGAGCAGGGCACAGACTTTCTTCAAGTACGTAAACAATATATTCGCAATTTATTCTATACCATAGTTTTTGTTGAGTTCCATTCATAATGATCTACTTCTATATATATAGTTGGATGTGATGCGGGATAAGCTCCTACCACATGAACGCCTACTAGCAATTCAAGAGGAGTTGTCGGGATTTTTGTTCAGAAACGTCATAAACTTAAAAGGAGAGTACAACGTAGATAGACCTTTGTGTAATCGTGGATAGACACAAAAGGACAGTATCTGTTGTAATAATCTTGGTGTAAATCAATTAGACGAGCTCTAGTCTCGGTTGTATATATATTTATATGTATTTATGTTATCGCGAGTGAAATTATATTATATATGCATCAATGTATACAGCATGTTGTAGCATAGAATAATATGTATATGAAAACACAAAATAAAATATAATAAAAAAACCCCTAAAACCCTAAAACCCCACATCCTGTCGCGGGCAGCAGTTTGGTGCTGCCGCGGCAGAAGAACTTTAGTCCCGGTTCGTGTTACGAACCGAGACTAAATATCCTCCAGCCCAGCACGCGCAGCGGGCGACGTGGAGACAATCTAGCCGGTTTGCAACAGAACCGGGACTAAAAGACTAACCTTTAGTCCCGATACGTTAGTTCCGAATTGCAATTCAGGACTAAAGCCTCTTACAAACCGGAACTAGTGTCCTGTTTTTTACTAGCGGCGTTATGGCTTCAGAGAGGGGATTCGAGCTAGATGCTGGGTAGATGCCCTGGTGGTGGGAGCCATGGCGCTCGTGCGTGGAGCTCGTGGATCGGTTGTTGGCTGACTTCCTTGGTCTTGAGGACGGCATGGTGGCTGGCTAGACCGGCGTCGGTGGTGGTGGTGCGACAGTCTGGCCGTACCACGTTTCGGGTGAGGAAAGTACTTGAGGGGTGAAAACCTTGTCTGTTTCTTGCCAGGACTACTATGCTGGTCTCCGTGGGCGTCACCTCCTTCTTGAAGGAGCCGGCGTGGCAGTTCTTTGCCCTCTAGGACGCTATGGAAGAAAACCGTAATCCTTGGGATTGGGTTGGTTGTGTTGGAACACCCCCTGCCGACTGGCCGGTCCCGGGGCTGTTCCACGCTGGAAGAGGAGACAGAGAGAAGGCACACACAGGACAAGTAGATGAAACAGGGAACTTTTATTGATATCTTTCTCGGTAACTCTCGTACAAAGGTTGTTCCTCTATTTATAGACAAAAGGGGGATACGATACCCACATGGGCCAACCCTAGCCTGGTAGAGGCCACACCGAATGGGCCTCTACCGGCCCGGTTTCCCAACACTCCCCCTGGGTATCTTATCTGTATAACCATGGCTTAAAACTCCGAAAAACCCAGTGGGAAAAATATGGAGAAATGCACATGGTATACATCTTGCTATGTTGCACGAATTGCCTCATTAAAAACCTCATGTGAGAAACTTCATAAAACTCACTAAGGGAAAAAGAGTACAATTCACTTAACTATAAAGTTAAGTACTCAATCATCGGGATCAAGATTTCAGCGATGAGTTTGTGAAGATTCTCCCCCTGAACCTTGCATCTCCCTAAGTCTCATCATGCCGATCCCTCGGACACATCTCTCGAAAGAAGACGCTGGCAATGATTTAGTGAACAAATCAGCGAGATTTTCACACGACTTAGTATGCAATACTTTCACTTCGTTCATCTTTTGCAACTCATGTGCATAGAAGAACTTGGGGTTTATATGCTTTGTGAGATTGCTCTTCACGTAACCCGTCTGGACTTGTGCAACACAAGCGGCATTATCTTCATAGATAATTGTTGGGGTTTGTACGGTGTTCAATCCACATGACATCTGGATGTGACTGACTACTCGTCGAAGCCATACACATTCTCGTGATGCTTCATATAATGCTATGATTTTCGAGTGGTTCGTCGAAGTCGACACAAGAGTTTGCTTAGACAATTTCCAGGAAATAGCTGTTCCACCACAAAGGAAAACATATCCGATCTGCGACTTGGATGTATCTGGTCGAAAGGTACCCAAGATTCGCATAGCCTACAACAGATAGGTCTTGGTTCTTTTGGTAAAACAAGCCAAGGTCCTTTGTCCCTTGTATGTACCTAAAGATGTCTTTAACGCCTTTCCAATGCCTCTTGGTAGGCTCGAATCTGTACCTTGCAAGCAAATTGACGAATGCAATATCCGGCCGTGTGCAATTTGCGAGGTACATAAGTGCGTAACTTAAGTAGGGGAATTCGGTCCTGAATTTCCTCCCCTCTTCTTTAGGCCTGAACGGGTCCTTGTCTTCTTGCAAAGATCTTCCGACCATCGGGGTCTTAGAAGGATATGCCTTTTCAAACCCAAATCGTTCCAACACCTTCGGGTGTAGGCCATTGGTGAACTAGAATCCCAGGGGAATGCTCAAGTTGCGCAGGCAGCGTAACTTGGTTTTGCCTAAGTCTTTCATCTCAATTCCGACATCGGTAGGAACTCGCTTCCTCAATATCGTCGTGTACCGATTATATTCAAATCGTCCACGTAACCGAGATAATCTGAAACCATCCTGGGATCTCCGTATAAAAACACATGGGCAATCTTCATTGCTCGCGTAGCCCTTCTCATGAAGGAAATCGCTTAAACGATTATACCACATCCTACCTGACTGTTTTAGTCCATACAATGACTTTTTAAGCTGAACACTGTATAAGCTCCTGTTTGCTCTATCCTGGTTCGGGACAGGGATACCTTCTGGTACTTTCATGTATATGTCCGAATCCAAGTTACCATATAGGTAAGCGGTGACAACATCCATTAGTTTCATTTTTAAGTCCATGTTTACTGCCATTGAGATCAAGTATCTAAAGGTAATTCCATCCATGACTGGGGAGTAAGTTTCCTCAAAGTCGACACCTGGTCGCTGAGTGAAACCTTGAGCAACGAGCCTTGCTTTGTACCTTACTACTTCATTATTCTCGCTCTTCTTCAACAAAAACCCATTTATGGCCAACGGGCGAATATGGGGAGGAGTTAGATAAACAGGTCCAAATACCTCTCTTTTGTTTAACGATAATAATTCAGCAGAATTGCCTTCGCCAATCTTTCCAATCCGACCTTTTCTTGCAATCACGAGCGTGTTAGGCTCGTGGTCAAGATCTATGATTGAGGCAATTTTCTTGGCAAAATTAACGCCGACATTTGCCATGGCTCGGTTGTATGACTCGCCCGAATTAACATAGTTAATGGCCATTTCGTCATGGAGTGCATCAGGCACATCCTCTTGCTCCACCGATTTCCCAATCCAGAGCTAGGTCCTTTAGCTTTCCGCTCCGATGTGTGCACACAACTTGGGTATTTCCGATATAGGAAAGTTCAAGTCCGAATTTCGTGCACTGAAATATCCGTACTGTGCTGTGTCTCAACTGGCTCCCTCAACAGGGTAGTCTGTAATAAATCTCTTATCCTTTTTCTTGGGCCCCGGGTACTTGGGATTTGAGAAACCGAATCCGCGTCCTCTTAGGCCTTGGAGCAGGAGCGGGTATACCATCATTTTCTTTGGTATTTCAACCCTTTCCGTGCATTGCGTGCATGCACATGCGACTTTGTTACAGATCTTTAAATCACTAAAATGATCGGGCAGTTGATTCGCTAGGAGTGCAAATCTAGTATCTTTTGGACTTCTATTAGTCTCAAGGCGCTGGTCATGAGCGTGGATCCCGTGGCTTTCACGTGATTTCTCGACTTTTGTCATCCAGGGTTGATTACCTCCCCAAAGTCGGGAAAAGATCCTCGCCAAAATGCAACAAAACGTGTGACAGTCACCTGTCACGGGGTCCAAGAACCTGATTATGGACACAGTCTCATAACCAACGTATATCCCCGACTTACGGAGCGGTCCCATTGCTGATCGCTGGGGTGGTGGTATAGGTACATATACCTGGCAGCCGAACCTACGTAGGTGGGAAATTTTCGGTGCCGACCCTTGCGCAAGTTGGATGGGAGAGTGGATGTTGTAGGCCGATGGTCGAAAGTTGATGAGATTAGCGGCGTGTAACACCGCGTGTCCCCAACATGTAGTTGGTAAATTACAACCCTGAAGGAGTGGTCTGGCAATGAATTTAATCCTTTTAATCAATGCCTCCGCGAGTCCATTTTGAGTGTGGACATGCGGTACGGAGTGCTCAAGTTTGATTCCAGTTGCCATGCAATAATCATCGAATGCCTTTGAAGTAAATTCTCCGGCATTGTCCATTCGAATAGACTTTAAACGATAATCAGGGAATTTATTCCTTATTTGTATGATCTGGGAGATCAACTTTGCAAAAGCATGGTTCCTTGTTGACAGCAGGCAAACATTGGACCATTTAGAGGAAGCATCGATGAGCACCATGAAGTACCTGAACGTACACGAGAGGGGCTGAATTGGACCACATATATCCCCTTGAATGCGTTCCAAGAACGCGGGGAGTTCATCCTTCACCTTTAGGGGGGACGGTTTAATGATCAATTTCCCCGTAGCGCATGCGGAGCACACGAAATCATCGGGATTCGGGAAATTTTTCACATTAACATTATGACCGTTCGAGTTGTTAATTATGTTTCTCATCATCCTAAGACCGGGGTGGCCTAACCTATCATGCCAAAGGCAGAATAGTTCGGAGCTTCTAAAGACAGTCTTAAG
This sequence comes from Avena longiglumis, assembly GCA_030063025.1. Taxonomy (NCBI): domain Eukaryota; kingdom Viridiplantae; phylum Streptophyta; class Magnoliopsida; order Poales; family Poaceae; genus Avena; species Avena longiglumis. The sequence continues at coordinate 564,234,945 of CP125973.1, forward strand.
GGTAGTGTAAATAGGTGGTGCTACTATTTTAGTGTAGTACAGCCCGAGCTAATGAAGGAGTCTTTCGACAACATGTTTACCATTTTCGTCGCTTGGTAATGAGTAGGAACTCCTTTCCATTCTCTTCATCATCGGTTTGACATGGAAACCATTTATGCGGATGTCTCTAAAACTTAAGAGAGTACGAGTCGACTCCGGATACAACAATGCCTCTTCAATGATCGAGTTGTTCCGTTTGGGAGTATGATAGTTGCTCTTAGGAGCCAACTACATTCGGACCGCAGCGATCGTCATTATGTTACCAGGGTTTTTGGTAATTGACTCAAAATACTTTGTTTCTCTCAAGATGGTATTGGTGGTGCCGCTATCAGCAAGGCACGTTTCCTCCATTTGGGCGCCACACGCGTTCTAAAATATAGTGCCTAATTAATATAATGGAGCGAGGAAGATGCTACATCAAGTAAGTAAAACACAGAAGCATTTCAGAACATCACATAATCAAATAATGGAATAAATGAATAAAATGTCATCCAATCGCCAGAAAACAAATAAATGTTATGCTCTCATAGAGCTTACAACCATATCGAATAATTGTATCTGATTATTGCGGAAAAAGGGATCATCATAACAAAAGGAGCTCAGGTGGATTCTGCGAGGAAATCACCAAGCTCAGCCAGTATCTCAAGGTCGGTAGGCGGCTCTGCGTTGGCCATCATCATGGACAAGGGGCCTGGCTGAGGTGGCGGGGGCACAATGTGCTCAACCTCCATGGGCACAGCGGCGTCCGTGGGACCGCCGAGGTGCTGCCACTTGTGCTACGTCTGCGCCACTATGTGCGTGGCGTTACGCGCGCAGCTCCGGCGCCAGTGGTGCCTCAACTGACAAGATGCGCCTCGCGCCTTCTTGTTGGCCTTGAACGTCGACGACGTGTTTAGGGCCAAACACTGCCTGGAGAAGTGAGTCTTGGAGCCACAGTGAGCAGGGCCTCGCCTCCTCCTGCCCGCCTTGCGTTGCTTGGCCGGGTTGGAGGAGTTGGTCCCTTCTTGCCCTTCTTGCCTCTCTTCTTGTGGATGGGCTTGCACCTTGTAGGCACCAGCATTGGCCTCATGACTTGGGCCCCTGAAGGGTTGCGCTGGAGAAGTTCTTTTCGAACATTATCCTGCGCCTCGCCACCGGAGAGCATCAATAAGCGCTGCATATTCCGTGAATCCTTCTGGCGAAAGTTTCGCGAGGATGGATGTTGTCCGGATGGAATGTGGAGAGGTTTTGTCTATCTTCTGATCGGTGGTACTGGTCCCACGGTGAAGAATAGTACAACCGTGCAACCTGAGTTGTACTCTCACCGCTCTTGAAGTCCGCAAACCTCGACGTATCCAATGCGCTCCGCTGTGGCTGAATGGTGTACTTCCCTAGAGAACCGCTTGTTGAGAGCGGTCCAAAGCGCGAAGCACTCGCTCGCCATGTACTCATTCTTGAGAGTCTCACACATGTGATGGCGGAGGAAGTGCAGGGCTTTGGCGTTATCCGCCGGGATGGTTTTGCTGGGGGCCGTCGGGGTCCCCGCAATCAACGCATCCTTGATGCATCGGCCCTCAAGGACGATCTCAACGTCCGAGGCCCAAGTCAGGTAGTTAAGCCCATCCTGGGTCAACTCCGGGAACTCGCGGCTGACGATTCCGGTCATCTGCAATTTATGCAAAGATTATAAGATTACAGCAGGTAATCGGTTGCATAAATGCGATAATCGATACAATTGTTCAAATATGTCGGCGTTCCAAAATTTAATGAAAAACTGTACATGCTAACTATGTAATCACAAGAATTAAAAGTATAAAAACATTAATTAATGTAGAAAACATAGTACGGAAGCATGTACAGAAAAAAAACGGGCCAAATCTGTGAAAAATCGGGCCAATCCACCGTGCCACTGTTTGCCTCACTGGGATGCTAGCCTGTGGCAGGCCCACACGATCCCGCCCACGAGTGGGGACGACGCGAATGGCGCCGAGGGGTGGCGGCGCAGACCGGGCGGCGTGTCGGCCAGCTGGGCGGAGGCGTGGCGGGCAGGCTGGGCGAGGAGCTTCGCCGGGCGCGCGCCTTAGCGGGCGAGGTCGTGGGCGGCGTGCGGTGGCGGCGGTGGCATGCGGCGCCTAGGCGCAGCGGCGAGGCGGCGGACGCTGACAAGCGGCGCTGCGCCGCTTGCAGCGGCGCATGCGCGAGCGGCGTGGCAGCAGCGGCGCGCTGCCAGCGCAGATGCGGCAGGCGGGCGTGGCGCTGGCGCCAGCGGCGGCAGGCGGCGGCAGCCGGCTGGCGGCGCGCAGCGCCTTAGCGCGGGCGCGACGCGGGCGCTGCTGGTGCGGCGCGCAGCCAGCGCGGCATAAGGCGGCCGGCATGGCGCGGCACGCCGCTACAGACGGCGAGGCGGCTCGCGGCGGCAAGAACGGCCGACTTCATGCGCCAGTGGCGGGCCGCGGCATGCGGCGCAAAGCTAAGCAGCAGCGGCAGGTGCGCTGGCGCCGGGGTGGGGCAGCGGGGCCAGCAGCGGCGGCGAGGGCGCTGCGCGGCCAGCGGGCTGCGGCACGGGCGGCGCCGGTTAGCTGAGGCAGTGACTATCAGCCGCCATGGCTGCTTCAAGAACAGAACACGTACGTGCAGTTCATAAAAAAAAAGGATAGATCGATTTGATCTAAAAACGGTCAAGATCACTCCGATCTATTAAAAAAAACCAGATCGGCACAGCAGGTGCCTGCATCGACGGTACAGTCAACAAAATTCTAATCCGGGAGTGATTAGATCGACATTGGTCGGCGACAGCTGGTCAGCTCGACTCCCGGGAAGAAAAATCCGCACCTTAGATTGGATCTGATCTAAGATCTGAACGCAAATCTAGAAGGAAAATCGCGAGACGAATCCATTTTTGCGATCAGATTTGTGTTACCTTCAACGAAAGCCTGCGTGATGCAGGCTCGACGGTGGCTTGACGGAGGCTCGACGGAGAGACACGTGCTGATAACGTGTTGGAACACCCCCTGCCGACTGGCCGGTCCCGGGGCTGTTCCACGCTGGAAGAGGAGACAGAGAGAAGGCACACACAGGACAAGTAGATGAAACAGGGAACTTTTATTGATATCTTTCTCGGTAACTCTCGTACAAAGGTTGTTCCTCTATTTATAGACAAAAGGGGGATACGATACCCACATGGGCCAACCCTAGCCTGGTAGAGGCCACACCGAATGGGCCTCTACCGGCCCGGTTTCCCAACAGGTTGATAGTCTAAACGGTTATGCTGACTCTTAGTGGATTGAGATTTTTCTGAAAACGGACAAAAAAATCTTTGCTCGTCTCATTTAGCAAGAAAGGCTAGTTTTACATCCGTTACAAGCGAGCCAAAGCTCAGAAACAAAAACCTACTCTCGTCGTATAATTGACCCCAAGTGATTACAACCATCCGCACTTATCAAACCCACCTTGAATTTAATCTTAAGTACTACTCTCTCCATTTTAAAATATAAGATGTTTTAGGTTTGCAAAATTCACTTCAAACCTATGTGAACCTACATATTAAAAAAAGTCTAGATACGTTTACTTCACAAAGCTAAAACATATTATATTTTAAAACTGAGGGAGTACTAAGGTAGGCATGGTGGAAACATTGCGGTACACCCTCACATTCCTTTCATTCTAAATCTTTGAAGATGTGAGCATGATTAGGGAGGAATGACCAAAAAGTGTGGTTGTTGTAGTAAATGACCGCCTCCCACCATTTTTCTTGGTGTTGTAAGTGAACAAATGAGACATGTCAATCGTAGTGAGCCTGGGCCATGGCACGATCAAGTTCCAAATCCGAGAATAGCGGCATTTTAGAAGAAGATGTGTCACGGTCTCGTCCTCTCTCCTACAAAGTTGGCAGAGCTCAAAATAAAGAACCACTTCCAACAATTCTTCTTACCAAAAGAACTTGGCTTGTTATGCGATCCATTTTGCTCATTGTGTAGCTATGTATGACGAAAAGAACAATTTTAGATTTAACTTCGTTCGTCAAAGTCTAGGTTATGAGAATAACTTTGAGGAATTTGGATTTTTCACCTTTGATACAATGCCGAATCTTTATGTCATAGGAATCTATAAAAAACAAATTCGTCATTAAGTACATTGTGGTTTATCCTATGACAATGAGATGTAACGATGGATCTTGTTTTTCATGAAAGCTCAGTTTATTATGCTCATGTTCCCGTGGGCTAGGACCATATACTTTTGTGCCATGGCCTCTTCCAAATCGTTTCCTTTCAATTGACCAAGTCAAATTAACTTTGGATGGGCCAAGCCCACTCTGGCCCAATATGTTTTGTTTTTTGTTGGGTATTCACAAATGTTGTGAAATTTTCCAACTATGTACGAACGAATTGTTCAACAAGACCATCTCTAGCATGTGCTGCTTTTCCAATGGCAACATCTCCTTCACGGCCACCATCTTGGTATGCGAGTACCACATAAAGTACAACATACGACCATCATCGTCTCTCCAGTGAGTCTAGTTCAGATGGAGCCATAGTGGTGGTGTTAGTAACTTATTCATGTGCACGAGGAGATGAACACCACATTTTCTGGTGTCATGGGTGCATCCTTACTGCAGAAGGCATGAATTGCAAACTAAATTTTTATTTATAGAGATCAGTTGCTAAAAGGCACTTTAGATCATTAGTGATCAACATGTGAACTAGTAAATGGAGAATAAAATCTCTATTCCAATAGTGAATCGAGTGTTATGATAACTATCACTAGGGCACTAGAACATATACCATATCCTTGTCCTTGAACGTGACGGGTAGTGAGATGGGTGCTACGCATAAATAGATCACTATTCAACATAAAAATGGATAGATGTGTGAACTATCTAGATTGCAAAATCAACAAGGAGGGATATGCATAATCTATCCAAAGAGAAAAATTAACATGAAACCTCGTGGATAGATGGCATGCAATGATGGCAGGAAATGATTATAGCTTTTCTAGTACACCGTCCTTTTAGTTTTCTTCATTAAACACATAGGTCCTCAAGAAAAATAAATTGACGTACCTCGAATAATGTTCCCCTACTACTTTGCAGTAGTGGCATGAAGAGATTAGAGATAAATTATGGTCATATCGACATACACGAACATATTGTGCTGCATCTATAAATTAAGTTCTCTTAGAAACTTAAAGCTTATGTTAACCCAATCCATTGTGCTGCATCTATAGATGCATGTAGTTCATAGATTATTACATGCAAACAATCATATATGGTAAAGAAATTTATATTGTAGTATATACCGTATTTATTAGAATAATGGAAAACACGAAAATTTTCATGTAGAAGACATGCATGCATGGTTTAGGTTTGGACATAATTGATCTCAACTGGCCCTGATCCTTCGATTTTGCAGCAATCAAAGTTCGTCCAGAGACATGCGTGGTACGCCCGATCAACTAGAAAATCAGATCGCTCAGATATGCCATGGACCAAAAGATAGGCTATCAACCTCGCATTAACCAATGGAATTTAACATGCATTCCATTCATGCAAACACGTCACTTGGTTGCTTCCGCGGCAGTGGCAAGCGTTGTGCGTCAGTTCATAACTGGTCTGGAGTACTTCCTCCTTTTAGAAATATAAGATGTTTTAGATTTGTGAATTAAATGTATCTAGACACCTTTTAATGTGTAGATTCATTTAAACCTACACACTAAAATGTGTCTAGATACATTAGATTCACTAATCTAATAGCAGGTAGAGTAATCGTCCGGTTACTACTACCTCATGCTGGTCCTGCACCACTTTCAAGAGGACCAGAGACATGTGACAACCAACAAGTTAGATCTATTTACAAAAGAATAATTGCTCATACCATATACTCAATGCTGATATGGAGAGTGGATGAAAACTTGGACCATGTAATCAATCAATTCATGTACCCCTCAAGTTTACTAGTCATGCATGGAGAGAGGGCAACATGCTTGAGCATGAAGTTTTACCTATAAACGAAGAATGGACTGAGTATATGAAACCCAATGTAATTTTATATTTTTTATATTAATAACAACAACTGCAGCTTACGGTTGCACATTTATTATGGTGCAAAAAGTGTACCTATTAGGTACTATATATATACCTGAAAACTACGCTTCATATTAACTGAAAATAACTTTATCAGAAGCACCCCCATGCAGGGGCGGAGCTGGCTTGTTAGCACTGGGGTCAGCTGACCCCAACAAAAATAAACAAATCCTTCACTAAATTAGAGACAAACACTGTTCATTTGTAGAGAATGACCCCATTGCCCTTGAGGTGACCCCATCAGAATTTCTTTCTAGCTTCGCCCCTGCCCCCATGCATGCTCCACCTTTCATATATTTTTCTTTGGTATTCCTTGAAAAACCGGCTGACATAGATAGATCACGAGATTGAACTATGTGGCCCATCCTGAGGGTCCCAAACACTCACTAGCCTCTCTACATATATCTGGGCTGCAAGGTAAGCCAAAGGCACAAGCAAGCAAGGTTGGTATCCTGAAGAGAAAAGCTAAAAAACCAGCCATGGAGAAACACGTCGGCGCCACGATCCTTCTGGCGCTTTTCCTGCTCTCCCTGCTGGTAAATCGACAAGGTGGACTCGACTATTCTCCTCCCTAGCGACGCCAAAGGTAGAACATTCCTATGAGAATTATTTGTCTATGTTTGTTAGCTAGCCCGCCATCCAATTGAGAAAGTGATCACCTTGGTTACGATTTGGCAAGCCTAGTCGTGGCGGCGGAGATGAGGCCGTGGACGTGCTGCGACTCGGTGGATAAGTTCAGTGAGGACCCACTGGCCTTCATATGCGATGACATGGTCAAGAAATGCGCTGACACCTGCAAGGACTGCAATCCGGCCCTAAATAACCCATCACTCAGTGTCTGCTATGATTTGTACTATGGCGAGGACCCAGGACCCAGGTGCACCGGAGAACAGGAGAGGCCGTGGAAATGTTGCGAATCGATCTTGTTCCTGAAGACAATGCCGGTGACCTGTCAATGCAATGACACGATCAAGGATTGCACCTGCAAGACCTGCAAGAAGGTCTCCTGAGGCTTCATCTGCCGTGACTCGTACTCGAACTTACAAGACATTGGGCCAAGGTGTCTCCCTTATGTTTGATGTTGCCTAAGTCTATGTGTGTGCCAATAGAGTATAAATTGGTATCATGGACCTGCCACAAGGCAGTCTACCATGATGGTGGTGCAAGCTGGGATTCGATTCCCAACTCTTTAATGTTAGGCTATTCATGTCCACTACTACCTCCATTTCAAAATAGATATTGCGGATTAGATTCATCCAAATTTTGACTATCCCGCCATATCTATTTTGAGATGGAGGGAGTACATGTAATGTTTGTAGCCCCGAGGCCTTTTAAAGCCTAATGAGAAAATGGATCTTCAAGTTTCTCCTCTTTCTGTTGTGTGACAATAAATCAAACCTACTGCTACGTACCGAAATTGTTGGAGTGTACAGTTGGGGTCAATCCCAACTCTTTTATCTTATGCTATTTATAAAGAACATAAGGTTTCCTTTTTTGTTTTGTGTTGTGAGCATTCTCTTTTTCATGCCTTAATAGTCTTTATTTCATTGATTTCATAGTTTGTGGCTTTGTCTTAAGGCCAAGGCCAAGTACACGTGTGTTTTGTCTAAAAAGTTGAAAGCTTAGCTTTTTTTGTAAAAGCCAAAAACGAACAATTCAAGCGAAACTCTTTTCCTCCTGGTCATCAACTGATATCTATCTACCTATTTTAGTATACATTAAAAGCAAGATATAACTAATTGAAAAGAAAATCTCGTAAGAAACAAAACATTTGTCCATCAATTTAATGGGTCAAAAAACTAGAACAACTATATATCGATCTTCAAATGGACTTTGACATGTAAGGTTAAAGATAATTACCCACCTATCATGTAGAGACGTCTCTTTCTAGTGACCCTAAAGATTCTAGACCTGAGTTTTCATCGATCGAGTGAAAGGACACAGCTGGAGGAATGGAAGTGTGAGTACACTCTGGTACTCTGATGATGATCTTGGTTCTTATTAGCTGCCTTGGTTGAAAAAATTGTGTATAGCTTCATGTTGAGATTGCTAGGATATTTTTTTGCGTGTGGAGCTTTTTTTGGGGGTGGGGTTTTTGATATCTTCTCCATAGACCCACTCGGATGATCGGCTAGATAAGAGGATTTATAGGAAACGGCATGGACCAAGGGTTGGCTGACGATCAACCTCACACTAATCACCAGAAATGCATCTTACCAAGGGTTGTCAGCGATGTGTCTGTTCCTGGTTGGTCAGACGTCTACTCCTGCTGCTCTTCCACCATTTTGAAGCAGAGCAGGCAAGTGGCAACAAGTAGGTTGATCACTTTTATACGCAAATTAATTTCTTGGACCATATATCCAATCCTGATATGGAGAGTAGATGAGAACTTGGACCATACATTCAATTCTAATAAAATCATATAGCTCTCACTTTAACTAGGCATACAAGGAGAGAGGGCGATATGCATTAGCATCTGGAGGGACCACGGATATTGTCGGCGCAAGCGTCTACATACTTGACTGTGTTATAGCATACAAATGTGAAAAAGTAAAGTTATGTTTATAATAGTAATAAAAACTGCAGCATACGGTCATACAACTAAATATTTACACTTCAGTTGAACTAACGATAGGGGTTAGTGCTAAACCTCTAATATTTGGAAGTGAGATATAACATAACAAACTATTAGATCTTAGTTACATAAATCCAATCGACTTAAATATAAAGTTCTAGTTGAATACAAATATAAATCATAATACTATAGTAATATTAATATTAGAGGGATTCCAATTAAAATAGTACTACACCTTCGATTCATAATAAGTGTCGCAGTTTTGAACTGGACTACAATCATGCAAGTTACTAGGTAATACACATACATACTTCCCAACAGCATGTTTACAAATAGAAATTACAATTCACTTGCAACAATCCATTAAAAAATTCCAAGAAAAATAGTTATAAACTTATTTTGATCAATCTTGATCATCTCTTCCTATATAAGTTCTTTTCTCTTCTCAATTTGGGACCTCTGTTGTTGGCTATGAAAATTCTATACCAAGATAATGATGCACACATATATATGTAACAAATGAATGATCCATCATGTCATCATGATGGCATATTATAATTAATAGGCATGGTAGTGCACAACAATATACCGAATGCCCATGGAAATGCCATAATAGGTACGTATTGTGGAAGACAGTGTGGATATTTGTGTGAGCTTCTAATTTGAAAATTTCATGTGCTATTCTAGAAATTACTTATGTACTAGTTGGAAAACTACATTTGTACTAACCGAACAGCTACATCTATAATAACTGAAAACTACATGTGCTTAAATGAAAACCACATACTAACTGAAAAGTACATCTATATTTACTGAAAACAACTTCATCCAGCACATAATGTATTACTCCCTCCGATCCATATTAATTGTCGTTGAATTGGATATACCTAGCACTAAAATATGTCTAGATACATCCAATTCGGCGAGAATTAATATGAATCAAAGAGAGTAGTTTTTATCGTGAGGCAAACAACAACATGCATTCTACACTTTCCCATATATGATGATATCCAATCAGTACATTGATCCTGGCGAAAAACAATTGGCGCAGATAAGTATAGATTGAAATCTGTGGGTCCAATCTAAGTGTGTCACACTCATGCGGCTCTACATAAACCGGCTGCTAGCTTGTTCAGATGCACAAGCTAGCAAACCAGGTTAGTAAGGTGAAGAGCAAAGCTAAATAAGCAGCCATGGAGAAACGCATGGGCGCCGCGATCCTGCTGGCTCTATCGCTCGTCGCCACCACCACTGCAGCTGGAGTTGCCGAAGAGGTGGTGGACTCCGCTATTCGCCTCCCTAGCGACGGCAAAGATGAAAATTTCATAAACTTTTGGTCTACGTCAGCTAGCTATCGTGCGATCATGGAGAAAGTGATCACGTACGTCGGTTCAGGTCTCGCCAAGCAAGTCAGGCCGTGGACGTGCTGCGACCTTATCAGTAGCCTCCCCCAGATCCCGCCCCTCTTCTTCTGCGACGACGAGGTGGAGCAGTGCGCCGCCGCCTGCAAGAACTGCCAGGAAGTCGAAGATAGCCCTTCACTCAAGGTATGCACAGACATGTACACTGGCTATGATGAGGGACCCAGGTGCACCGATGAGGGCAACGCCAACCACGACGTTTACAGCGGTACATGCTTACCTAGCATGCAGCTCGTGATCGAAATCCGTCTTCATCGACCGTTCACTGATATGTATTTCTTCCTTGCTTGCTGTGCGTGTCTGTGGATCCAGGTGTTGTTGCTGATCATAAGCGGGCGACGCCCATGGCGGAGGAGACTAGGGTAGTATCCGAGGAGGAAGAGCAGGAGGGGCCACCATGGGAATGCTGCGAGAGGATCTTTTGCAAGAGGATCTTTTCCAAGACGACATTTCCGGTGATCACCTGCCAGTGCAAGGACACGGTCAAGCATTGCGCCAGCGCCTGCAAAAGCTGCGAGAAGGTCAATGGCGGCTCTGTCTGCAACGACTGGTACCAGGGAGACCCCGCGTGCTACTAGCATGCTGAAATGAATGAAATTTGTGATTTGTTTCTTATTTTGAAAGGAAGTAAAAAAATTACTAGGGTCTGGAAGATGGCTAAAAAAAGGAGAGGAGGAACCTTTTATTTTGGACTGAAACCTTGCCAAACATGCATATGCATACTCGGACTATGGTGGCCGATCAATTCTACCAAAAAGTTAGCTACATATAAATAACTTTTTTCGAATAGTGTCACCGGTGAAGCGAGTTCCGCCTGAATATTTTCATTCATAGTTGCCTACGAATACGAGGCTTCATAGCCTCTACACTCACGTGGGCTACAAGAGAAGAGAAAGAGAAGTAAAAAACACACCCAGAAAACCAGGGGGCAGAGCTACATAAGGCTGGTCATAGTATAAGTAACCTTAAGAGTAATTAAGAGTCCAACTCAGCAAAATTGCTTATGTGACAGTGAATTAATGACGAGAGAGGAGGATGGAGCAACATGTTTAGTTACTTTAACATCACACATACCAATGCAAGATGAATTTATCACCTAATAAATGATACTTTGTATGACACCACTTATATGTTACTCTCCACTATGAAGATAGTAACATAGAGTAATAACTTGTGCATGTTACTCTCCACTATGACCAGCCTAAGGCTTCCATGGTGCACATGCACCGGGGACAAAAGAAAACTTACTTGCAATCAGGGGCGAAGCTCCCCTTTGGGCAAGGTATGGCGTTTGCCCTACCTTAAATTTTGGCAAAAAATCGCATATATACAAACATTCCCGTGCTTTTTTAGTGCGTTCTGAAGAACAAAACGTAAAGAAAATAGCGAAATGGGCTGCACTTGGTCAAGTCACTATGTACATGGGCCTGCTAACCTATCTGGGCCAGGTGCGGTGGAGAGAAAAGGTGGCTAGACGCCTTCAGTCAATCATATCGATCCTAGGAGTAGTCGATCAGGACGCTAGGAAACTGCCTGGCTCTACGCCGCTCGGTGGAGTTCGTCGATACCTCAACTGACCTTTTTGCGGCGTCGGCCATCACCCCTGGCTAGGATCGTCAACTCCACCTCGTCCCTTCCCTGGGCGTCCACAAACCATAGCTCCACTGCCTCTGCCTCCAGCAGCCCTAGGCCTCTTCCGCTATGTGATCTCATTAGGGTTTCTTATTTTGTTGTGTCTTGTGATCGGGGACTGGCTTTGATTTCGTGGTCATTGGTCAAGACCGAAGAACTAAGATGGATAAGAAGGGATAGAAATCCGTAGCTTCAAAGGGGAAGGTATAATTCTTCAATTTTGTGGTCAACTAGATGATTCTTGTAATCCAACTAAGACGGGAGATTATGTTCATAAAATATAGACTTTTAGCTTTGTGTTTATCATGAAGATAACGTTAAAACTACTTCTAATGACAACTGATGTATGGCTCCAACCTCTCCCGGGGCTCTCCTCTTCGCCCGACTTCCCCGGTCGCTCCGTCCCCTTTGGTGCTGGAGTCCTCAGGGAGTGAGGGGCTGGTCGTGTGCCCGAACCTGTCCCTGCGGTCCCCTGGGGTGGTGTGCTACTCCCTCGCTCCGGAAACCCCTGACCCGCTCGGTCTCTCTCCGGCCACCGGGGACCCCGCCACTCCGGCAGCGGCCTCCAAGCTGCGCCGGTCCAGGGCCCCCAGGCCTCCGCCTCCGCCTCCCTCCCGCCACAGTGTTCGCCTCGCTGACTCCCGGACAGGCCTGTCCGGGCCTGAGCCGACCGTGGCAGAGAGGGCATCTCGCCGGGTCGCGGCGCGCGACGAGTTCTCAGGTACCTCTTCCGTCTCTGTCGACCCCCCGCCTGCCCCAGACCCCTCGGGTGTATCGGGTTCTCCGTTCTGTGTTCTTTCAGGGGTCTCGCTCGCGCACCTAGGCGAGGTGGCCGATGACTGTGGGATTGTTTTTCGGGGAGAGAAGGGCCCGCATCTCGAGCAGCTAGCGGACATTAAGGCGCGGGAGGGGTACGCGGGGGCGATCGCCGCTGCCCGGGTGCGTGACGCCCGGGAACGGGAACACTCCCGGATCCTTACGGAGGACAGGCTCTATGGGCCTGACCTTAGTAGGGATCCCCCTTCTGCCCCTGATGCGCTGGAGGTTACCCAGGTGCCCACCCCCTCGGGTAGGCAACGCGGGAGACCTCCCAAGGCTACTGCGTCCCGTTCTCTCACCCCCGCGCCAGCCCCACTAAGGGGACCGCCCCGGCCTGAGGGTCCTGATGGATTTCCCTCGGGCCTTCCGGATGTTCATTTGGAACATCCGGGGGTTCGGTCACGAGGGGCGGCGTCTCCAGATCAAGGACTACATGTGTTAGGAGTTGCCAGATATTGTTGGCTTTCAGGAGACGATTCGTCAAGACTTCTCCATCACGGAATTGGAGGCCCTTAGCCGCTGCAAGTTCTCCTGGTCCTGGCTCCCTGCTTCTGGCCACTCTGGGGGCATCCTCCTGGGGGTAAAGGAGGATACCTTTGAGATTGATGATATGGACCGCGGGGATTTTTTCGTGAGCATGGCCCTCACCCATAGACAAACTCACTTCAAATGGGAGGTGATTATTGTCTATGGCCCCGCGGACCATAGGAGGTCCACTGAATTTCTGCTCGAGCTCAAGTCGAAGGTGTAACGGACGGAGATCCCGGTGGTTATAGCTGGGGATTTCAATCTGATCCGCTCTATTGAGGACAAGAGCTCGGCTAACGTGGACCTCCCTAGGATGCGTATGTTCAACGACTGCATCGCGGACCTTGCTCTCCGCGAGATTACGCGGGTGGGCGCTAGATATACATGGACAAATAAGCAACTCCATCCCATCCGCAACGTCCTTGATCGGGTCTTTGTTTCTGTTGAGTGGGAAGTGGCTTTCCCTCTGCGTTCGTTGAAGGCGGTCACTAGGATTGGGTCCGATCATACCCCGCTCCTCCTCCGAGGGGTCGCCTCGTCTGAACCGCTTCCACTTTGAATCCTTCGCTCCGAAGCGAGGCTTTGTGGAGGCGGTTCGGCCGATGGTCGGCGGCCACCGACCCTCGGGTTTCTTGCGGTGGACATCGCACCACCGTGCTGTTACCTCGCCGATTCATGAGGTTGGGGGCAAATCTGAGGGACCTTCGTGCCCGTATATGCCTATTCGGAGGCCATTCAGTCCTTGGATCGGGAGGCGGACCGGCACGGCCTTTCGGCCGAGGAGTGGTCCCATAGGTACTCCCTTGAGTCCTCCATTATGGAGATCTATAAGGGAGAAGAGGCGTTCTGGCGGCAGCGGAGCCGCCAGAACTGGACTGTCCAAGGGGAGTCGAACACGGCCTACTTCCATGCCGTTGCGAACGGTAGGAGGAGGAAATGCTTGATCCCCTGCCTCTGGGCGGGTGAGAACCTGTTGGAATCCCCTCAGGCCCTGTCCGCCCATATTTACGCCTTCTACCGGGATCTCTTCTCGCCGCCTCGGCCTATCGCTTTTTACTCAAGGTGGGGCATTGGTCTCTTCGGACGAGAATGAGGACCTTAACCGTCCTTTTCTCCTGGAGGAGGTGTCGGCAACCCTTAAATCCATGAAGGCTAGTTCGGCCCCGGGTCCTGATGGGTTACCCGTGGCTTTCTTCCAGTCGTTCTTGTTGGAGATATGCCCTAGAGGCAATAATAAATATAGTTATTATTATATCTTTGTGTTTATGATAAATGTTTACATTCATGCTATAATAGTATTAACAAGGAAACATTGATACTTGTGTGTTTTGTAAACTTAATTTGAAGTCCCTAGTATAGCCTCTATACTTCACTAGCTTGTTGGTTGATTAATGATTGTGGTTTCCCTATCATGAACATTGAGATGTTATCAACAACAAGATCATATCGTTAGGAGAATGATATGGTGGACATACTCCTATAGATAAGCGTAGCATAAAGATCAAGTCATTTCATTAGTTCAATTGCTATATGCTTTCTGATACATAGTAACCTAATTCCTTCGACCATGAGATCATGCATATCACCTTTATCGGATGGATGCTTTGATGACATCAAACACCACACCGTGAATCGGGTGGTTATAAAAGTGGCATTGAGTGTTCGGAAGGTATTGGTTGAGACACATGGATCAAGAGTGGATTTGTCCATCCACATGACGGATAGATATACTCTGGGCCCTCTCGGTGGAATGTCATCCAATTAGCTTGCAAGCATGTGACTTGGTCACAAGGGATCACATATCACGGGAACGAGAAAAGAGTACTTATCAGTAACAAGGTTGAACTAGGTATGCAGAGATACCGACGATCATAACCTTGGGTAAGTAACATATCGTGAGACAAAGGGAAATTGGTATCGTATGTAAGTGGTTCATTCGATCGCAAAGTAATCGTTGAAATATGTGGGAGCCATATGAATTTCCAGATTCCTCTATTGGTTATTGTTCGGAGAAGTGTCTCGATCATGTCCGCATAATTCACGAACCGTAGGGAGACACACTTAAGGATTCGACGTTGTTTGAGTAGTTATGGTATTATGAGAGAAAGAGACCGAATGTTGTTCGGAGTCTCGAATGGGATCCGGGATATCACGAGGTGATCCGGAATGGTCCGGAGAATAAGATTCATATAAGGAAAGTCCCGTTTCGGAGTTCGGAAATGATTCCGGTGTTTTCATCGGGAATGTTCTAGAAGGTTCCGGAATGTCCCAAGACCGGGGAGGGTACATGAATGTGTCATTGCTCATTGAATGATTGCATCATGTACTATGTGTTATTGCTGTCCCAAATAAAGGATTAAATTGAATCCTAAAACAGAAAAGTCAAATGTCCAGTTTGAAAGTCAAACTGCCAAAACAAGAAACTGGGAAACAAGCAAGAGGAGTTGAACCAACCCGGAGGAGGAGTTGACTCCAGCCGGGCGCCAGCCCAAGCCGAGTGGGGAGGGACTCCCTCCTCCTCGGCGCCATGACCCTCCCATAAAAGGAGGGGCAGGGCTCCCATAGACACAATACTTTCTACTCTAGATCTCGGTTTAGAGCTGTTTGGTTTAGAGCTTCTAATTGCTTTAGCCAACAGTTTAGAGCCTTCTAATTGGTTTAGAGCCCTCTAATTGGTGTGTCTAATTACTAGGCCACTAATCCTCTCTCTCATAAGCTCCACCATACCGCACCGCTTAAGGCGGCCTCATGGGATCTCCCTCTACTTCCTGGTACCACGCCTTGCCGGAATCGCGAGGAGAGTGCTACAACCTCCATTGCTTTGGAACAAGGGAGAGGAAGGTCTTCCGAGTACCGAACGTGTGACCGATCGCGGAGCGCTGCCGAACGTGGCGCTAGAAGGATCGTCACACGATCTTGAGATCGGGAAGAGTACGACTACATCACCCACGAATCCGATCTCGTTAACCACTTTGGAATCTTCGAGGGTGAGTTCCTCTATCGACTCGCTACAATCTAGTAGATAGATCTTGGCTTGTTTGTTTGTATGCGATAGAAAATTTTTGTTTTCCATGCTACGAACCCCTACAAGGGTATCAGCCGTGTCTATATGTAGATCTGTTGCAGAGTAGAACACAATGGTCATTGTGGGCGTTGATGCTTTTATTGTAGATTGCTTTTGTGTACTTTGCATCTTGCGGTATGTTGGGATGAAGCCCCGGCTAACCTTACATGACATCGCTCATGAGACTTGCTCCACGCTTGACATGTAACTTGTATTGCATAAGTGGCTTTATGGGTGCATGTTTCTCCTAGCATAGTTAAGATCCAATTTACAACGGGTGATCAACAATGCTAGTATCAATGTTGTGGTTCTTGTTCGTAAGTTAGAACGACACTTATTGAAAGCCCCAAACCACGTAAAATATGCAAAGAAAGTAGAAGCGCCTAACTTTGTTTTGGGGGTGCAAAGGATGTGATATGGCCATGATTGTGATTATATTCGATGTATGCAATGTTCCTTATTGTAAGTCAACAACCGGCAGGAGCCATATGTTTGTCTTTAATTTATGTTAAGACCTGCTTGTCTATTCAAAGAGTTGTAATAGTTGAAGCCGTGGACGACAACCATGGAGAAGCGCCATTGACCTTGATGCAATGCCGGTGATGATGGAGATCATGTTCGTGCTTGAAGATGGAGATCAAGGCACGAAGAAGAAAGGCCATATCATATCACATATATATTGAATTGCATGTGATGTTAATACTTTATGCATATTGTATTGCTTAGTAGACGACGGTAGCATTATAAGATGATCCCTCATGCACATCAATTTCAAATCATAAAGTGTTCACCCTTAGTTAGCACCGCTGCTAAAGCTTGTTGTTTCAAGCACCACGTGATGATCGGGTGTTCTAGATTCGCAAGTGTATACAACGTGAGCAAGCCAGATTTGCTCATGCGTAAACTAAGGTTTGATCTTGACGAGCCTAGCATGTATGTACATGGTCTCGAACACGGATTACCGAAAGGTAAAGCATGAATCGTATAGTAGATATGATGAACATGATGATTGTTCGCCATTGAAACTATATCAACTCTCGTGATGATCGGTGTTGATGTAGTGGATTTGGTTCGTGATCACTAAAACAATGTGAGGGATATTGTTTTGAGGGAGTTCACCTAGTTTAATTTCATTAATTAATTTGAACTCAATTTGTCATAAACTTAGTCTAAACTATTGCAAATATGTTGTAGATCAATGGCAGCCCTACCATCAATTTTAATGCTCCTAGAGAAAGAAAAGTTGAAAAACAATGGAAGCAACTTCATGGATTGGTTCCGCAATTTGAGGATTGTCCTCACCTGGTAATTTGACCTATGTGTCGGATGCACATTGGTGACCCACTGAAATGATGCTCCGATGAAGTAAAGAACGTTTACCTCGCCTGAAGAATCAAGATCTATAGTTCAAAGGTGCTATCTTGTATGGTTTAGAATCGAGCTTCGTAAAGGTTTGAAGAGTCGACTATATGATATTGTCGAGGATCTCAAATTGATTTTTGAGACTCATGCGGCAATTGAAAGCTATGAGGCTTCAAAAGTTCTTTAACCGCAAGATGGAAGAGGGCAGCCCGCTGAGCATGTGCTTAAGATGTCCGGCATGCAAACAAACTTCAAAGCTTGGGTATTGTGATTCCTAATGCTTTGGGGATTTACCGTGTCCTCCAATCACTACCACCAAGTTACAAGAACTTTGTGATGAACTACAACATGCGTAACATGAACAAGACGCTGCCGTAACTCTTTGCCATGTTGAAATCTGCGTAAGTGGAGATCAAGAAAGAGCACCAAGTGTTGTTGGTCAATAAGACCACCAAATTCAAGAAAGGCAAGTCTAAGCAAAAGGGACACTTCAAGAAGGGTGGTAAGAAAGCTACCACGATTTAAGAAGACCAAGGCTGGACCTAAGCCCGAAACCGAGTGCTTTTACCGCAAGGGAGAAGGTCATCGAAGCGGAATTGCCCAAAGTACTTGGCGGATCGAAGAACGGCAACATCAAGAAGAAAGGTATATCCGATATACATGTTATTGATGTGTATCTCACTAGTACTGTAGTAGTGCTCGGTATTTGATATCGTTCGGTTGCTCATATTTGTAACTCAAACAGGTCAGAATAAACGGAAGCTAGCGAAGAACGAGGTGACGATGCGCTGGAAACGGATCAAAGGTTGATGTGATCGCGGTCGGCACGCTACCCCTTCATCTACCATCGGGATTAGTTTTATACTTAAATAATTGTTATTTAGTGCCCGCTGAGCATGAACATTATCTCGTGATCTTGTTTATTGTAGACGGTTACTTGTTTAAGTCGAGAATAATGGTTGTTCGATTTATATGAGTAATATGTTTTACGACATGCACCTTTGATAGATGGTCTATTCTTATTGAATCTCGATAGTGGAAATACACATATCAACAACATTGAGGCTAAACGCTTGAAATCGCGATAATTCGACCTATATGTGGCATCGCTGCCTTGGTCACATCGAGTGAAACGATGAAGAAACTCCATTCGATGGACTTCTTGAATCACTTGATTTTGAATCACTTGAAAGATGCGAAGCATGTCCGATGGGTAAAATGACTAAGACTCCATTTTCAGTATGATGGAGCGAGCTACGACTTATTGGAAATCATACATACCGATGTGTGGTCCAATGAGTGTAGCATCGCTATGTGGTTATCAAGTATGTTCTTACCTTCACGATGACTTGAGTAGATATGGGTATATCTATTTCATGAAACATAAGTCCGAAACTTTCGAGAAGTTTAAGGAGTTTCAAAGTGAGGTAGAGAATCAACGTAACAAGAAGATTAAATTTCTACGCTCGATCGTGGAGGTGAATATCTAAGTTACGAGTTTGGCGAGCATTTAAAGAAGTGCGAATACTTTCACAATTGACACCGCCGAACACCACAGCGTAATGGTGTGTCCGAACGTCAATCGAACTCTCTTAGATATGGTTCGCTCTATGATGTCACTTACAGATTTACCGCTATCATTTTGGGGTTATGCATTAGAAACAGCCGATTCACTTTAAATAGGGCACCGTCTAAACCGCTGAAACGACACCGTATGAATTATGGTTTGGGAAGAAACCTAAATTGTCGCTCCTTAAAGTTTGGGGATGCGAAGCCTATGTAAAGAAGTTACAAACGGACAAGCTTGAACCCAAAGCGAAAAATGCGCCTTCATAGGATACAAGGAAACTATTGGGTATACCTTCTATCATAGATCCGAAGGCAAAACATTCGCTGTTAAGAATGGATCCTTTCTAGAGAAGGAATTTCTCTCGAAAGAAGTGACGGAAGGAAAGTAGAACTTGACGAGGTTGTTGAACCTTCTCTCGAATTGCGAGTAGCGCAAAGACCGGAAGAAGTTCCTGTGGTGCCCGCACCAATAAGGAGGAAGCTAATGATGATGATCATGAAACTTCGCTGAAGTTGCTACAGAGCCCTGAGGTCAACGAGAACTCGTACCACCTGCATTGGTATGATTCCGTTATGAATGTCATGGTGGTGGACAACACCGATGACCCCGAGACATATGAGGAAGCGATGATGAGCCCAGATTCCAATAAATGGCAAGAAGCCATGAACCGAGATTGGATCCATGTACGAAAACCAAGTATGGACTTTGGTGGACTTACCGATGGCCTAAGGCTGTCGAGAACAAATGGATTTTCAAGAAGAAAACAGATGTCGATGGTAATGTTATCGTTTATAAAGCTCGACTTGTCGCAAAAGGGTTTCACAAATTCAAGGAGTCGACTACGATGAGACTTTCTCACCAAGAGAAGCTAAAGTCCGTGAGGATTATGTTAGCAATCGCTGCATATTATGATTATGAGATATGGCGATGGATGTCAAAACAAGATTCCTCAATGGAGACATTGATGAAGAGTTGTATATGATGCAACCCAAAGGTTTTGTCGATCCTAAAGGTGCTAACAAGGTATGCAAACTTCAACGGTCCATCTATGGATTGAAGCAAGCATCCCGGTTGGAATCAACGCTTTGATAAGGTAATCAAAAGTTTTGGTTTTATACAAACTTATGGAGAAGCTTGTATTTACAAGAAAGTGAGTGGAGCTCAGAGCATTCTTAATACTGTATGTGGATGACATATTGTTGATTGGGAATGATGTAGACCTTCTTAATAGTGTCAAGGAATATTTGAATAATAGTTTTTCAATGAAGGATCTTGGCAAGCAGCTTACATATTAGGCATAAAGATTTATAGAGATAGATCAAACGCCAAATATCATTGTCACAGAGTACATATTTGGACAAAGTTCTAAAGAGATTTGGAATGGAGGAAAGCAAGAAAGGGTTCTTGCCCATGTTGCTCAATACACACCTTGAGTAAAACTCAAAGTCCGACATCGCGTAAGATAGAGAAAGGATGAGTAAGACTCCTATGCCTCAGCCATAGGATCTCTAATGTATGCCATGCTATGTACTAGACCCGACATTGCATATGCCGTTAGTTTAACTAGCAGATATCAAAGTGATCCAGAGTGGATCATTGGACAAATGTCAAAAACATCCTTAAGTACTTGAGAAGAACTAAGGATATGGTTCTTTCTTATGGAGCTGCTGAAGAGCTCCTTATTCATAGTTACACCGATGTCCGTTGGAACACCGAACCAGATTATTCTAAATCACAATCCGGATACGTATTTATTTTGAATGGTGCAGAAGCTAATGGAGGAGTGCAAAGCAAAGCGTTGTGGCGAGATCTTCAACGAATCGAATACATGGTCGCCTTGAGGCTTCACAAGAAGCGATATGGATGAAAGAGTTCATTACAGAGCTGGGTGTGGTTCCAAGTGCGCTGGACCCAATGTCTATTCATCAGTGATAACATGGGCGCCATAGCCAATGCGCAAGAACCAAGGTCACACAAGAAGTCAAGCATATCAAGCCGCTTTTCACGCTATTCGAGAACATATCCAGATGGGGATATAAAGATTTGCAAAGTACACAGATCCGAATGTGGCGGATCCGTTGACTAAACCTCTCCCGAGGGCAAACATGACCAACACCAAACTGCCATGGGTGTTCGGTATATTACCATGTAATCTAGATTAGATGACTCTAGTGCAAGTGGGAGACTTGGAGATATGCCCTAGAGGCAATAATAAATATAGTTATTATTATATCTTTGTGTTTATGATAAATGTTTACATTCATGCTATAATAGTATTAACAAGGAAACATTGATACTTGTGTGTTTTGTAAACTTAATTTGAAGTCCCTAGTATAGCCTCTATACTTCACTAGCTTGTTGGTTGATTAATGATTGTGGTTTCCTATCATGAACATTGAGATGTTATCAACAACAAGATCATATCGTTAGGAGAATGATATGGTGGACATACTCCTATAGATAAGCGTAGCATAAAGATCAAGTCATTTCATTAGTTCAATTGCTATATGCTTTCGATACATAGTAACCTAATTCCTTCGACCATGAGATCATGCATATCACCTTTATCGGATGGATGCTTTGATGACATCAAACACCACACCGTGAATCGGGTGGTTATAAAAGTGGCATTGAGTGTTCGGAAGGTATTGGTTGAGACACATGGATCAAGAGTGGGATTTGTCCATCCACATGACGGATAGATATACTGGGCCCTCTCGGTGGAATGTCATCCAATTAGCTTGCAAGCATGTGACTTGGTCACAAGGGATCACATATCACGAACGAGAAAAGAGTACTTATCAAGAATAAGGTTGAACTAGGTATGCAGAGATACCGACGATCATAACCTTGGGTAAGTAACATATCGTGAGACAAAGGGAAATTGGTATCGTATGTAAGTGGTTCATTCGATCGCAGTAATCGTTGAAATATGTGGGAGCCATATGAATTTCCAGATTCCTCTATTGGTTATTGTTCGAGAAGTGTCTCGATCATGTCCGCATAATTCACGAACCGTAGGGAGACACACTTAAGGATTCGACGTTGTTTGAGTAGTTATGGTATTATGAGAAAGAGACCGAATGTTGTTCGAGTCTCGATGGGATCCGGATATCACGAGGTGATCCGGAATGGTCCGGAGAATAAGATTCATATAAGGAAAGTCCTGCTTGGAGTTCGGGAATGATTCCGTGTTTTCATCGGAATGTTCTAGAAGGTTCCGATTGTCCCAAGACTCCGGGGAGGGTACATGAATGTGTCATTGCTCATTGAATGATTGCATCATGTACTATGTGTTATTGTTGTCCCAAATAAAGGATTAAATTGAATCCTAAAAGAAAAGTCAAATGTCCGCTTGAAAGTCAAACCGCCAAAACAAGAAACTGTGGGAAACAAGCAAGAGGAGTTGAACCAACCCGAGGAGGAGTTGACTCTCCAGCCGGGCGCCCAGCCCAAGCCGAGTTGGGGAGGGACTCCTCCCTCCTGGCGCGCCATGACCCTCCCATAAAAGGAGGGTGGCCTCCCATAGACACAATACTTTCTACTCTAGATCTCCGGTTTAGAGCTGTTTTGGTTTAGAGCTTCTAATTGCTTTAGCCAACAGTTTAGAGCCTTCTAATTGGTTTAGAGCCCTCTAATTGGTGTGTCTAATTACTAGGCCACTAATCCTCTCTCTCATAAGCTCCACCATACTGCACGGCTTAAGGCGAAGCTCATGGATCTCCCTCTACTTCCTGCACCACGCCAGCCGCCGAATCGCGAGGAGAGTGCTACAACCTCCGCTGCCTTGGAACAAGGAGAGGAAGGTCTTCGCCGAGTACCGAACGGTGACCGATCATGGGAGCGCTTTAACGTGGCGCTAGAAGGATCGTCTACACGATCTTGAGATCGGGAAGAGTACGACTACATCACCCACGAGAATCCGATCTCGTTAACCACTTTGGAATCTTCGAGGGTGAGTTCCTCTATCGACTCGTTGCTACAATCTAGTAGATAGATCTTGGCTTGTTTGTTTGTATGCGATAGAAAATTTTTGTTTTCCATGCTACGAACCCCTACAGTTCTGGCCTCAGCTCCAGCCGGTGGTTCTCCAGATGTTCTAGGAGTTCTATGTTGGGACCCTGGTGATGTCTCGCCTGAACCTTGGCGTGATTACCCTGATCCCCAAAGTAGTGGGGGCCACGGATATTCGCCAATTCCGCCCGATTACCGTGATTAACGTCATCCATCGTCTTTTTGCCAAGGTTTGTGCTCTCCGGCTCGCTCCGGTGTTGGAGCCGCTTACTCACCCCCTTCAGTTTGCCTTTTTGAAGGGACACATCATTCACGATGATGTCCTGGCCTTTCATGAAATTATTCATGAGGTCAAGACTCAGCGTCAACGTGGGGTGTTCCTCAAGCTTGACTTCCAAAAGGCCTATGACCGCTTGGACTGGGCCTTCTTGAGGTTGGTGCTGGAAAGGCGGGGGTTTGACGACCGCATGATTCGCTGGATTATGCAATTCGTGATGAGCGGACAGACGGCGATCAACATTAATGGCGAGATTGGCCCTTACTGGCCCATCCCGCGGGGTTAGGCAAGGATCCTATTTCCTCTCTGCTCAACGCGCGTGGATGCCCGGCGGAGATCTTGGATAGGGCTGAGTAGCTGGCCACATCTCGGGATGGTGGGCCATCCGATCCCCGTGGCGGGATCTCCCACCTCCAAGACGCTGGATGATACCATGATCATGGTCCAGGCTCGGCCTCGATATCATTAATTTGAAATTCGCCGCTTGCTTCGAGTCCCTATCCGCTTGACGATCAACTTCGACAAGAGCGAGGTGATGGTTCTGGTTATTCGATGAGGAGCGTCAGAGGATCGCTGATAACCTGAATTGTAAGTTGGCTGAGTTCCCCATTACCTATCTGGGGATGCCTATCCGGGAGACTAGAGTTTTGATCAAGGATATGTCCCCCTTGGTCTCGAGGGTATGCTCACGCGCGGAACCCTGGAGAGCCCGCCTTACGTCCAAGGGGAGCAAATCCATTCTGATCAACTCCTGCCTTTCGAGCCTGCCCATGTACCAGATGGGCTTATACCTCCTGCCGGAAGGGACCCATGCTGACTTCGCCAAGGAGTTGTCTAGGTTCTTTTGGGCGGCTAGGGATGGTCACCAGAGATACCATATGGTCAAATGGGCAGATATCTGTTCTCCCAAGTCTCTTGGGGGATTGGGGATCCTCGACTCTCAGTGCTTTAATGTGGCGCTGATGCTGAAGTGGGTCTGGCGCATCCTCAGGGATGATGGTGGTCTCTGGCTGCAGCTTATCAAGGCCAAGTAACTTCGGGGTCGTCCCCTTCTGGCTTGTGAGCGGCGAGAGGGCTCGCAGTTCTGGAGAGCCGTTCAGGAGATTAAGCACTTCATTGGCCTGGGGATCTCATTTGCGGTGGGGGGTGGCCAAGGGGTACGGTTCTGGCTGGACCCGTGGCTACTCCCTATCCCATTGGGGGTCCAGCTTGCCGCTTTTTCGCCATCTCCTCCTCCCCATGCACTTGTGGCGGATATCTTTGAGGGCGGCCACCGAACATCCTGTCCGCCGCTACCTCAAGAAGTCGGCTGAACTCCTGCATCTCCGGACTCCTCCCGAAGCTTAGCTTCTTCCCGGATTTGGCCTCGTGGCAGCCGTCACCGGGGTATTCTCTAGCTCGGCCTACCGGCCCTTTTCCAGTGGACCGAGCTCTCTGGACCTCCCCTTGTGGAAGGCTCCCTTCCGCTTAGTATTCGGATTTTCGCATACCGCTGGGTTAGACTCCCTCGGGTGTCGAGGTCTCTAAGCGGTGGCAACGGCCGTGTCCCTATGTGGGACTCGAACTCGTGCCCATATTATGTTCTTCTTGCTCGGCAAGGTGGCGTTATGGTCCTTCGTCCGTGAGGCGCTGGGGTCTTGGCGTAGGAGCTCGGGAGTTCTTGCAAACCCAGCTTACAGGTCGAGGAGGGCGCCTTTCCGCTCGTGTTAGCGGGCATCTCGTGGACCCTTTGAACGCAAGTAATAAAATGGTGATTGAGAAGGTCTTCCTTCCGCGTGACCGACCCGCTTTTTTCTTTCTTGGCCTTCCAACAGCGGTCTCTCAGCGGCCAAGGACTGGGCGACCTTCGACGACTTGCTTCGTCCCCGAGGGCAGCGGCGCTTCCTCGGCCCGCCCGGTCATCCTCGGGCATGAGCTCGCAGTCGCAGATCTTGCCTTTCTTTTCTTGTTTAGGCTTGTGTTGTGGCCCCATTGCTTTCTTTTTTGCTTGGCTTCTACTTCGGTGTCAGATGAACCTCAGATCACGCTTATTTATAAAGTTCTGAAAGGCTATTTCAAGAAAGAAGGATCAAAATATTATCCAGGTAAGTTGCTATAGACTCTATTATCACAGAGTTTGATCATCGGTTTAATGAGGGATTTTTAGAGATTCTTCAAAACTTTTCTTAATTTTAATATTTTAGAGTTCGTCCGATCTTAATTTTTTTTCGTCCTTCGCCACTGCTTGCAATTAGATCCAAAATTTACTACTTGCACTAGGTAAATGCAATGGCAGTGCACCAGGGTTCACTACTTCACAGTCAGACACTGCCCAAACAAGCATGCAAACGTCTCATTTTCACCTACCGTGAACCAGTTAATTTTTTCCTAGCTCCCCTGCCGATAGCAGCCAAGAGTGAGAAGAAAAGGAGTCACTCCAAGAATACTTGGAGACAAGTTGACCGATGAGAAAACTCATCACGATCCAAGCACAACAAATTAAACACAAGGAAGAACCTCTAGGAAACTACAACGGGAGGGAGGCATCACCGGAATTATTGAACAGCCTTGGTCCATGGATACCCAATCATGACATAGCACCATCGACGTAATCAAAAGGCAACACGCATCCGAGACCACACATTGCACTGTCACCACATGTGTCATCCGTGTGGCCGAAATGTCGTGCGCGGCCGAGATAACGCCACAACTGTGCCACAAGATGGAGTCAAAGGGTATCACAGTGCAGAGACACGCCATTCAGCAGTCTCGCATGAAGCACCCTCACCACATGTGGGGGTTGCTACCATAGTCAAAAGGCATAGCACCACAGAGGGCGCAACCCCAATCCCTCTTGCACACATGTTTAGCTAGTACCGGAGAATACAATAACAACGCAGAGAGAATGAATGAATATGATTCTCACCACGTTACTAAGATGCATCATATACTTTTCATTCTGTGTGAGTTTGGTGAGATGAGTTATCCACGTGAAGAGAGCATTTAACATGATAATAGAGGAATGCATGATCAACCTAAAGGGTCATTATAAATGAGTACATAACTGCCAACGGCTTCGCCTCACATACGCCTCTCCCCTGCCTCCTCTCCCGCCGGCGATCGACGGGTCCTCGCCTCCTTCGCTTCCGCTCACGTGGGTGGGAGGGGGTGGAGACCTAGGACCTACGCTCGACGTTCATCAATGTCACTAAAGTTTAGCGTTCTTATGGTGTCGTGGTGGCGCAACTCAGATGGCGGTGGATGCGCTACATCGAATATGTTGGTCCACGCAGAGATAAAACAAAACCTTTTCCTCTAACGTAGTGATCCCAAGATCTAGCTGAGGTAGAAGGCCACGAGGTTTACCACTATACGCACAGCTTGGACATCGATGAAGCGCCGCTTGATGCGGTAATCCTCACGATCCGACGCCCCGGTGCTGATCGACAACACCTCCGCTGTATCCACACGCAAGGAGGAGCACCGGCGAATCGCTAGGTTCAGACGACGGTAGGATAGCTGTGGAGCTAGGGTTTCCAACACATGGAATGACCTAACCGAACAACGATTAACCTTCCGGATTACGGTGCTCCACTATATATAGGAGTGAACGTGGGCTCTGCCGACACCCATTCACTAAAGCCCATATAACACTAGTCACCGTGAGTCCAACTCACTAACTCAGTCCTAATCCGGTTTAGGTCCAACCCAACCAGATTACAGGTTCAGCTCCAATCCGAACATGCTCCCGCTCTTAAGTGTGTGACCCCGCAGGCTCATGGCTACTTGGACACGATTGGAGTCCGACTCACAATCGATCAGTCGGTAGCGGCTTCTAGCAGAACGTGCCGACTCCCAAGTACCAAAGAGTCATGACGACTTTCCTTTTCAATGCGACTTACGTCCGAGTCCCTTTTGCCTCACGATATACCTTGTCAGACTATAGACGAATAATTGTCATCCCTTAAATAGTCCGACTCTCTTCTCGATCCGAGATAAGTGATTTACCCGACTAACTCTTAGTCGATCGCCTCGTTAACACTTAACCGAGTCGTGCATGGCCATGCTTTCCGAATCATATCTCACGAGAGGGCCCAGAGAATATCTCTCCCAGTGGAGGGGCAAAATCCCATCTTGGTTATTCACATCACGCAGCTTGATTCTCATCGACCAACCTCGCTTTATAACGCCCGCCATTTGATCAGCTTGATGTAACCTAAGTCGGTGATCCTCAACTCGGACTATGCAACAACCTCAGGTCTAAGGATTACATTGATTGAGATATACAAATGACAACTTGTTCGTTGTACCTCAATATGGGTCAATCCGACTCGCTAAACTCTTTAGCTGAATCTGTGTAAGTTGGAATAGCATCTCCATGCTCATGACAAGTGGAACTGAGTCATCAAGCCAACTTTCACATTGGTCTAAGTTGTTCCGATGACCAAGGATATTTAGTACAAACAACATGAATGCATAGTTCCACAACCGAATCACATATTCAATGATACACATCAGATGTTTATACAAGGACTACTTAATGTCTTTATGAATACAATGGGAAATCTCATTATACATGATTGCCTCTAGGGCATATTGTTGGAGATATACCCTAGAGGCAATAATAAATATAGTTATTATTATATCTTTGTGTTTATGATAAATGTTTACATTCATGCTATAGCGGTATTAACAAGGAAACATTAATACTTGTGTGATTTGTAAACTAAATTAGAGTCCCTGGTAAAGCCTCTTTATAATACTAGCTTGTTGATTAATAAATGATTGTGGTTTCCCTATCATGAACATTGAGATGTTATTAACAACAAGATCATATCGTTAGGAGAATGATATGATGGACATACTCCTATAGATAAGCGTAGCATAAAGATCAAGTCATTTTAATAGTTCAATTGCTATATGCTTTCTGATACATAATAACCTAATTCCTTCGACCATGAGATCATGCATATCACCATCACCGGAAGGATACTTTGATGACATCAAACACCACACCGTAACTGGGTGGTTATAAAGGTGGCATTGAGTGTTCGGAAAGTATGGGTTGAGACACATGGATCAAGAGTGGGATCTGTCCATCCATATGACGGATATATATACTCTGGGCCCTCTCGATGGAATATCATCCAATTGGCTTGCAAGCATGTGACTGGCTCACAAGGGATCACATATCACGGGAACGAGAAAAGAGTACTTATCAGTAACGAGGTTGAACTAGGTATGCAGAGATACCGATGATCAAAACCTCGGATAAGTAAACTATCGTGAGACAAAGGGAAATTGGTATCGTATGTAAGTGGTTCATTTGATCGCAAAGTAATCGTAGAAATATTTGGGAGCCATATGAATTTTTAGATTCCTCTATTGGTTATTGTTCGGAGAAGTGTCTCGATCATGTCCGCATAATTCACGAACCGTAGGGAGACACACTTAAGGATTCGATGTTGTTGAGTAGTTATGGAATGATGAGTAAGAGACCGAATGTTGTTCGAGTCTCGGGGATCCGGATATCACGAGGAGATCCGGAATGGTCCGGAGAATAAGATTCATATAAGGAAAGTCCTGTTTCGGGGTTGGAGAATGGTTCCGGTGTTTTCATCGGGAATGTTCTAGAAGGTTCCGGAAGGTCTGGCACTCCGGAGTGGAAGGGTACATGAATGTGTCATAACATGTTGGAATGGTTGCATCATGTACTAGGTGTCATCGCTGAGCAAAATAAAGGGATAAATCAAATCCTAGTTTGAAAAGTCAAACCCCAATTTGAAAAGTCAAACGACAAGTTTGCTTGGTGGAGGGAGAGTAGGAAACCTACTTGGGGAGGAGTTCCTCTCCCTCCACCCGCCGGCCTTGGAGGCCAAGTTGGGGGAGTACTCTCCTCCCCTGGCCGGCGCCCTCCCACCTATAAAAGGAGGGGCAGGTCTGCCCCTCTAGACCTACACCTTGCCCACTAAAACCCTAGCCCCAGCCACTGCCCTTCAGGGCCGCCACGCCTTAGGGCAAACCCTAGCCGCCGACTTGGGATCTCCACTTGCCCTAGACGCCGGCCTAGCCCTCTCTCCTTGGTGCCTCTAAATCCTAGATCGCCAAGGCCTCTCTCATAGTCCACCATACTCGCCTCCTTAAGGTGAAGCCTCATGAGATCTCCCTCTACTTAAGACCACGCCGTGTCACGCCGGAATCGCGAGGGAGTGCTAAACCTCACGTCACTTTGGAACAAGGAGAGGAAGGTCTTCATCGAAAATTTAACGGTGACCGATCACAAAGCACCTTTTAACGCAAGTCAAGGAAGGATCGTCTACACGATCTTGAGATCGGCAAGAGTACGACTACATCACCCACGAGAATCCGCTCTCGTTAAACACTTTGGAATCTTCGAGGGTAA
The DNA here is from genome assembly GCA_030063025.1 of Avena longiglumis. Taxonomy (NCBI): domain Eukaryota; kingdom Viridiplantae; phylum Streptophyta; class Magnoliopsida; order Poales; family Poaceae; genus Avena; species Avena longiglumis. The sequence continues at coordinate 564,264,686 of CP125973.1, forward strand.
GTTACTCCATCGACTAGTTGCTACAATCTAGTAGATAGATCTTGGCTTGTTTGTTTGTATGCGGTAGAAAATTTTTGTTTCCATGCTACGAACCCCTACAGTGGTATCGGAGCCGTGTCTATATGTAGATCTGTTGCACGAGTAGAACACAATGGTCATTGTGGGCGGTGGTGCTTTTATTATCAATTGCTTCTTGTGTACTTTTCATCTTGCGGTATGATGGGATGAAGCGGCCTGGGCTAACCTTACATGACATCGTTCATGAGACTTGCTCCACGCTCAACATGCAACTTGTATTGCATAAGTGGCTTTGCGGGTGTCTGTCTCTCCCATTATAGTATAGATCCAATTTACAACAGGCACTTGATAGTTCAAACATCAATGTTGTGGCCCTTGTTCGTAAGTTAGATCGACACTTATTGAAAGCCCCAAACCACGTAAAATATGCAAAGAAATTAGAGGCGTCTAACTTTGTTTTAGGTGTCGTGATGTGATATGGCCATGATTGTGATTATATTTGATGTATGCAATGTTCCTTATTGTAAGTTGGCAACCGGCATGAGCCATATGGTTGTCTTTAATTTCTGTTAAGACCCGCGTGTCTATTCATTTTAGAACAAATTTTCTATTCTAAATATTCCTACACAAGTTTCTGCAAAAACAAACAACTTAACAGAAGCAATTTACTAAACAAAGGGCATGGTCATAAAGTACTTGTCTTGCTGAATCCATTGATATAAAATTTGCAAAATTTGGACGTGTGGTCTGAAAGTTATGAATTTTTCAAATTGGAACATCTAATAGACAAGTTTCTGGTTTTTAAAACAATCACAGGCCACGCGTCACGATTCTATTCGCCCATACCGTTTCGTTTGGATCAGCCTCTCTGGTGCGTTGGATCTAGACAGATCGTGCGGCTCAGGTGCCAACTTACCCTTTCGTTTACGTTCTATCGCAACCCTTTGATCAAAATCCTACGTCTCATAACAGCTCGGCCACAGATGGCTGGCACATGGCGACAGCGACGCCATTGTGGCGAGCGGGCTAAAAAGGAAGCAAGGAGGTAGAGGGTAGCTCACCGAGATCGCTGGCACGGGATGCTCAACCTGCTCGCGTTGGTCGAAGGCGCGACAGTGTAGTCGAAATTCCTCACCGGAGTTCTCTCCGCGATGGTTGCTCCGTCGAGAGGTGCAGGGCTTCGGCACGCCAGGAGAGTAGGGTATGGTTAGATGCGCTAGGACGTAGCGAGGATGCGTGCGTGAAAAAGAAAGAGAGGGGTGGTCATTACCAACCAGAGAAATGTCGCCGGAGTGGAAGCAGATGGCGGCAAGACTTGTGGTCGCTGCCGAGGTTCGGGGGCTGGGCGAGCTGATGCCACTGGGAGATGCGTATGGAAGAGGGGAGCAGGCTCGCGTGGTCGAGGAGGCGAGGCGCAGCTTGGGTTCGCCGGAATCGGCCAGAGAAGCCATCGGAGACAGAGGCGATGTCGCAAGCAATACAAGCAGCCTAGGGGCTCTAGTGGTGTGAGGATTGGGGGGAAAGGGAGAGGAGAGCGTGGCGATTAATACTGCGTGGTCACGGCGAGGATTAAACGCGGCATTAAGGAGAATTGATCGCGAGAAATCAGCGGCAAAAACAAATGTAGGTGAGGGAGAAGAAGTCGCCATGAGGAAGAAGCTTGTTTGGCGGTGGGTCCAAGGCCACGAGAGAAGGAGAGGGAGAGTGGGGTCGACACGTTAGTGAATGCGCGGGTCTGTCTGCGCGTGAAGAAAAATGTTTCGGGGGAGAAGGGTTAGTTGGGCTGCTGCTGGGTCAGTTGGGCCGGCTGGGCTGGGTCGACCTTGTCCATTTTTTTTGTTCCTGTTTCTTTTCCTTTTTCCAATTCTTTTATTCTGTTTTGATTTTGATTAAACAATTCAAACACTCATTTGAATTTAAACCTTTGCCAAATTTTGTGAATAATCAAACACTGATTAGTAATACATACTGATGTCAAATTTAGAATAAATCTTTTATTCTTTTAGTGTCTTTTAATTATTTAAAATAGGATCAGTATTAATTAAATAGGATTTAATAATATTTTTCAATCTCTATTTGATTTAAAATCACCACCAAACTTTGGGTGAATCTTAATTCTGTTTATCAACATATTTCAAATTCCAAAATAAAATAATTCTTTTATTCTTTTAGGATCTATTAATAATTAAATAAATAGACCTTAGTCTTTAATTCAATTAGGATTTAATTTATTAAAAAACCCCATTTGAAATCTAAAGAATACCAAAACCTTATCAGTAGGTTTTATTTGAAATTATAAAACACTTGGAATTTTTATTTAAAATACTTTAACAAGTTTTAGTGTTTATTTAAAAATGGGAAAAACTTTACTTAAATAAAATTGGATATTAATAAATCCTTATTATTTTATTTAAATAAACCTTTACTCTTTTTATCAATAGAAATATTTTATTTCAAAAGCTTGGCCAATATTTAATTTGGCTCTATAAAATAATCCTTATTTATATTTCTACCTTTGCTTTATAAAAACCATATCTTTTTATTTAAAGATCCAAAAATAGTGATTCCCACTATTATAACTTTATTTATTATTTTTTTATCTTTTTAAATCCTTTTAGGATTATTTGCTCACCATTTGGCATGGATTTCTAGATGGTTGTTTTACTAACTTTGGGAAATCAATTTCCTTATCTTTTTAAATTCATAAGATTTTATCTATGGCTCCAAATTAAGTGAATCCAATTCATATGGTTTTATAATATTTATAATGGTCATTCTTGATTAATTTGAAATGTTTGTTTTACCAATTTTTATATGGATCAAATCCATAGGCTTGGAGATAACTTGGAAATGATTTTTCTTCCATTACGGTTTTAGGGTTTTGGTTTATTGCTCAAGTGTTTAAATTTCCAGATGCATTTATGAAGAATGCATTCCACTTGATTTGAATTTATTTGGATTCAAACATTAACCAAAGTTTGTTGAAGATGGGACTTTAAGTTTCCATTTAGAAAAAAAAGTTTCTTTTCACCCAAAATTTCAACAATTATTTATTTTGTTTATTTATTTTTCACATTACAAGATTTGGAAAATCTTGGGTCTCGTCCCGAGATTTGGGAAGGCTAGGGGTTACAAGTTGGCTCAAAGCAACTAGGGTACTACCACCCTTAAAAAATTTCCAACTAGATTACATCTTGGCTTTCTTGAGATCTTGTTGAAGCTTCTCTAGAAACTTGTCTGCATAATGGCCTAGCTCTTTGCATTTGAAACACATCACTTGGCTATTATCCTTATTCTCATTTGGTATCAATTCTTCTTGTTTCTTTCCTTGGTTCTTCTTCTTTTATGGGCAATCACTGGCATAATGTCCCATTTCTTTGCAATTGTAACATTGCAACTGGCTTATGTCCTTCTTCTTCTTTTTGGGTCTCTCCAAAGCTAGGAGTTCTTCTAGTTCATGCTCTTCATACTTCACCACATAGGTGGGAAATCTTTCTCTCTTCTTGGGACATTTACTGGAGATATGACCTTCTTCTTCACAAGAGTAGCAACACTTTGTGGTCACTTTGGATTTGGCCTTATGGTGCATAGTTTTGACTTCGCCTTCATCCTTCTTGGTAGAAGTTGTTCCTTCGTGAGGGTTTACAAACTGTTGATGCACTCCACCTTGTTTCCTTTGTTGAACTATGGAATAGATGGGGCATTGGATAGGGACATGATTATTTCTTTCACATAGGAAGCAAGTAGCTTGAGATGTGGGGCATTGATTAGTTGGATGTTTCTCTTCACAATTGGGGCATTGATCTTTATGCTCTTTGGATGTGTGATCCTTGTCTCCACAAACATTGCAAGCTTGGGTTCCTTCTAAAATATCATCCTTGACATCCTTGTTGTCACAAACTCCTTGGGAAAGGTTGTCCCCCATGTTGATCATTTGAGTGGCCATCCCTTGCAACAATTGGGATTGAATTTCCAAAAACTTTTGTATGGTTGGATCTAACTCACAGGTGTTGGCTAAAAATTGAGCTGTCACTTGGTTCAACTGGGTTTGGGTTACTATGAGTTCTCTCATGTTGGTCTCTTGGTTGTTGTTGTTGTCACCATCCTTGATGTTGGAGTTTCATGGAGTAGTCATCTGTTTGGGTTGGGTTGGGATTAGAATAGGCAAAATATTTCTAAGGGAATAATTCTAATCACACACATCACAATTCACACAAGCAAAGTGCAAGCAATCACAAACAAACATTCCACTCAAACAACAAGTTTCAAGCATATTTTTAGGCAACCAAAATATTTTTGTTATACCACATAAGTTGGTGTGTTTGATCTATACTTAATATGGTGGTCCATCTATATGGTTCACTTGAGATCTTTCCATCCTTCTTAGTTGATTCTTCTTGAACAAGATGTATGTATCCTTAGAGAATTTCTTGCATCTTGGTCTCAAAACTTCAAGGTGATGATGGTTCCTTCTAAGTTGTGTTTCCTTAGTCTTCAAGTCTTGAGTAACATTTCTTGTCTCTCTTGTAGTCCTTTGATATCCAAGTTGAAGTCCTTGGTGAAAATAAAGTTGAAATCACCTGAAGATGTTGAAGTCATTTGAGTTGATGAAGTCCTTTGCACATGGTGAAGTCTTTGGCCATGGGGAAGGCTTTATCCATTAAGTTGAAATAGAAGAGATGTAGATTCAAAACCAAAATGGTTGAGTAAAGAGTTTACAAGATTGTTTGCAAATAAGTTTTGGAACAAAATCAACTCCTTTTTTTCTAAGGGTTTTTGTCCAATCCTAGGGTTACAATCCTACAGGCAACACAATGCTCTGATACCATCTGTAAGGTTCCCAACCTTTAATAAGGTAGAGATCCATGTGTTTACAATGCTAGTCCCTGGATCAATAGCTAGCATCCAGCTTAAGATGTAATATCAAGAAACAAAGGTCATAATACAACTTTATAACCAGGAATAAAATAATTCATTACATCTTACATAGCTCATTTGGCTATCTCATTACAATGCAGCAGAATATAACAATAGCATGGGGTCCTTCATCTTCAAAGTGCCACAGGCAAACATGTTGGTTGTAGAATTGTAATCCTAAGCAACACATCTTACTAACATCAAACAAACCTGCAACATAACAAGTTACAGCCACAGGGGTCAATACATTTGAATTGTATTGGCAAGTGATACTAAAGTAGTATAGTGGAGTCTATCATCTATATGCATTTGGCTAAGTGGAGCTCAGGCTTGCTTTGCTCAAAATAGATTTTCCTTATCATTTGAAAACAATAAGTTTTTTCTTGACAAAAATCACCCAAGGCATCTCCCAATAGAAATTGGTGATCCTTCAACCCTTGTTCAACCATAAGTTTTTAACTTAGAAATTGGGATGAGGAGATTCTTGATAGCTTCCATGTCTTGATGCTCAAATTGTCCTTTACCAGGGACATGGCTAAGTACTTATATTTTACACTCTGCAGAAGTGGTGCACTTTCCCCACAAGACTTGGTTTCACCAAGACAAGATCTTTCAGAAGCCTTCCCTTAGACCAGAATGGACGCGTTCCAACCTATCAAACCCCTACTACCAACTGTCCATTTGGCTAAGTTATTGCAACCTATGTGATCCAGGCAGAGCCCATAATGCCAAGTGGCTGCACTTGAAGCTTCTCAACATTTGACATCTCAAATCTCTTTGTTCCTGGGTGGCCATCCACAAGTGAGATACACAAGGTAAACCATAGAAATGGGCCTTGTGAACCACTCAAAACAAACCATTCCTTCCATTCCACCCAGGTGATTCATTCACTTAATTGTTTTATTAAACAAAACACAAGTCCTTGACTTAGAAATATTCCATAGTATGAATATATATTCCACCCTTGTTTTCTACTAGCTAAGCTAAGCATGATATTAGTAGGAATCTTAACTTAGAATAATTCTACTAAGGTTTCATCTACTAGGACTTCCCATGGCATAGTTTACACTTAGCAAAATTCCATGCAAGTCCTACTTAGAAATATCACTAATGCATAGTGAAAATAATGGGACAAAAGTATGAAACATCACTTGCCTTTTTGGTAGAGAATATAAGTTCACTCCTTGATCTTGAAATGTTCACACTCTTCAAATTTTACTACAATTCAATCAAGCAAGCAAGAATTTATTCTACCATTCAAGCAAACAACACATAAAATAATAACAACAAAACAATGCATGCAAGCATGCCAAACTTTGTTTTATTTATAAAATTAGTTTATAATAGGTTTAAACATTCCAAAACACTTATTGGTCATTTTATAAAGTGGCAAAATTATTTGCAAAAGATTCTTCCTATAAACCATTTTTTAAACCAAGTATTATTTTATGTGGTGGTGAAATGCTTTTAATAAGGCATCAATCTATAGGGTTCATCAAAATATGTTTTCAAAACATAAATCTTTGTGTTTAGGGTCAGAGAGTTTAAATCAAAACATTTCCCAAAGGTTTTCTCCAAAAGCATTTTTAATAAATAAAAATTATTTTTATTTGACTAGAGATGGTTTAAATCAAAAGTTTATTATTTTGCTTCACCAAATATATTTTTGAAACCACAAAGTGATTCCTATGGTCAGTAGGTTTAAAACAAACCATTTGCCAAAGATTTTATCTCAAAAGTCATTTTTAGAACAAATTTTATATTCTAAATATGACTAGACAAGTTTCTGCAAAGACAAACAATTTAACAGAATAAATTTACTAAACAAAGGGCATGGTAAGAAAGTACTTGTCTTTCTGAATCCATTGATATAAAATTTGCAAAATTTGGACGTGTGGTTTGAAAGTTATGATTTTTTCAAATTGGAACATCTAATAGACAAGTTTCTGGTTTTTAAAACAATCACATGCCACGCGTCACGATTCTATTCGCGCATACCGTTTCGTTCTGATCAGCCTCTCTGGTGCGTTGGATCTAGACAGATCGTGCGGCTCAGGTGCCAACTTACCCTTTCGTTTACGTTCTATCGCAACCCTTTGATCAAAATCCTACGGCTCATAATTTCCCACAGATGTATGGCTGATGACATGAGTGCCAAGCGGTCGACGGCATGCTGGCGAAAAAGGAAGCAAGGGAGGTAGAGGGGTAGCTCACCGAGATCGTTGTGGCACAGGGATGCTCAACCTGCTCGTGTTGATCGAAGGGGCGCACGGGTGTAGTCGGAATTCCTCGCCGGAGTTCTCTCTGGCGATGGTTGCTCTATATCGAAGACGGTGGCGAGGCTTCGGTGCACGCCAGAGGGTGAGGAGGGTATGGTTAGATGCGCAAGGACGTAGCGAGGATGCGTGCGTGAAAAATAAAGAGAGGGGTGGTCATTACCAACCAGAGAAATGTCGCCGGAGTGGAAGCGGACGGCGGCGCAGTCGGTGGTCGTCGTTGCCGAGGTTCTGGGGCGCGCGGGGGCGAGCTGATGCCACTGGGAGATGCGTATGAAATAGGGGAGCAGGCTCGCGTGGTCGAGGAGGCGAGGCGCAGCTTGGGTTCGCCGGAATCGGCCGGAGAAGCCGTCAGAGACAGAGGCGATGTCGCAAGCAATACAAGCAGCCTAGGGGCTCTAGTGGTGTGAGGATTGGGGGAAAGGGAGAGGAGAGCGTGGCGATTAATACTGCGTGGTCACGGCGAGGATTAAACGCGGCATTAAGGAGAATTGATCGCGAGAAATCAGCGGCAAAAAACAGTCGCGAGGTGAGGGGGAGAAGAAGTCGCGGCGAGGAAGAAGCTTGCTTGGCGGTGGGGTCTGGCGTCAGCGAGAGAAGGAGAGGGAGAGTGGGGTCGACACGTTAGTGATCGCCATGGTCTGCTCAAGGTGAAGAAAAACGCTCGGGGAGAAGGGTTAGTTGGGCTGGGCTTGGGCTTACTGGGTCAATGACTTGTCCATTTTTTTTTGTTCTCGCTTTTTCCTTTCCTTTTTCCAATTCTTTTATTCTGTTTTTATTTTGATTAAACAATTCAAACACTCATTTGAATTTAAACCTTTGCCAAATTTTGTGAATAATTAAACACTGATTAGTAATACATACTGACGTCAAATTTAGAATAAATCTTTTATTCTTTTAGTGTCTTTTAATTATTTAAAATAGGCTCTAGTATTAATTAAATAGGATTTAATAATATTTTTCAATCTCTATTTGATTTCAAATCACCACCAACACTACAAGGAATATGGCTATATATGACCCTCTATTTTCGTCACAAAATCGTCACAATAGTCCGTTTATGACGATTCTATGACGATTTTGAGATCGTCAAAGTCGTCAGAATGAACTATAACGACGATTTCAAAGAAAATCGTTATAATCGCCCATGACGATATTGAATCGTTATAACCATTATGACGATCCGATATCGCCATGGGCAAACCGTCTCGCTAAGTCGATCCTACGTGTTTCACGTGGCACACAATCACCGGTCCATTCAATTGTTTAAATGGGCCAAGCCCAAAATTCAGTCCATTAATTTATTCTTTGTTGCTTGGGTCAAGCCTAATATTTTGGCCTTTTATTTTCATGGGCAAAGGCCTTTTAGCTCCCAATTCTTTCTTATTTCAACAATTTTGTGAAAGATTGTTCACTGCTCCGGTCCAATATGTTTTGGGCCATGGCCTTTTTAGAGCCCAACTAACATTCGGTTCATTTACAAAGTACTGACATTAAATAATCAATATTTCAGTACGCATAGCCAAAATCACATACAGTATATTACAATGAGACATAACCCAGGAATACATTACAATCATGTCTGTTAGTTGGAAAGAAAGCAATATTTTCTAAGATACATTACAATCATGTACAGTACAAATCAGGTATTTGGCTACCACATAGAACAAAATCAGAATAACCAGCTCAACGAGCTACAAAACTTTGTTGGAGCATGCTACAACAGTTTTCTGAGATCTTCATACTGAAGCTCTTGATACATGCATCAAAAGGGAGACGCCCATTCAAATGTTGCCAGCCTAGGATGAGAAAAGGAGGTCATCAAGTGCAAGAATCGTTATAATGTAAATTATATAAAGAGACATAGATTTGCTACAAACTTGTGTCCAAAGTTTCCATTCAAATCAAAATCAAGTGCAAGAATCATTTTACAGTACTATTTCACGGAAATAATAACCTGGAGCGACATTCAGCACCACATAGTAATATAGAGGGATGTAGCTCTCTATGTTGTTGGATTTCAACATTTCATCAGAAGTACGAATGACAAAGTCTTTGAAAACCTTAATTGTATATTTATGGATGATAAGCTGAGAAAATTTTCTCTAAAAAAGAATTGCTATGTATATTGTGTTTATCCAAAATATGTGTATGTTATCTAAAAAATGTGTATGTTGGAAAGAACCAAAACATGTGTATGTTTCACTGTATGTACCATGTGGAGTGCTCATGATAAACAAGGGTCATGTATATGGGCACTAACTAAAATAATTCACAGCCTAACAACTCAAGTTTCATTGAGTACTCCAAATCTGCAAATTCTCTTTAACACAAGCTAACAACTGAAATACTCCAAGTATTCCAAGTAAAATGTTCAAAGTAGTGCAAGTATAGAAGTAGATGTTCAAAGTAGTGCAGGTAGACTCTACAAGAATAGCAGATTCAAGTAAAAATGCATGTAACATGTCTTGAAATAGCAGATTATTCAAGTAAAAATCCAAAGAGTAGGTGGGTAGATGGATTACCGAAGTCGGGTTAGGATCGTCGATTGATGGGGCTTTCAACAATACATAGTCATGTAAAGTAATAATTCAGTAGTAGAGAAGTTCAAGACAGCTTGCAGCAGCAGTAGCACTAGCATCGGGATCCTTATTAGGCACTAGATTGTTATGTTGACAGGAAGCACCAGGTTTTAGGTCACATGCATTACCAGGGAAAAAATATGTGAGCAACATATTTGCAGGAACACTTGTTGTTTCAAAGGAGTAAATCAAGAAAAATGAAACTAACTTGAAGGATTACGTCAAATATATATTAGGATTACATCAGAGTGTCAGACTAATCTAAAATGGATTATAAGCGCATTTGAGGCAATAGTTGTCACATGATCACATCACATTAGCAGGTCATTACATTAAGAAAAAAGAGGCATGGTCATTACTGAAATATTACCCTAGTTTTTTGGCTGGTGCTGCAAGAGCAACAGTTTCTAGGCATGGAAGTTGAGCTCCCAAGAAGAACTAAAAGATACAATGTTCTCCTCGGATATTTGGCCTGACATCCACAATGTGATTGAGACACGAACTATGTGATTCAGGAGACACATACTATTACTACTACTGACATTCCACCAAGATGTCAATCACTCCATAGTTTGTATGGCAAATTAAATTGCTTGCTCACCGACAAATGAAATATCAGTGGGAGTAGCTATTTTAGAAAACTAATACATAGAGGACTAATACATAGTAGCTAGTGAAATTAAAAAACCCACAGGTAATTTAGTTTACCATCACATAGAGGACTAATACAGAGTAGCTAGTGAAATTATAACCCACTGGCAACTAATGAGCAGTGAGCATTTACTGAGAACTATGATGGAACAAACAAACAACATGAAAATAATGTTCTCGCAAGGCTCAAGGTAATCACAAGGCTCAACTGTTGCTCTTACAGCACCAAAAAACAACAGGAAAATCACAGGAAAATCACTAAATTTGAACAAACAAACAAACAACAGATTGTAAGTTCTTATAAACAGATGGAACAAACAAACAATAGGAAAATCACTAAATCAGCAAAAGATTGTAAGTTCTTATCCTTTTCTTAAAGCGCCATATACCAATCGGTTCTCGTGAATTTGAACATTATTTTCCCGTTGTTTGTTCCATCATGGTAGAATGAAGCCAATAAGAGAATCCAATATGTGATTACCTTGAGCCTTGAAGCACAATAGATTACCTTGAGCCTTATGAAAACCTCACTATGGATGGTACACCAAAGGATATTTGCCGCCAGACATGTAGATTACCTTGAGCCTTTGAAAGCACAAATTTCACTTAAGTAGAACATACATCTGTATATTTATGGATGATAAGCCAAGGAGGTGGATACCAACATATATTTATGATTTGATACATCGAAGACTAAAGTAATGAACAAGTTCCATAGCAGCAATGATGAGAGAGATTACATCAAGAACAAAGAAGGGCCTTAGCTCCATCTAGCAGGTTGCTTGCAAGTAAAAAATGAAAATATGTAGATACATCTGCAAAAAGTTCAGACACAACACTCTGCTACATGGATCTTATCAGGTTCCTTGCAACTATGTCACATAACATGATGATACATGTATCTTATCAGTACTATATTTTTCAAGCTTTGGAGTAAAACAGAACTAGTCAAATATATTTTTCAATAAGCATCTGCAAGCATCAATTATATTTTCAAGCATATTAATAATGTGCAAATAGAAGAGATGCCCAAGGATACATAGTTTTATGCATAAACCAGCTAATGTGAGGCACACATCTCATATAGGGAATTAAATTGAGTACAAATCAGTAGGTACTCCTATAAAAATGTGAACCTACAAGAACCCTAGGACCCTACAGAACCCTAGGACTCCTAAGGTGTCTAGAAAAGCCTATCTAACAATCTAGCATAACCTCTCTTGGGAACAAAATAGGTTCGATCAAAATAAAAGGGAGGATCTGTGCATACTTGATTTAGTCCATCACACTGTATATAGAGCAAACATTATATCCCAGTAGTAAAAACAAGCTCCTGCCAAATTTACCAGAGCTATATCAGATCTGTATGAAAATATTGCAACATAGGATGATTATCTACATCTCTTGTAGTTATCTAGAACCAAAGAAAAGACATTGTCAAATGAGTGACCTGTAGTGTGCCCTCCCTTTCACCCTGATTGAGATGAAGTGTAGGTTCATTGTTGCAAAGGATCTTAAGTAGTTTCTTTGTGAAGCAAATATCACAAAACTTAGATGATTGCAGTATCTAGATGGTTTAGCACTCTAGTCAATATAAGAAAAAAATCAAACAAGAGTACTGCAATAATAAGGGCTACTTTGACATGAGTAACATTCATTAGCAGGACACATGCTTCTACTTTGAAATTATACAATGAGTTTCATGGTGCATAAAAGAACACATGCTTCTCGTAAAGCATCTAAGTCATGACAGAAATGTGGTATTATCGCTACCTTTTCTTGACTTTGATTAATGCGTAATCGCTAAACCGATCGAATCGACCTACTATGGGACATAAATCATCTCGATTATACATGGTCGCTTTTGCGTTGTCCCGATCCGCCACCGCATCGCTAGCATCGGTCTCATCTTAGCCGGGCCGCAGATCTCGGGCGCAGCGCCTTGGAGGGAGATGAACGCGCATGGCCAGATCAGCAGTTGTCAGGCGCAGCGTTGCTCATGGTCGCATCTAGGGGAGCCTGAAGAGAGAGAGAGACAGACAGGCAGAAGGGGATTGATAGAGAACGCTAGAGAGAGAGGGATGGGATGGAAAGAGAGAGGAGGGGTCGCACGACTCATGATTGAAGGAAGCGGGGGAGTATACCTTCGTGTAGACGCTCTTGCGGGCCTCCTCCCTATCACCGAGCACCTTGTCACCAGTATGTACCGCAGCCGGATCAACATGAAGCTCGTCGTCGCCGACCCGTCTAGGGTCCTCGATGCCACAACTCTGCCTGCCCCATTGACATCGTCGCCTGAAACCCTAGAGATGGGAAGGACCTGACGTGAGGAAGGAAAAGAGAGGAGGGACATGGCGGCGACGGTCAGGGACTGGAGGGTTAGAGCGTCACCCGCTGGAAGATGGCCGACCCAACGATGCGCCTATGGGCTGGGCGGAGGGGATCAGGGCGGTTGTGAAGGGAATGCGCCACTGGAGGAGAAGGGGCGATGCTGTCGAGAGGAGATGGGCGTGGTGCTCCACGAGATCGAGAGGAGATGGTCGGCGGGAGGCGGAGCTGGGCTCAAGCCGGGGAGAGAGGAGGGGAGGGTGGATCTCATGGCTGGAGCGGCGGCGCGGATCTCGGCTGAGCGGGCGCACAATGTTTTAGGGTTGGGGAGACGTTTCCTGGGAGGGTGGGGATGTGGTGGTTTTGGTTTGGTCGGCACGCGCGCGATGTGAAACGATGGGTAGTGCCATGTCATCGATCCATGTCAAAGTTCCCGCATATCAGCATCCTGTCCGTCCATCTTGTTTGGATCCAACGGTCCATGTTGCTATCCTATATATTTAGATCTCCCTAGGTTTTATGACGATTTCATTTAAAGGAATTGCGACGTTTTTGAGCAAAATCGTCATAGTTTACTAAGGCTTTGACCCTCCGAAGCAGCTTGAGCGGAATCTTCATAAATCTAAGACGATTTTGTAGATGGTCACTACCAAAACGTCACAAGCTGACACATTTCTTGTAGTGCAAACTTTGGGTGAATCTTAATTCTGTTTATCAACATATTTCAAAGTCCAAAATAAAATAATTCTTTTATTCTTTTAGGATCTATTAATAATTAAATAAATAGACCTTAGTCTTTAATTCAATTAGGATTTAATTTATTAAAAAACCCCATTTGAAATCTAAAGAATACCAAAACCTTATCAGTAGGTTTTATTTGAAATTATAAAACACTTGGAATTTTTATTTAAAATACTTTAACAAGTTTTAGTGTTTATTTAAAAATGGGAAAAACTTTACTTAAATAAAATTGGATATTAATAAATCCTTATTATTTTATTTAAATAAACCTTTACTCTTTTTATCAATAGAAATATTTTATTTCAAAAGCTTGGCCAAGATTTAATTTGGCTCTATAAAATAATCCTTATTTATATTTCTACCTTTGCTTTATAAAAACCATATCTTTTTATTTAAAGATCCAAAAATAGTGATTCCCACTATTATAACTTTATTTATTATTTGTTTATCTTTTTAAATCCTTTTAGGATTATTTGATCACCATTTGGCATGGATTTATAGATGGTTGTTTTATTAACTTTGGGAAATCAATTTCCTTATATTTTTAAATTCATAAGATTTTATCTATGGCTCCAAATTAAGTGAATCCAATTCATATGGTTTTATAATATTTCTAATGGTCATTCTTGATCAATTTGAAATGTTTGTTTGACCAATTTTTATATGGATCAAATCCATAGGCTTGGAGATAACTTGGAAATGATTTTTCTTCCATTAGGGTTTTGGTTTATTTCTCAAGTGTTTAAATTTCCAGATGCATTTATGAAGAATGCATTCCACTTGATTTGAATTTATTTGGATTCAAACATTAACCAAAGTTTGTTCAAGATGGGACTTTAAGTTTCCATTTAGAAACAAAAGTTTCTTTTCACCCAAAATTTCAACAATTATTTATTTTGTTTATTTATTTTTCACATTACAAGATTTGGAAAATCTTGGGATGTGACACGTTTACTATGTCCAGAAGCATGTGGGATATGGTCTTTGTCGGGGTGCGCTCCGGCTTTGTGTGGTGTTACTGATTTAGTACTGGTGGCCTTGGAGTGTGATGGTGCGGATTGCTGTTGGTTAGTGGTGGATGGTGTATGATCTGACCGCTTGATAGGCAGGGTGGCGTTAGCCCCGGATCCGGCATTAAAGATGCTCGTAGGGCTCCTCCGGCTGTTGTTCTTTAGCAACGGGCTAGAACCAGTCTTACGGGGCTTGTGATTATTGCAGCTCAGTAACGCCACATGGCTAGGGGTTTCTTCAGTGCCAAAGTGTAGACCAGCTGCTGGTGATCCTCTTCTTCTCCGGCGATGGAGCAGGATTTGGGCTCTTAGTAGATACGAGCTGTTTGTAGCTGTCCAACCATTTGTTTTCTCCTTGTTTATTTTTCTTGTATGCGTACCATATCTGTATTGCTATAGTTATAAATACAAGTAATATATATGCCCATGGGCGTACATGGTAAAAAAACCCTAAATGGTCATTGCATCAGCTGGTTCACCTATTGGTGTTTTCTCATTTAAGTTAGGATCGACTCGAGACAAGACACCGTCAAAGGGCTTGGACTGACAGCACACTTTTTATGGGCAAACACTACAGGAAACAATCTGTACGTCGACGGCCTAAACCCGTTAGCATAGGACGGTAAGCTGTCGGCGTGGGACAACATCGACGGCTTCCGTCGGCGTAGTACAGTCAGCGTAGCAATGCGTCATGGCCCGGCCTCCTGGGACCATGCGAGGCCCACCTGCGCGAACGGCTCATCTACCCCGACGACAGTCGTCGGCCACCTTAGTCTACGCCGACGACTAACCCTGGCCAATGGCTCGTTTACTGGCCTGCCCGGTACCAAAGACCGTCGGCGTAGACTATGGTCGTCGGCGCCTTGAGCCAGTGCTGTATTGAAAGGCGAAGGTGGATCCAAAAAATGAGAGGAAAATAGAGCATCACGAAACACAACGAGGTAAATTGAGTATTACTAAGGAAATGATGACATCAAAATAAAACACTATAATTTAAATACATTTTTCAAATCAATCAACTAGTTTTATTTTTTTCAAAATGGAGGTGATACCTCGGCCTCTACACCAGCCATTCAACTAGTAGCTACAACCATTGGCAGCTAGCTAGTAAGACTATGATCCTTATTCATCTTGTTAGTAAGACTATGACGAACGCCGCACGCGCTGCTCTCGGAGGAGGCGGCACGGGCGGAACCCTGCCCCCGACTCCTCCTCCCACCTCTCCCCCGCTTCCATCGGAGGACGCCGGTGGGCAAAGTCCGGACGGCCGACGGTGGCAGCAGGGCTGCTTCCTCACGTGGTGGCCTCTCCCCCGAAGGGAGCCCCTTGGGCGCTCGAAGGTTGTCACCCCGACAATGATCTGATGGCGGCGGGGTTTGGAATCCGGGGCGGCGGCCTCGGGCCTTGATGGAGGTTCTCCCTCGGGGGATGGCGGCGCGGGTCGCATCTGCTGTTAGGGGCGCAGTCCTAGGGTTTCTCTCACGCGAAGACAAAGATCAACCTTCATCCTGTTTTCATTGATCTGGTGGCAGTTTCGTGTTCCGGAAGACTCCGGCGAACTCCCATGGGCGATTCATGCCTAGAGATTGCTGGAACGGATGGGATTTGGTTGCGCGCAACCGGTATTTTTCTGACCGTTTGGTCTCAGAGGGAGCGAGGCGAAGCTTTGCAGTATGTTGTCGTTGTGGAACATGTCGTTAGTTCCATGGTAAAGTCACTGTGCGAATAATATCATGAAAGCCAAGATTTGTGGACTAGCTATGGTGGGTCGAGTCCTGGTGGCGATGAGGAATTGGCTTGGTGATTCGTGAATTGTAGCAGCGGCATCGGAAGGTGGGGGCGTAAACACAGGAGGAGTTCACAGTCTTACCTTGTAGAGTGAAAATCCAAGGTTTGGCCTTAATTGGTTGTGTCTGGCAATGACCTTGTTGAAGGCATTGGTTTGTGAGCGGGGACTTTCTCCAGGGTGAAAACCTAGGATCTTTGATCGAACGATGACGGTTCTTGTGCCCTGTTTCCTTCTTGAAGGCCTCGCTATTGGAGATGTTGGACTTCTGGTGTTGTTCTGGTGAGGTTAGTGTCGCCGCTAATAAGAATCTTATCGCTCTAGCGGAACTTTTCTTTTTTATAATTCTTCTTTTTCTTTTGACTTTGTGCATCCGTAATGCCAATAGGGTAATGCGTTGTTGCAGAGAGTGGGTGTAATTGATATCATTGCGATAATAATATATTCTCCTTTCCAAAAAAAACATGGATACGCTTGAGGCGATATTTAGTTTCCCTTTGTTCTTGTCCTGCAGTTCTATGATTTTACGGAAAAGGGCATAAATCTTTGCACTTTTTTTTCACGAAAACGCAAAAAACTTTGCGTTTCGGTTCATTGATATAAAAAGGAGAGTTCTGTACAAAATATACAATGGCTCAGAAGATCCGACACCCACGACACGACCCACTTCGACTACAGGGCTGCGGGGAGCCGGGCCCGGAGGCCAACCGCACCAGCGACAGCCCAAGAACGAGCTTCGAATCGGATCGTGCTAAGAAGGTCCGACACGTTAGGCGACGCGTTGTCAAAAACAACCGCGTTCCGCTGCTTCCATATCCACCACACCGTCGGCATGATCAGCGAGGACGTCCCCTTCCACAAGGCACGGGGGGTAGATGAGGACGCATGCAGCCACCAGTTCACGAAGTCGCTTTCCCCAACCGGTGTGAGACCGTGGATCGGATCCAGGAGAGCACCTCGTGCCAAACCGCCTTGGAGAAGGAGCAGCCTACCAGGAGGTGGGTCATCGTCTCCTCCGATTGATCGCAGAGGGGGCAATGCGGGGGGTGCGCCAGGATCTTCACACTTAGGATCATGTAGACATAAACAAGTTTGAAGTTGATTGAAACAAACCCTCTAAAATGTAGAACATAAAATTTTCTATTTCCTCTGGACCATATTAATAGCCTCAACTTTGTATAATACAAATACATCTAGTCTAAATAATTAACTAAATACAAATAAATCTGGATAAAGTTAAAGCCACCAATACAGATCGGAGGGAGAACAATGAATTGGTGCATTTTGTTGTGCTTCAATTCTACCACAATAATCGTTCGCGGGAGCGACACGCCTTCAATTCAAGCTCGACGACGCCTCCTGGACCACTCCTGCCCGCAACATAATCAAATCGGTGGGATACGCCATGGACCAAGAGTTGGCCCGCGATTGACCTCGCAATCGACGAAAAGTGGCGCCGGCGGTAACTCGTGCCTCGCGTGCGCGGCTACTTGCTGCCTACGCCGTCAGCCTTTGAAATAAAAATCGGTCTGATGGCCCTGATGCTGCTATGTACTCTATCGAGATTCTGGTGTAAGCTAGCTGGGGTCGATACCAAGCTCATTTATCTTAGCTATTCTTGTCTACTCCCCGTAACGTTAGTACGTATGCTAATGGTTTTTTAAGAGCCTAAATGGACTGTCAAGTATTCTGTCTTTTTTTCTTTTGCTATATTTTTCTCTTTGTTGTTTAACACCGAAACTGATAAATTTAGCAAACCGTAGTTATTTCTCCACCGGTAGCTAGCCAATACTAAAATGTTAAGGATTGCTGCCATTTCCATGCATGATAGGTCTCTTGCCCGCCTCCAAATGGGTTCTATCTATGGCAGACCTATTCTTTCTCCAGTTGCCAGACAATGTGCATAAGGCTCACCTTACCCACACCGAGTCACCTACACCTGGTGGAAGTGACTAGTGACCCCGTCCCAAATGAGATTATTCAGAAGCAAGTTGGAAGAATTTGCCCACCTCACACTCAATGAAAATGGGAAGCCCTTCCTCATAGAGTTGATGCTTTTCTGATTGGATTCCCTTCCTTGAAGGACTTGATAGATATGATTGAACTCAGATGAGTGCACCATTGTCATAACGGTCTCAAATCACTATCAGTTCGTGGAAAGTGCAGGACATTCCACACAAGCTCGAGTTCCATCGGATTTGGGTACATGTAACTAAATCGGGCCGAAGGGAGTAGCAATTATATTGTACCCGCACGCGCGGAGGACTCCGTGGGGCAGTGCCGACCGGAGGCGGTGCGCTGCGATGCTATGATTCGAGCTCGAGCTCGAGATGGCGGCGATAGCGGATTTTAACATTAAAAGGGTCTAGGTACATTCACTTCATAAAGCTAAAACATCTTATATTTTGGAACCGAGGGAGTAGTTACTATAGTGTGTGTGCATGGATACAGGGTGCAAGGTGATTAACGTCGTTCGGGCTCTGTATTATATTTCTAGCTTAACCGTCCTGATTTGCATATATATATGCCATGGCCATAGAGTTAACATTTAGCTAACATGGTCGAATTACGAACACATTAACTACCACCATCTCACATATGCTTGTTCCGATGGTCACTAGCTATTTATAGGAGCTTAGTTATACGTATAATGTCAATTCGATTACTTAAGCAGCTAGTTAGCCGTTCTGAGCAAGCATCGATCTCAGTAGGCAAGGAGGCCCTTGTCCTGGAAGCTCTTGATGCAGTCGTCGAACATCTGCTGGATGGACAGGAATGGAGGGAAGCCCAGCGCCTCCATCTTGCTCGTGTCCATCTCGTGTGCCCTATCATCCCCCTTCCCGCTGCTACACCTGATCGATCCATTCAATCCCAGTGCCACCGTTTAGAAATATAAGATGTTTTAGGTTTGTGAAGGAAATGTACGTAGACATCTTTTAGTGTCTAGATTCATTAAACCTAGACACTAAAAGATGTCTAGATACATCTCTTTCACAAATCTAAAACATCTTATAATTCCAAAGGGAGGAAGTATATATGATGAGATCGAGTTGGATGAATGAACAACTTGGCTAGCTAGGGCTTACTCGGTGGGGATGGGGTACTGCGGGTACCGCTCCCTGAGCGCCCCGAGCACCTCGGACCAGTGCGCGACGTCGCCGGAGCAGATGAGCCTCCCCGACGCCCTGCCGTCCTCCATGGCCAGGACATGCGCCAGCACCACGTCGTCCACGTGCACGAACCCGATCGTCGTGTTCGGGTACTTGCCCAGCTCCCCCTTCAGCAGCGCCAGCACCAACCGAGCCGTGCTCGTCGGCGCCGCCAAGGCGCGCCCCAGCACCGGCCCGACCACGAACGACGGGTTCACCACCACCAGCTCCAGCCCGTGCTGCTTCGCCAGCCGCCACGCCTCCTTCTCCGCCACCGTCTTGGCGTACGCGTACCACAGCCCGTACGTGCGGCAGTACTCCGCGTCGCTCCAGTGCGACTCGTTCAGCGACGGTGGCGCGCCGCCGTGCTGCACGTGGTGGTGGCGGTAGCGGACGCAGGAGCAGGAGGAGGTGAACACGACGCGCTGCGGAGGCCTCGCTGCCCTGGCGCAGGAGCGGAGCACGTTGCCCGCGCCCTTCACGATGGGGTCCACCAGCTTCTCCTGCGCGTCCTTGCCGTCCTCGCAGCTCACCACCACGGGGGACGCGGCGTGGAAGACGCCGTCCACGCCGTTCACGGCGGCGTCGAAGGAGCCCTCGACGAGCAGGTCGGCGCGCACCAGCTGCAGCCGCTCGTCGGCGCCCTCCAGGTCCCACAGGAACCCCACCTTGGCCTCGTCGCTCGGGTCCCGAACCGTGGCGCGCACCGTGTGCCCGGCGGCGAGCAGCGCCCGGATCAGGTGCGACGCGATGAACCCAGTCCCGCCGGTCACGCAGTACTCCGGCATCTCGACAGAGCACTGATCTGTCACTTAATTTACTTCTCTATCTGCCGGTCCATCTTCCGTGTGAGAATCAACAATTTATACTAGCTAGCACTATGTTTTCTCGATCTGATCTCAAGCATGGGGAGAAAGAATGCAGTGGACGAATCAGTTGGGCACCATGGAGTTCGGTTTGGATTAGGTTGCTCATGGGAAGAGGATTCTTGAGGGCATCAACCATGCATGGGCTATTATTATTCATCTGACTTCATTGTTTTTAAAACGGGTATCTCTATGTCACAGGCGACGTAAGTTAAGTCGTAGTCAGGTGACATCAGCATCACGTTGTGCACTGTTTATTGTCTGCTACATGCTGTGTCTATCTCTATGTCCTGGTGTCAGCGACCAAGGCTCCAGTGCTGACATTAGGCCTGGAATACCCCAGCCCAAGTCACGACCCGTGAGAACCAAGCGAGCTCCTGGTTGGCTTGCTAGTCAACAATGGGCCCGTTAAGCCTTGTAATAGACAAGAGGCGAATCCTGAGTGCCATTTATAGTGAGAAACCGTTCCTATAATCGGTGGCAAAGGAAGAGGATGAACGGATGGCAGTGCCGTGTATCTAGAACTTGCTCGGGGGTGGTTGGGTGGATCGAGTCAAATACAATATCAGTACTCATCTTGCGACACAAGTCTCTGGTTGATTCCTAGTAGCTTACATCTTGGTATCAGAGCCAACAGATCTTACGCGCTGGATCTGCCGCCACATCGCCACGCCACTCGCTACGCCGAGCACTACCGACACAGCGTCATGGAGCCCTTGTCGTCGGAGTCGCGAGCCTTGTACGACCTCCTTCGAGCGGACACGGCGGAGATTTACGAGACCAAGTTCGTCGCATACAAGAAGGAGATGCTGGACGTTGTCAAGGTGTTCGTCAACGACACGGAGTCACAGTTCACGGAGATCGGCACCACCTTGGAGTCCACCCAAGGACGTGTGGAGTCGGAGCTCGCTTCCGTCAAGGCCACGCTCGGTGAGGAGATGGCCTCCGTCAAGCTCACCCTCAGCACCCAGATCTCCCAGTTGGCGGAGACTGTCGACCGCGCTCTCCATCAGCGCACGACCATGACGCTGTGCGAGGTGGCGACTCCCGCCGCAGGGCTGATGCTGGACAGATCTGCTAGCCCAGTTGGGCACCGCGTCGATTTGTACCACCGGGGGAAGGCCAGTGTCCAACACGAGCCTCCTCCGGTTGGAGGTATGCGCTCCGGCCTGCACTTTTCCTCTGAATTCCAACTGCTCACAAAGATAATCGACTTGGCCTTCCATGGTCATCGGGTGGACTTGCCTCAATTTGATGGGAGCACTCCGAAACGCTAGCAATTGCGCTGCGAGGAGTACTTCGCGCGTTGGAGCACACCGGCCTCATCCTCCTTCACTGGAGCTGCTGCTCAATGGCTGGAATCCTTCTTGACTAAGTCGCCACATCCCAGCTGGTTTGAATTCTCTCAGGCTGTCCAGGCGCGTTTCTTTCGAAATCAACATCAGATTCTAGTCAGACGAATGTTTCACATCTGTCAAACGACAACAATTGATGACTATATGCAACGTTTTTCTAACCTTTTGGACAAGATCTCTGCATTTGAAGCTGACCCAGATCCTGTGTACTATTTGACCCGGTTCTTGGATGGCTTGAAGCCGGAAGTGAGAGTGCTAGTAGCAATTCAGCAGCCCAAGGATTTGGATACAACGTTTACCCTCGCCCTCTTGTATGAAGAATTGGGAGACGGATATTCAGCAGGGAGTCGTCTGTCTTTAGTGAATCACACACGTAGTAGACAGCATGCAATTCCTCCACCTCCTCCACAACCACCTGCTAAGTGGATTTCCATGTCTGTTGAAGAGAAGAAGGCTATAGAATCTAGCAGACCTATGGGTGATGATCGCTGGAATAGTCTCAAGTTGTACATACAATCTAGGGGCTTGTGTTACACTTGTGGTGAGAAATGGGGAAGGGATCACCAGTGTAGTAAAACTTGTCACCCAAGAACTCTGATTCGCGAGAGCGCTGGTGTACGAGAGAGAGAGAGGAACACGAGGGAATTTTTTTTGTGCTACGTTTAACCGCTGCAGCGTTTCTGTTTATCTCCTTTTATTCAACCAGGAATACATGTTGAGATACGCGCTCCACTACCGGTCGCGTCCATCCCCACGATCCGAGCTTCGTGCTCAACAACCTATGACGTGGTCAGTGGTGCACACAATCGCAACCAACTGCCGAGCTAGCCTTATCCAAAACAGAGAGGAATCCTAAGCCTAAAAGACTGACGAAACTGACGGTATCACGAAACAACACCAGACAACTAAAGTTTCAGAGATGAGGGAGGGAGTCAGGGTTTAAAACCAACATTCTCCCCCTCAACCCTGACGAGCACCCTTGATGTCGACGATCCCGATCTTGGCACGCAACTCCTGGAAGCGAACACGCCCAAGCGGCTTCGTCAGTAGGTCGGCCTTCTGCTCCTCCGTTCCGATGAACTCCACGACAACAGAACCCCTCTCAACGCAATCACGAATAATGTGATAACGCAGATCAATGTGTTTGTTGCGGTCGTGGAGCACCGGATTCTTGCAGAGCGAGATAGCCAATTTTTTGTCGATGTAGATGGTCGTTGGAGCGACGTCTTGGTTCAGTAGCTCAGCAAGGATCCGAGCTAGCCAGATGCCCTGGCACGCCGCCATGGCCGCCGCGATGTACTCCGCCTTAGAGTTTGCGACGACCTTCGCTTCGCGATCGCCAATGATTGCCGCCAAAGAAGAACAATACGCCTGAAGTGCTCTTCCTTGAGTCCATGTAGCCGGCATGATGATCGTCAGTCAACCTCACATTATCGCCAAGATGATACACACACCCATGGGAGAGTGTGCCCGCGTGTTGGAGATATGCCCTAGAGGAAATAATAAATGTAGTTATTATTATATCTTTGTGTTTATGATAAATGTTTACATTCATGCTATAATAGTATTAACAAGGAAACATTGATAGTTGTGTGATTTGTAAACTTAATTTGAAGTCCCTAGTATAGCCTCTATACATCACTAGCTTGTTGGTTGATAAATGATTGTGGTTTCCCTATCATGAACATTGAGATGTTATCAACAACAAGATCATATCGTTAGGAGAATGATATGATGGACATACTCCTATAGATAAGCGTAGCATAAAGATCAAGTCATTTTAATAGTTCAATTGATATATGCTTTCTGATACATAGTAACCTAATTCCTTCGACCATGAGATCATGCATATCACCTTTACCAGATGGATGCTTTGATGACATCAAACACCACACCGTAACTAGGTGGCTATAAAGGTGGCATTGAGTGTTCGGAAAGTATTGGTTGAAACACATGGATCAAGAGTGGAATTTGTCCATCCATATGACGGATAGATATACTCTGGGCCCTCTCGGTGGAATGTCATCCAATTAGCTTGCAAGCATGTGACTGGCTCACAAGGGATCACATATCACGGGAATGAGAAAAGAGTACTTATCGGTAACGAGGTTGAACTAGGTATGCAGAGATACCGACGATCATAACCTCGGATAAGTAAACTATCGTGAGACAAAGGGAAATTGGTATCGTATGTAAGTGGTTCATTCGATCGCAAAGTAATCATAGAAATATGTGGGAGCCATATGAATTTCCAGATTCCTCTATTGGTTATTGTTCGGAGAAGTGTCTCGATCATGTCCGCATAATTCACGAACCGTAGGGAGACACACTTAAGGATTCGACGTTGTTTGAGTAGTTATGGAATGAATGAGAAAGAAACCGAATGTTGTTCGGAGTCTCGGATGGGATCCGGGATATCACGAGGAGATCCGAATGGTCCTGAGAATAAGATTCATAGAAGGAAAGTCCCGCTTTGAGTTCGGGAATGATTCCGTGTTTTCATCGGGAATGTTCTAGAAGGTTCCGGAATGTCCCAAGACCGAGGAAGGGTACATGAATGTGTCATTGCAAGTTGGAATGATTGCATCATGTACTAAGTGTCATCGCTGTTCCAAATAAGGGATTAATTCAAATCCTAGTTTGAAAAGTCAAATAGCTAAATTGAAAAGTCAAACGGCTAAATTTGGAAAGAGGAAAAGAGGAGGAAGTGGAAACGAGTTGGGAGAGGAATCCTCCTCCAACCGGGCGCCTCCAAGACGAGTTGGGAGGGACTCCTCCCTCCTTGGCCGCCCTCCACCTATAAGGAGGGCAGGGCTCCTCCTAGCACACACAAGTACCTCTCTTCAAACCCAGGCTTGCGCCTTGCGCCCACCACCATAGCCGCCGCCACTAGGGAGTTTTTCCTCAGTAGCCACTTTCCCCCGGAACCCCAGCCACGGCTCTAGCATCCCTCCTTGGTGTGTCTAAACCCTAGAACACCGAGGACTCTCTCATACTCCACCATACTGCCCGCCTTAAGGCGAAGCTCATGAGATCTCCCTCTACTTCCGTACCACTGCCATTGTCACGGAATCACGAGGAGAGTGCTACAACCTCCGCGCCGCCTGGAACAAGGGAGAGGAAGGTCTTCGCCGAAAACCGAACGCAGTGACCGATCGGAAGCGCCGCCGTAACGCAGCCGAAGGATCGCTCACGCGATCTTGAGATCGGGAAGAGTACGACTACATCACCCACGAGAATCCCTCGTTAAACACTTTGGAATATTCGAGGGTAAGTTATTCCATCGAATCGCTACAATCTAGTAGATAGATCTTGGCTTGTTTGTTTGTATGTGATAGAAAATTTTGTTTTCCATGCTACGAAACCCTACAGGGTATCGAGCCGTGTCTATATGTAGATCTTGCAGACGAGTAGAACACAATGGTCATTGTGGGCGTTGATGCTTTTATTGTCGATTGCTTCTTGTGTACTTTGCATCTTGCGGTATGTTGGGATGAAGCGCCCAGCTAACCTTACATGACATCGCTCATGAGACTTGCTCCACGCTGACATGCAACTTGTATTGCATAAGTGGCTTTATGGGTGCCTGCTTCCTAGCATAGTTAAGATCCAATTTACAACGGGTGATTAACAATACTAGTATCAATGTTGTGGTTCTTGTTCGTAAGTTAGAACGACACTTATTGAAATCCCCAACCCACGTAAAACATGCAAAGAAAGTAGAGGCGTCTAACTTTGTTTTGCAGGGGTGTGCAGTAATGTGATATGGCCATGATTGTGATTATATTTGATGTATGCAATGTTCCTTATTGTAAGTTGGCAACCGGCAGGAGCCATATGGTTGTCTTTAATTTATGTTAAGACCCGCGTGTCTATTCAAAGTAGTTGTAATAGTTGAAGCCGGTGGACGACAACCATGGAGAAGCGTCATTGACCTTGATGCAATGCCGGTGATGATGGAGATCATGTTCGTGCTTGAAGATGGAGATCGGAAGCACAAAGAAGAAAGGCCATATCATATTACATATTATGAATTGCATGTGATGTTAATCCTTTATGCATCTTGTATTACTTAGTAGATGACGGTAGCATTATAAGATGATCCCTCATGCACATGAATTTCAAGTCATAAAGTGTTCACCCTTAGTTAGCACCGTTGCTAAAGCTTGTTGTTTCGAAGCACCACATGATGATCGGGTGTGTTAGATTCTGCAAGTGTATACAACATGAGCAAGCCAGATTTGCTCATGCGGAAACTAAGGTTTGATCTTGACGATCCTAGCATGTACAGACATGGTCTCGGAACACGGATCACCGAAAGGTAAAGCATGAATCATATAGTAGATATGATGAACATGTCGATTGTTCGCCATTGAAACTATGTCAACTCTCGTGATGATCGGTGTTGATGTAGTGGATTTGGTTCGTGTGATCACTAAAATAATTTGAGGGATGTTGTTTTGAGTGGGAGTTCACCTAGATTAACTTTATTATTAATTTGAACTCAATTTGTCATAAACTTAGACTAAACTATTGCAAATATGTTGTAGATCAATGGCAGCCCCTACCATCAATTTTAATGCGTTCCTAGAGAAAGAAAAGTTGAAAAACAATGGAAGCAACTTCGCGGATTGGTTCCGCAATTTGAGGATTGTCCTCACACTGGTAATTTGACCTATGTGTCGGATGCACCTGGGTGACCCACCGCAAATTGATTCTTCCGATGAAGTAAAGAATGTTTACCTCGCCTAAGAATCAAGACTCCATAGTTCGGTGCTATCTTGTATGGTTTGGAATCGAGCTTGTAAAAGGTTTGAGAATTCAGACCATATGATATTGTCGAGGATCTCAAATTGATCTTTGAGACTCATGCGGCAATTGAAAGTTATGAGGCTTCAAAAGTTCTTTAACCGCAAGATGGAAGAGGGCTGCCACAAGGAGAATGCGCTTAAGATGTCCGGGCATGCAAACAAACTTCAAAGCTTGGGTATAGTGATTCCTAATGCTTTGGGGATTTACCGTGTCCTCCAATCACTACCACCAAGTTACAAGAACTTTGTGATGAACTACAACATGCGTAACATGAACAAGCAGCTGTAACTGCTTGCTATGTTAAAGTCTGCGTAGTGGAGATCAAGAAAGAGCACCAAGTGTTGTTGGTCAATAAGACCACCAAATTCAAGAAAGGCAAGTCTAAGAAGGGACACTTCAAGAAGGGTGGTAAGAAAGTTACCACGCCGGCGAAGAAGACCAAGGATGGGCCTAAGCCTGATACTGAGTGCTTTTACTGCAAGGGAGAAGGTCACTGGAAGCGGAATTTCCCAAAGTACTTCATGGATTTGAAGAACGGCAACATCAAGAAGAAAGGTATATCCGATATACATGTTATTGATGTGTATCTCAATAGTACTCGTAGTAGTGCTCGGTATTTGATATCGGTTCGGTTGCTCATATTTGTAACTCAAACAAAGCCGCAGAATAAACGGAAGCTAGCGAAGAACAAGGTGACGATGCGTGGGGAAACAGATCAAAGGTTGATGTGATCGCTGGCACGCTACCCTTCATATACCATTGGGATTAGTTTTATACTTAAATAATTGTTATTTGGTGCCCGCGTGAGCATGAACATTATATCGGGATCTTGTTTATTGCGTAGACGGTTACTTGTTTAAGTCCGAGAATAATGGTTGTTCGATTTATATGAGTAATATGTTTTATGCACATGCACCTTTGATAGATGGTCTATTCTTATTGAATCTCGATAGTGGAAATACACATATCAACAACATTGAGGCTAAACGTTTGAAATCAAGCGATAATTCGACCTTATGTGGCAATCGCTGCCTTGGTCACATTGGAGTGAAACGATGAAGAAACTCCATTCGATGGACTTCTTGAATCACTTGATTTTGAATCACTTGAAAGATGCGAAGCATGTCTGATGGGTAAAATGACTAAGACTCCATTTTCTGGTATGATGGAGCGAGCTACGGACTTAGTAGAAATCATACATACCGATGTGTGTGGTCCAATGAGTGTAGCATCGCATGGGTGGTTATCGTTATGTTCTTACCTTCACGGATGATTTGAGTAGATATGGGTATATCTATTTCATGAAACATAAGTCCAAACTTTCGAGAAGTTTAAGGAGTTTCAAAGTGAGGTAGAGAATCAACGAATAAGAAGATTAAATTTCCACATTACGATCGTGGAGGTGAATATCTAAGTTACGAGTTTGGCAGCATTTGAAGAAATGCGGAATACTTTCACAGCTTGACACCGGGAACACCACAACAGAATGGTGTGTCCGAACGTCGTAATCGAACTCTTTTAGATATGGTTCGCTCTATGATGTCACTTACAGATTTACCGCTATCATTTTGGGGTTATGCATTAGAAACAAATGCATTCACTTTAAATAGGGCACCGCCTAAACTGCTGAAACGACACCGTATGAATTATGGTTTGGGAAGAAACCTAGATTGTCGCTTCTTAAAGTTTGGGGATGCAAAGCCTATGTAAAGAAGTTACAAATGGACAAGCTAGAACCCAAAGCGAAAAAATGCCTTCATAGGATACCCAAAGGAAACTATTGGGTATACCTTCTATCATAGATCCAAGGCAAAATCTTCAAGGTTAAGAATGGATCCTTTCTAGAGAAGGAATTTCTCTCGAAAGAAGTGACTGGAAGGAAAGTAAAACTCGACGAGGTTGTCGAACCTTCTCTCGAATTAAGTAGCGCAAAGACCGGAAGAAGTTCCTGTGGTGCCCGCACCAATTAGAGAGGAAGCTAATGATGGTGATCATGAAACTGCTGAAGTTGCTACAGCCCTGAGGTCAACGAACTCGCACCACCTGCATTGGTATGATCCTGCTATGAGTGTCATGTTGGTGGACAACACCGATGACCCCGAGACATATGAGGAAGCAATGATGAGCCCAGATTCCAATAAATGGCAAGAAGCCATGAACCGAGATTGATCCATGTACGAAAACCAAGTATGGACTTTGGTGGACTTACCGGATGGTCGGAAGGTCACAAGAACAAATGGATCTTCAAGAAAAAACAGATGTTGATGGTAATGTTATCGTTTATAAAGCTCGACTTGTCGCAAAAGGGTTTCGACAAATTCAAGAAGTTGACTACGATGAGACTTTCTCACCAAGAGCGTAAGCTAAAGTCTGGAGGATTATGTTAGCAATCGCTGCATTACGCTTATGAGATATGGCGATGGATGTCAAAACAGATTTCAATGGAGACATTGATGAAGAGTTGTATATGATGCAACCCAAAGTTTTGTCGATCCTAAAGATGCTAACAAGGTATGCAAACTTCAACGGTCCATCTATGGATTGAAGCAAGCATCCCGGTTGGAATCAACATTTTGATAAGGTGATCAAAGTTTTGGTTTTATACAAACTTATGGAGAAGCTTGTATTTACAAGAAAGTGAGTGGGAGCTCAGAGCATTCTTAATACTATATGTGGATGACATATTGTTGATTGGGAATGATGTAGACCTTCTTAATAGTGTCAAGGAATATTTGAATAATAGTTTTTCAATGAAGGATCTTGGCAAGCAGCTTACATATTAGGCATAAAGATTTATAGAGATAGATCAAACGCCAAATATCATTGTCACAAGAGTACATATTTGGACAAAGTTCTAAAGAGATTTGGAATGGAAGATAGCAAGAAAGGGTTCTTGCCCATGTTGCTCAATACACCTTGAGTAAAACTCAAAGTCCGACATCGTAAGATAGAGAAAGGATGAGTAAGACTCCTATGCCTCACCATAGGATCTCTAATGTATGCCATGCTATGTACTAGACCCGACATTGCATATGATGTTAGTTTAACTAGCAGATATCAAAGTGGTCCAGAGTGGATCATTGACAATGTCAAAACATCCTTAAGTACTTGAGAAGAACTAAGGATATGGTTCTTTCTTATGGAGGTGATGAACATTTTGTTAATGGTTACACCGATGTTAGTTGGAACACCGATCCGGATGATTCTAAATCATAACTGATCGGATATTTATTTTGAATGGTGCAGCTTAGTCGAGGAGTGCAAAGCAAAGCATTGTGGCAAGATCTTCAACCGAATCGGAATACATGGCTGCTTTGAGGCTTCACAAGAAGCGATATGGATGAAAGAGTTCATTACAGAGATGGGTGTGGTTCCTAGTGCGCCGACCCAATGTCTATCTACCGTGATAACATGGGCGCCATAGCCAATGCGTAAGAACCAAGGTCACACAAGAAGTCAAGCATATCAAGCTACGCTTTCACGCTATTCGAGAACATATCCGTGATGGGGATATAAAGATTTGCAAAGTACACAGATCTGAATGTGGCGGATCCATTGACTAAACCTCTCCCGAGGGCAAAACATGACCAAGACCAAACCGCCATGGGTGTTCGGTATATTACCATGTAATCTAGATTAGATGACTCTAGTGCAAGTGGGAGACTGTTGGAGATATGCCCTAGAGGCAATAATAAATGTAGTTATTATTATATCTTTGTGTTTATGATAAATGTTTACATTCATGCTATAATAGTATTAACAAGGAAACATTGATACTTTTGTGATTTGTAAACTTAATTTGAAGTCCCTAGTATAGCCTCTATACATCACTAGCTTGTTGGTTGATAAATGATTGTGGTTTCCCTATCATGAACATTGAGATGTTATCAACAACAAGATCATATCGTTAGGAGAATGATATGATGGACATACTCCTATAGATAAGCGTAGCATAAAGATCAAGTCATTTTAATAGTTCAATTGCTATATGCTTTCTGATACATAATAACCTAATTCCTTCGACCATGAGATCATGCATATCACCTTTACCAGATGGATGCTTTGATGACATCAAACACCACACCGTAACTGGGTGGCTATAAAGGTGGCATTGAGTGTTCGAAAAGTATTGGTTGAAACACATGGATCAAGAGTGGGATTTGTCCATCCATATGACCATAGATATACTGGCCCTCTCGTGGAATTTCATCCAATTAGCTTGCAAGCATGTGACTGGCTCACAAGGGATCACATATCACGGGAACGAGAAAAGAGTACTTATCGGTAACGAGGTTGAACTAGGTATGCAGAGATACCGACGATCATAACCTCGGATAAGTAAACTATCGTGAGACAAAGGGAAATTGGTATCGTATGTAAGTGGTTCATTTGATCGCAAAGTAATCGTAGAAATATGTGGGAGCCATATGAATTTCCAGATTCCTCTATTGGTTATTGTTCGGAGAAGTGTCTCGATCATGTCTGCATAATTCATGAACCGTAGGGAGACACACTTAAGGATTCTACGTTGTTTGAGTAGTTATGGAATGAATGAGAAAGAGACCGAATGTTGTTCGGAGTCTCGGATGGGATCCGGGATATCACGAGGAGATCCGGAATGGTCCGGAGAATAAGATTCATATAAGGAAAGTCCCGTTTCGGAGTTCGGGAATGATTCCGGTGTTTTCATCGGGAATGTTCTAGAAGGTTCCGGAATGTCCGGCACTCTGGAGGGGAAAGGGTACATGAATGTGTCATTGCAAGTTGGAATGATTGCATCATGTACTAAGTGTCATCGCTGTTCCAAATAAGGGATTAATTCAAATCCTAGTTTGAAAAGTCAAATAGCTAAATTGAAAAGTCAAACGGCTAAATTTGGAAAGAGGAAAAGAGGAGGAAGTGGGAAACCGAGTTGGGGAGGGAATCCCTCCTCCAACCGGCGACGCCCCCTCCAAGCCGAGTTGGGGAGGGACTCCCCTCCCTCCCCTTGTGT
Source organism: Avena longiglumis (assembly GCA_030063025.1). Taxonomy (NCBI): domain Eukaryota; kingdom Viridiplantae; phylum Streptophyta; class Magnoliopsida; order Poales; family Poaceae; genus Avena; species Avena longiglumis. The sequence goes on from CP125973.1 coordinate 564,296,170, forward strand.
AACACCCTCAGAATCGGACCTATGCAAGTTTGAGCAAAATTCGCCAAACCCGCATAGAAACGATTCGAAGGTGCCCACCAGGCACTTTCGTGCGGGTGGAAAACGAAGTAATAACATTACACAACAGTCCTCGATGGGACCCACAGAACAGATATATATATAACAGCGACTCCAGGAGTCAAGAATACAGATATAATATACAAGATCCAAATCACCTTGAAAACGGTAGAGCGTCCGACTATGGACAAGAAGCAAATGGGGCTAAGAGCCCTGAAGAATAACCAATGGCGTCCATAACCCTGCCCAGGCCAAGGTTTAAGGGTAACCCGCTAACGGCGCCGATCTCAAAACCTGCTTAACAAAAGGGTGCCAAAGGGCAAAGGCAAAGGTAAAACAAAGAAGGAGCGCCAAGATCGAGGCCAAGACACGGCGAGGCTAGAATTGCGTCCTCGCCTACATAGGTATGGTGGATCAAGCGGCAAAGATGCCTTAAACAACCTATAGAGACTCGATAACCGGGGATATCGAGGGGTAAGAAAGACCTATTCGGATCCAACCTGAAGCTAACACCAAACAAACCCATCCTGGCGTTTCCCCCTCGAGACCTATCGAGGAAGTCAACCGAGGACTCACACAGTTGGCAGTTTTAGTTATTCAGTTATAGTTGTGGCACTTTACTAGTCAGGTTTAAATAATCGTCCTGATAAAGTAAGCAGTGGGCACTTTTAGTTAACCATTCCGTTATAGTTGTAACTCTTACTAATCAGGTGCAGATAGCATGAGATAAACCCAAAACCCAGCAGTTGTTGGTACTTTTATTCAGCCAATCCGTTGTAGTTGCAATATTTACTAGTCAGATACAATTGTCGCAAGCGACAACCAAACAAGCAATTGTGGGCAGTATTAATTAGCCATTCCGTTATAGTGAAGCTGATTACTAGTCATTATAAGTCAAATTTATAACAGTAAACTTTAGTTATGCTTGTCTATGATCGAGATATCGGCTCCAAGTCGCCCATATCCGCGACACGGCTTTGAAAGTTTTACCCGCCGGGTGCACCAATAGCAACACACGCCGATCAACCTCGAAAACCAAATCAAAACCCAACGAGGCTTTCACGATCGAACAATCACAGGATTCAGAATATTTCAGGGGCCACCCTTGAGTATACCCAAGAACGGAGTAAGCAAGCTCGAGACGACTCAAGGTTTACGCCGATGGTCAGAACGACAGCAGTCCCCAATCGGGACCGCCGACACCGCGAAAAACATCCCGCTTACCAACAAGACAAAGTGCAAGACTCGCACAATCGTAAATAAAGCAAAGAAGCATGGCATAAGTACAGATCGTAATAAAACCTCAAACTAGTTTGTGGCCCCATGAAATAAGAATGAATCAAGCTCGCTCGGGGTCCCATATACCTCCTGATGTGGATAGCGCAAAATCAAGGAACAGTATCAAGTACTGGGTCTTACGGGACACAAGTGGTATGCTCGAAACCAAATATTATCTATCACCCACCGATGCCTCTCGCTTATTCAATTTTAGTTGTTAAACAAAGTAAAGTGAACAATAAGTAAAACTAGAATTCATCTCCAACATCAAGATGCGGCAATACATCAAGAATCGTGGCATATGGCGACACACATCAGCACTTGAGCAAGCAACTACGACGCTAAGTCCAACTATCTACCAAACAACAGTGTAATAGGGTGTGTCCAAGGCAATGTAAGGCTGCAGGGATATATCGGAAACTAGAGCATCGTGAATACGTATAGCAATGGATCAACAGGAGGGAATAAAGACTATAAAAGTAAGATAGGTAGAAAGAGGAGATGCTCTTTGAAAACATTGTCGAAGGGTTCAACCGAAGATCGGGGCGAAGCTCACATCAACTCAACGGCCTTATCCGCGAAGAAGCAAGACACTAGAAGAAACACCGGATGCGCTATTTAATAAAACGACAGAAGATCGGCATGATGCATGTATGATGGATGACATGGCAAAGGTGCGATGCAATTAGGTCATATTAAGTGGAACCGGGGTCCCGACAATTAGTTAAGTGGTTCAAGTGATTTAGAACACCCGCAATTTAAATGTTGTTTAACAATGAAAGATTATAGTATGGATTCGCTACTCAAGTTTAAATGAGGCCGATATGAGACTAGATTTGCCCGCATATGGGCCCCATATTTAATTATTAGGTGAATCGGCATAAGGCCCCCAAACCACAGATAGGCATGCGAGATGACAATTTACTATGCAATCAAGTTGTTATTATGCATTTATAAAATAGGGTATCGAGGGAAAAGGGTCACACATTGAGGGGTTCGACGATCTTGTTAGGGTTCCGGGGTTCGGGGTCGGGGTTGGTCTCGGGGTCCAGGGTACGACGGTTCGCGGATCGCTTCGACCGGGTTAGGTCTGGTTCGGAAGCCGGACTTGGGGTTTCGGGGTCGCCGATTTCGCTTCGGTCGGTGCAGTTCTTGGCGCAGCATCGGGTCCGGACTTCGCCCGAACGGGTCTTCGTGGTCTCGACAACTTCGATTCTCTCAGGGTACCTGGCACTCGATGGCGTCCGTGAAGTAGTACTTGTCGCCCTATCGCCTTCGGTTCGCCCATTCGGTCCTTGTCGGAGTACTTGTCGCCCCCAAGGCGAGCTGGCGCCTAGGTCTCGCGATCTTGGCGATCGAGGGTGTCGAGGAATCGCACGGCCTTCGGATTCCGCGAGGGAGATCATGGCGCCGGGTTTCCGTGATGAAGATCTTGTCGAGGGTTCGCCAAGGTCGCTGGCGAGCTCGTTGCCTCTAACGGTCATAGGAACGCCATCGATTCCCCAAAGGCGCACATACACGAGCACACGCATACACAGCACACACATACACGAGTACACGCATGCACGAGCACACATACACGAGCACACGCAAAGGGGCCCACAGGTGACGTGGGCCGGTGAGGTGGGGCCGCCGGAGGTGGACGACGGGTTCGCCGACGCTGTGGAGCTTGCCGGTCGGGGTCGGGGACGCCGGGGCGACGCAGCGGCCCCTGGCGAACGGCGGCGACGGAGGCGTGAGCTCGCCTGGCGGTGGCGACGGGGAGGACGGTCGGAGAGGCGGCGAACGCGAGGCCCGGAGGCGGCGGCCGGAGGGAGGCGGGGTTGCGCGCTGCGACGCGAAGCTCGGGCCGGGCGGAGTTCCCTGCTGGAGCGCGCGAGGACGCGGGGCCGGGCGCCGGCAGGCACGGCCGCCGGCGACGGCGGGCGACGGCGCGGGACGGTGAAGCGCTGGTCGGGCCGGGGTCATGGCGGTGCTCGAGGGACGCGGAGCAGCTGGGGCGCAGCTGGCCGGCGGGAGAGGGGCTCGCGAGGCGGGCGCGACGGCGGGCGGGAGATGAGGTCGAGGCCGGGCGGCGTGGAGGAGGTCTGCCGCGCCGGGGCGGAGGAGCTTGGGAGACGGCCGGTGGCGGGTTGGGGCGACTGGTCCGAGGCGTGCTTGGGACCGGAGGCGAGGTGAGCTGCGGGGGCGGTGGCAAGTGTGCAAGCTTGAGGGGCCGAGGCCGCCCGAGGCGGCGCGAGGAGCTGGCGCGCTGCATACAAGGCCATGCTGGCGGAGAGGCGCGGCGCTGGGGAGGCGAGCCGAGGGGAGGCTCGAGCGGAGGCGGGACGGATCGGGACGGCGGCGAGCCGGGAGAGGGGCTTGAGGAGCGGCGAGTGGCCTGGGGTGGGGCGGCGCCTGGCTGGCGGGAGGTGGGGAGACAGGGATCGTAAGGGAGGTAGGAGAAAAGAAGGAGGAGGAGAACGGGGCTGGGGACAGGGCGTAGGTGGCGCGAGGGGCCTGTGGGGCAGCTGGTCTGGGGGTGGAAGCTGACCCGCAGGGGGCTGGTGGCCAGGAGTGTGGGGGGTGTGGTGGCGGGGTGTGGGTCTGGGTGCGTGTAGACAGTGGAGGGGGAGAGAGGAGAGAGAGGGAGGGTTGGGGCCAAGTGGCACTGTGAGTGGTGAGGTGGGCAGGTGATGTGTCAAACCGTGATTGGAGGGGGTGAGGTGTGGAGAGAGGGTAGAGAGCTGGAGTTTAGGATTTAGGGGCGACAAGTTGGACCGATGAAAACTGGGCGGTCGCTCGGGTCGGGCCTGCTCGATCGCCTCCGCCAAAATAATTATAATTTTTATTTAACTTAATTGGGCCGCTTGAAACCCGATAGCAACAAAAAAATCATTCCGAGACCCGTGTTTGACATTTGAATAGAGATGGGGCGTTGGAAAACAAAACGGGTTTTCAAAATAGTTTTGGCAAACAATGCATGATGATGACGATGCAATGCACAAATTCAACGCGTTTTCTAGTAGTGGTTTTATGGGATGCCACAATTCGACACCACTAACAATGGATCTCGCCCGAGATCCGCCTCATGGTACCGGAAGGAAGGCCGGCTTCCGCCTTCTCGCTTTGTGTAGATCCGCGACACCACTAACGAGGGTTCCTTCTTCATCTCGAAATGGCGCCACCACCAACAAAGGTTCGTTGTTCCCGATCGCCGAGGAGCACTGAAACAAAAGGTCAAGGTAGAGGTATCGCAATTAAAGCCACCCTATCTTCCGTGGACGGAGTAAACGCTGATCCACCGATTCGACATACAAGAGTGAATGATAAGAGCAGGTAGGGTAGCTACTCCATCCCACACTCAAACCATTACTCGCACATACGAATAGGCGGATTAAGCAACCAACTCTGGATTGGATCAAGATCTTCACCGCGTATCCTAACAAAGGGATGATGCCACAGAAATCGATGAAAGACACAATGATTAGGCTTCGCGATGGTTCCATTGGCATGAACAACACATGCTCATTTGGCCGACTCCAACTTCACCAAAGCTCGTCCTTCTCATATGTTTTTCAACGACACTGATATCCAGCAAGGAACACAGATGGATAAAGATCTCAAGAACAAAAGATCGGAGGAAGGACACAGCAGATCGGTTGCAGATTGGTGATTATAGCACCTCCGTTACAAAAGGGAGAAAGCGAAACCCTGAAGGTACGACGGAAACCCAACCACGAGAAATCCTGGACTCGAAGAAAAAAATAAGAGGTAGATTCAAAACACGCAGGGGTAAGAGGAGAATAGCAGAGGGGTAAGGAGTAAAATCGCACCTAATCGTAACTATCCAACCGATTTTGCAAAATAGTTTTGACGCCTACTGCCGTTAGCTAGGTTATCCTAGTCTGGACTTAGGGGTATCGCAATCGCCGAGCTCGATACCACTCAGAACACCTCAGATCGACCTATGCAAGTTTGAGCAAAATTCGCCAAACCCGCATAGAAACGATTCAAGGTGCTCACCAGCACTTTCGTATGGTGGAAAACAAGTAATAACATTACACAACAATCCTCGATGGGACCCATGTACGTATATATAACAAATGACTCAATGAGTCAAGAATACAGATATAATATACCAGATCCAAATCACCTTGGAAACGGTAGAGCGTCCGACTATGGACAAGAAGCAAATGGGGCTAAGAGCCCTGAAGGATAACCAATGGCGTCCATAACCCTGCCCAGGCCAAGCCGGAAGGATAACCCTGCTAACGACGTCGATCTCAAAACCTGCTTAAACAATAGGGGTGCCGACAAAGGGCAAAGCAGAACAAAGAAGGAGCGCCAAGACGAGGCCAAGACACGGCGAGGCTAGAATTCGCGGTCCTCGCCACATAGGTATGGTGGATCAAGCGCAGCGCAAAGATGCCTTAAACAACCTATAGAGACTCGATACAATCGCGGATATCGAGGGGGTAAGAAAGACCTATTCGGATCCAACTCGGCTAACACCAAACAAACCCATCCTCGCGCTTCCTCGAGACCCATCGAGAAGTCAACCGAGGACTCCACAGCTGGCGCTTAGTTATTATTGGCTTATAGTTGTGGCACTTTACTAGTCGTTTAAATAATCGCCCGATAAAGTAAGCAAGGCACTTTTAGTTAACCATTCCGCTATAGTTGTAACTCTTAATCAGTGCAGATAGTATGAGATAAACCCAAAACCCAGCAGCTTGTTGGTACTTTTATTCAGCCAATCCGCTAGTTGCAATATTTACTAGTCGATACAATTGTCGCGACAACCAAACAAGCAATTGTGGGCGTATTAATTAGCCATTCCGTTATAGTGAAGCTGATTACTAGTCATTATAAGTCAAATTTATAACAGAAACTTTAGTTATGCTTGTTCATGATCGAGATATCGGCTCCAAGTCGCCCATATCCGCGACACGCTTTCGTAAAGTTTTACCCGCCGGGTGCACCAATAGCAACACACGCCGATCAACCTCGAAAACCAAATCAAAACCCAACGAGGCTTTCACGATCGAACAATCACAGATTCAGAAATATTTCAGGGGCCACCCCTTGAGTATACCCGAACGGAGTAAGCAAGCTCCGAGACCTCAAGGTTTACGCCGATGGTCAGAACGACAAGAAGTCCCCAATCGGGACCGCCGACATGAAAAACATCCCGCTTACCTAACAAGACAGGTGAAGACTCGCACAATCGTAAATAAAGCAAAGAAGCATGGCATAAGTACAGATCGTAATAAAACCTCAAACTAGTTTGTGGCCCCATGAAATAAGAATGAATCAAGCTCGCTGTGGGGTCCCATATACCTCCTGGATGTGGATAGCGCAAAATCAAGGAACGTATCAAGTACTGGTCTTACGGACACAAGTGGGCTCGAAACCAAATATTATCTATCACCCACCGATGCCTCGCTTATTCAATTTTAGTTGTTAAACAGAAAGTAAAGTGAACAATAAGTAAAACTAGAATTCATCTCCAACATCAAGATGCGGCAATACATCAAGAATCGTGGCATATGGCGCACACACATCAAGACTTGAGCAAGCAACCACGACGCCGCAAGTCCAACTATCTACCAAACAATGTAATAGGGTGTCCAAGGCAATGTAAGGTCATAGGGATATATCGGTACGGAAACTAGAGCATCGTGAATACGTATAGCAATGGATCAACAGAGGGAATAAAGACTATAAAAGTAAGATAGGTAGAAAGAGGAGATGCTCACCGAAAACATTGTCGGGTTCAACCAAGATCGGGCGAAGCTCACATCAACTCAACGGCCTTATCCGCCAAGAAGCAAGACACTAGAAGAAACACCGGATGCGCTATTTAATAAAACGATGTAAGATCGGCATGATGCATGTATGATGGATGACATGGCAAAGCGATGCAATTAGGTCATATTAAGGAACCGTCCCACAATTAGTTAAGTGGTTCAAGTGATTTAGAACACCCGCAATTTAAATGTTGTTTAACAATGAAAGATTATAGTATGGATTCGCTACTCAAGTTTAAATGAGGCCGATATGAGACTAGATTTGCCCGCATATGGGCCCCATATTTAATTATTAGGTGAATCGGCATAAGGCCCCCAAACCACAGATAGGCATGCGAGATGACAATTTACTATGCAATCAAGTTGTTATTATGCATTTATAAAATAGGGTATCGAGGAAAAGGGTCACATTGAGGGGTTCACGATCTTGTTAGGGTTCCGGGTTCGGGTCGGGTCTCGGGTCCGTGGTACGACGGTTCGGCGGGATCGTTTCGACCGGGGTTAGGGTCTTGGCGCCCGAAGCCGGACTTGGGGTTTCGGGTCGCCGATTTCGCTCGTCGGTGCAGCTTCTTGGCGAGCATCGGTCCGGACTTCGCGGGAACGGGTCTTCGTGGTCTCGACAACTTCGATTCTCGTGGGCGACCTGGCACCGGCGTCCGTGAAGTAGTACTTGTCGCCCTATCGCCTTCGGTTCGCCCATTCGGTCCTTGTCGAGTACTTGTCGCCCCTCAAGGCGAAGCTTGCGCTCAGGGTCTCGCGCGATCTTGGCGCATCGAGGGTGTCGAGGAATCGGGTACCTCGGATTCCGCGAGGGAGATCATGGCGCCGGGTTTCCGTGATGAAGATCTTGTCGAGGGTTCGCGCCAAGGTCGCTGGTAGCTCGGGTTGCCTCGAACGGTCATAGAACGCCATCGATTCCCCAAAGGCGCACATACACGAGCACACGCATACACGAGCACACACATACACGAGTACACGCATGCACGAGCACACATACACGAGCACACGCAAGGCCCAGGGGTGACGTGGCGGCGGTGAGGTGGGCCGGGCCGCGAGGTGGACGACGGGGTTCGCCGACGCGTGGAGCTTGCCGGCGGGCTTGGTCTCGGGAGACGCCGCGCGGCGACGCGCCTCGCTAACGGCGGGCGACGGGAGGCGTGAGCTCGCTCGGGTGGTGGCGACGGGAGGACGGCCGAGAGGCGGCGAACGCGAGGCGGAGGCGGCCGAGGAGGCGGTTATGGGCGGGGCCGCGACGCGAGCCGGGCCGGGCGGAGCTCGCTGGGAGCGCGGAGGAGGGACGCGGGGGCGCCGGCAGGCACGGCACTTGGGCGACGGCGGGCACGGCAGACGGTGAAGCGCCATGGTCGGGCCGGCGGGTCATGGCGGTGCTCGGGAGGGACGCTGAGCAGCTGGGGCGCAATGGTCGGGGAGAGGGGGCTCATGAGGCGGGCGCGGGACGGCGGGAGATGAGGTCGAGGCCGGCGTGGGAGGAGGTCTGCCGCCGGGCGGAGGAGCTGGGAGACGGGCCGGTGGCGGGGTTAGCGACTGGGTCCGAGGCGTGCTTGGGACCTGGAGGCGAGGTGAGCTGCAAGGGGCGGTGGCGGGCGGGTGCAAGCTTGAGGGCCGAGGCCGCCCGAGGCGCGGGCGGAGGAGCTGGCGCAAGGAGGGCTGGAGAGGCGCGCTGGCTGGGGCGAGCCGCGAGGAGGCCTGAGCGGGAGGCGGACGGACTGGGACGGCAATGGGAGAGGCCGAGGAGCGGCGAGCGGGCTGGGGTGGGGCGGTCGGCCTGGCTGGGGGAGGTTGGGAGACAGGGATCGTAAGGGAGGTAGGAGAAAAGAAGGAGGAGGGAGAACGCGGGGCTGGGGGGATGTGGCGTGAGGGGCGCGAGGGGCCTGGGGCAGCGGGTCTGGGGTGGAAGCCGACCTGCAGGGCCTGGCGTGTGGGAGCAGGGGGGTGTGGTGGCTGGGGTACGGGTGCGTAGATGTGAGTGGGGAGAGAGAGAGAGAGGGGAGGGTTGGGCCAAGTGGCACTGTGGTGAGGGTGAGGTGGGTGGCAAGGGTGATGTGTCAAACCGTGATTGGAGGGGTGAGGTGGCCAGGAGAGAGGGTAGAGAGGGGTGAGTTTAGGATTTAGGGACAAGTTGGACCGATGAAAATCGGTCGCTCGGCCTCGCCTGCTCGACCGCCTCCGCCAAAAATAATTATAATTTTTATTTAACTTAATTGGGCCGTTTGAAACCCGATAGCAACAAAACAAAATCATTCCGGAGACCCGGTGTTTGACATTTGAATAGAGATGGGGCGTTTGGAAAACAAAACGGGGTTTTCGAAAATAGTTTTGGCAAACAATGCATGATGATGACGATGCAATGCACAAATTCAACGCGGTTTTCTAGTAGTGGTTTTGCGGGATGCCACACCTTGGCCGGCCGGCCCCTCCACCTATATAAGGAGGGGCAGGGCTCCCTCCTAGCACACACAAGTACCTCTCTTCAAACCCTAGCTTGGCGCCTACCACCATAGCCGCCGCCCCCTAGGGTTTGCCCTCAGCCGACTTGGGGTCCCAAACCCAGCCGCCAGCTCTAGCATCCCTCCTTGGTGTTTCTAAACCTAGAACACCGAGGACTCTCTCATACTCCACCATACCGCCCGCTTAAGGCGAAGCTCGCGAGATCTCCTCTACTTCCTACCACACCGTCAGCCGAATCACGAGGAGAGTGCTACAACCTCCGCTGTCACCGAACAAGGGTGAGGAAGGTCTTCGCGAGTACCGAACGCGGTGACCGATCAAGGAAGCGCTGCCGAACGCATACCGAAGGATCGCTCACGCGATCTTGAGATCGGGAAGAGTACGACTACATCACCCACGAGAATCCGCTCTCGTTAAACACTTTGGAATCTTCGAGGGTAAGTTATTCCATCGACTCGTTGCTACAATCTAGTAGATAGATCTTGGCTTGTTTGTTTGTATGCGATAGAAAATTTTTGTTTTCCATGCTACGAAACCCTACACCGCGATGTACCTCGGGAGATGCTTGACTGCTGCAAGATGATCTCCGGCTGGTGCCTCCATGAATCTGCTCAAGAACCCTACGACGAAGGCAATGTCCGCCCGGGTGTGCACCAGATACCTGAGGCTGCCAATGATGCTTCTGTAAAGAGTAACATCCACGGCTTCCTCCTTGCTCTCCTTGCTCAGGTGGCAGCGGGATTCCATCGGTGTGCGCACGGCGTTGCATCCATCCATGCCTGCCTTCTCGAGGAGCTCGATCACAGGTGATCGTGATCGTGGTGCGTGCGTCATCAGAAGACTCCTATGCAAGTTTTAGCGCTTCGCCAAAAACCCGCATAGAACGATTCAAAGGTGCTCACCAGCACTTTCGTATGGTGGAAAACGAAGTAATAACATTACACAACAGTCCTCGATGGGACCCACAGAACAGATATATACCGCACGACTCCAAGAGTCAAGAATACAGATATAATATACAAAGATCCAAATCACCTTGAAAACGATAGAGCGTCCAGCTACGGACAAGATGCAAATGGGGCTAAGAGCCCTGAAGAATAACCAATAGCGCCCATAACCCGCCTGTGCCAAGCCGGAAGGGTAACCTGCTAACGACGCCGATCGCAAAACCCGCTTAAAAAAAGGGTGCCGACAAAGGGCAAAGGAAAAAGAGGAGCCACAAGATCGAGGCCAAGACACGGCGAGGCTAGAATTCGCCTCGCCACATAGGTATGGTGGATCAAGCGGCAGCTAAAGATGCACTAAACAACCTATAGAGACTCGATATAACTGGCTATCGTGCAGGATAAGAAAGACCTATTCGAACCAACCGATGCTACCATCAAACAAACCCATCTCGGTGTTTCTCGAGAACAAACGAGGAAGTCAACCGAGGAACTCACAGCTTGGTAGTTTTATTTATTCCGTTATCGCTGCAGCAATTACTAGTCGTGTATAGATAATCATCCCGATATAATAAGCAAGGCTTTAGTTAACCATTCCGCTAGAAGTTGCAACACTTACTAGTTAGATACAATTAGCATGAGATATCCCAAACCCAGCAGCTTGTTGGTACTTTTATTTAGCCATTCCGCTAGAAGTTGCAGTACTTAGTCGATACAATGGTCGCAAGCGACAACCCAAACAAGCAATTGTTGGCAGTTTATTTAGCCATTCCATTATAGTGAAGCTGATTACTAGTCATTATAAAGTCAAATTTATAGCACTACTTTAGTTATAGTTGTCTATGATCGAGATATCGTGCTCCAAGTCGCCCATAACCGCATGACACGGCCAGAAGTTTTACCGCAGGGTGCACAAATAGCAACACACACTCAATCAACCCTAAAAACCAAATCAAAACCCAACGAGGCTTTCACGACAAAGCAATCACAGATTCAAAATATTTCGGGGCCACCCCATTGAGTACACCCAAGAACGGTTAGCCGACTCGAGACGGACTCAAGGTTTGCGCTGCTGGTCAAACGATCGGGAACCCAAAACTGGGCTTGTCGACACCGCGAAACACTCCGCTTCCTAAACAAAGACAGTGCTCGCACAATCGTAAATAAAGCAGCAAAGCATGGCATAGGTACAGGATAGTAAATAAAACCTCAAACTAGTTTGTCGCCCCAAGAAATAAGAATGAATCAAGCTCTGGCTCAGGGGGGTCCCATAATCCTCCCTGATGTGGATAGCGCGAATATTCAATGAACAGGTATCAAGTACTCGGGGTCCTACGGGACACAAGTGGACGGTTAACAACCAAATAATATCTATTGCCCACCTGTGCCTCTGCATTACCTACTTCAATTTTATTTATTAAACAATAATTAAAGTTATGATCATCTCCAACAATAAACATGCGGCAATACTCCAACAACTGTGGTACTTGACGACACGCAGCAGCACTTGAGCAAGTTTATCACGACGCCACAGTCCAACTATCTACCAAACAACAGGTAATAGGAGGTGTCCGGGGCAATATAAGGCTGCAAGGGATAACACGGGTACGAAAACTAGAGCATCGCAACACAGATAACAATAGATCAACAGGAAGGAATAAATACTATAAAAGTAAGATAGGTAGAAAGGGGGGAGATGCTCGCCTGAAAACATTGCCGAGGGTTCATCCGAAGATCGGGGCGAAGCTCACATCAACTCAACGGCCTTATCCGCGAAGAAGCAAAACACTAGAATAAACACCGGATGCATTATTTAATACTACGGCAAAAGATCGGGCATGTTGCATGCATGATGTATGACATGGCAAAAGTGCGATGCAATTAGGCCAGATTAAGCGGAACCGGGGTCCCGACAATTAATTAATAGGTTCATGTTGTTTATCTACCCCGCAGATTAAATGTTGTAATAACAGGGCAAGATAAGTTACCGGTTCGCTACACAAATTTAAATGAGGCCAATATAAGACTAGATTTGCCCGCATATGGCCCCATATTTAATTATGAGGTGAATCGGCATAATTCCCCCAAACCACAATATGTATGCGAGCATGAACAATTTAATATGCAACAAGTTTTATATAAAGCATTTATAAAATAGGGGCTCGGGAAAAGGTCCACACATCGGGGTTCGGAAGATCTTGGTTCAGGGGGTTCGGGGTTCAGTCTCAGGGTTCAGGGTTCGACGGGATCGGTCTCGGACAACGGAAGTAGATCTTGTCGCATCCCGGAAGAAGGGCTTGGTTCGGCGTCGTGCGCATTGGATTCGTCCTGGTCGGTGTTGATCTTGTCGTTGCGAAGATCTTGTCGGGTCCCCGCCATCGAGTCGGACTTGACGTCCGGGGTGAAGTGCTTGATGTCCTTCGGTTCCATGTCGACGGCCTTGGTGTCCTCGATGAAGAACTCGATGTATCCGAGTCGTGGTTCTCGTCGGGGTTCTCGGCTTCGGGCGCCGGAATCGGCCTCGGATCCAGGGCTTCGGGATCTCGGTGTCTGAAAAGGCGTACTTGGAGTTCCGTCTTCGGTGGTCGGGGTAGTAGGTCATGGCGTTCCGAGATGGTTCTCTTTGATCATCGGTTCGGGGACTTGTATTTCTCGGTGGACGATCTTGGCGGATCACGAAGGTTCTTGGCTTGCGACGATGCATCTCCAGAAGCTCTTATCGTTAATGCCCAAAGCAAGGTCTTGACAAAAATTGTGCCCATTCGAGGACAACAGGAGCTCTCCCGTGCGAAGATGAACACACAAAGGAGCTGCAGGACTCGGTGAAAAGAACGGCAGCTTGCAGAACTTGTAGAGGTGCCCGGGACGGGGATGCAGCGAGGGAGAGGAGGTCCCTGGCGGCCTCCGGGAAGGACAACGGCGCAGCGACTGCATAAGGCCGCGCAAGGGTGGTGACGATGACGGGCGAAGGCGGCGACGTCAGGAGGCGGTGAGGCTCTCCAGCGGTGGAGGCTCAGAGGAGAGGAGACCGGGCGACAGGGAGGAACCGCGAGGCTCGGGACGGGTGGCCGGCTCGACGTGAGGTGGCGAAAGGACGGCTTGGAGCAAGGGAGGTGGCGATGGCTGGATTGTGCGGCGCGCCTGTGTCGAGCTGGGCGGCCGGAGAGGGCGGCAAGGCGGGCGGCCGAAAGGGAAGGAGGGAGGCGTCGGGGACCGGCTGGCGGGCGAGGTCGGGCCGGACTGGCTGGCGACCCGAGCGAGGCGGCGACATGGAGGAGGGGGTCGACGAGGAGGGGCCTCGCGGGCTCGGGGTGACCTGGTTCGTGGCCGAGCAGGACGGTGAGGAGGTGACGGCCATCGGCAAGCGGGGACGGAGAGGGGGACGACCGGGGCGGAATGGCGCCGTGCGCGGCATCACGGCCGGCCGAGGCGGACGAGGAGAGGGACCCGGGGGTTGCAGGGGCGAGCGGCGGGCGTCGAGCGGCCAAGGGCGGCGCTCAGAGAACCAGGCGGCGGGGAAGAGGAAGGAGAGGAGGGAGCCGGTTGACGAGGAAGGAGGCGAGCGGCGGTGCCTGGCGAGGGGAGGAGGGCGGCGGCCGGAGGAAAAGAAGAAGGGGCGGAGCGAGCGCGTCGGGTGGGAGAGAGGGCTTGGTGGGGGAGGCTCGAGCGGGGGTAGGTGGGATCGGACAGGGGAGAGGGCCCGAGGCGGACGGTGTCTGTGGGTGGGCCGGAACGGCTGGGAGTGGTCACGCGTGTGGTGTGTGTTGCGTGCGTCTGCGTGTGTGTTGCGTGTGTGGGTGGGAGTGGGGTGAGGATGAGGTGGCAGCGTGGGATAGGATAGGGGGAAGGGGGTGGTGAGGTGGCGCGAGGTGAATGGTCGGGGTGATGTGGAGGGGGTTTGGGTAGATTAGGACTGGGTAGGAAAAGGGTTTAGGGGGGCTGGTTTTGTACTGGGGGTGGCCAACTGGGTCGGATCGGCCCGGTTCGGCTGCCCCCTAAAAAATAATTAAACATTTTATTTAATTAAAACGGGGCGTTTGAAATCTGTGGTTAGGCAAAACAAAATATTCCGGAGACCCGGGTTTTGCGTTTGAATGAAGACGGGGCGTTTAGAAAACAAAAACAGATTTTTCGAAAATAGTTTAATGCAAACAAATGCAAGATGACATGACGATGCTCAAATGCAAGGTGGCATGATGACATAAGCATGCGGTCATGATGATGCAATGCACAAAAACAACGCGATTTTCTAGTAGTGGTTTTAGCGGGATGCCACATCCGCTGGCCTTGCTCCACCTCCAGGCCAAGGTAGTATCGCAGCAGCCCCATATCACTCATGCAAAAGAGGCGCTTCATCTCGTCCTTGAACTGATGCACCTCCTCCTTCTTCCTCCGGTGATGACCAGGTTGTCTACATACATGCCGACGATGAGCAACTCGTGCCCAGTCCCACGCGCGTAGACACCATGCTCCGTGGTGCTGCGAGTGAACCCGAGCGACGTGAGGCTCGAATCCAGCTTCATGTTCCACGCCCTTGGTGCTTGACGCAGACCATAGAGTGCCTTGTGCAGCTTGTACACTTCGTGCTCATGTCCGTCGGCGACGAAACCCGGCGGTTGTGACACATAGACCTCCTCCTCAAGCGTACCATTGAGGAATGCTGATTTCACGTCCATGTGATGGACCTCCTGTTGGAATTATGCCCTAGAGGCAATAATAAAGATGTTATTATTATAATTCTTGTTCATGATAATGTTTATATTCCATGCTAGAATTGTATTAAGCGGAAACTTTAATACTTGTGTGGTTTGTGAACAACACCGTGTCCCTAGTACGCCTCTATGGACTAGCTCATTGATTAGTGATGGTTAAGGTTTCCTAGCCATGTACATGAGTTGTCGATTAATAATAAGATCATATCATTGGGATAATGATATGGTGGACAGACCCAAAGTAAGCGAAGCAATTAGATTGTGTCATCGTGTTCGTATTTGCGAAGCTTTTCTTATGTCAAATATTGTATTCCTTAGACCATGAGATAATACAACTCCCTGGTATCGGAAGAAATCTTTGAGGTCATCAAACGTCATCCTATGAGAGGGTGATCATAAAGGTGTCTCTCAGGTGATCGGAAAGTATCTGTTGGGTTGTATGTATCGAGATGGGATTTTTCCCTCCCAAGTCGGAGAGATATACTTCGGGCCCACTCGGTAATCGATATCAACACAGCTTGCAAGCATGTGGTTAAGGAGTTAATCACAAAGTGATATCGGATTACGGAACGAGTAAAGTACTTGCTGTGAACGAGATTGAACTAGGTATGACGGTACCGACGATCGAATCTCGGGCAAGTAAAATATCGCGAGACGAAGGGAATATATATATGGGATTGATTGAATCCTGGCATCGTGGTTCATCCGATATGATCATCGATGAATGTGTGGGAGTCAATATGGGTTTCGCACTCGCCGTTGATTATTGATAGAAGATCATGCGCATATTCTCGAACCCGGGTCACACACTTAACGTGTCTCGACGCTAGGATAGATTGGATAATTGGTTTATGAGTTTTTGTTCGAGTCTCGGATGGGATCGGGACATCACGAGGTTCGAGTGGTCCGGAGAATAAGATTCATATAAGGCAGTGCAGTTTTGGAGTTCGAATTGTTCGGGTTAATCGGTATTGTACGGAAGCTTCTAGAACCTTCGGAAGGGGACCAACGTGGCCACACCTTCCGGGAGGGGCATGGGCCTATGAGGGAGTGCCCTGTCAGATTGGGCCAGGGCACAAGGCCCCATAGGGCCCAGCCGCCAAAGAGGGTTTAAACCCTAGATAGACCTTCTAGAAGGGGGTTTCCTTGCCCCCACTCCTCCTCCTTTGGGGCCGGTTTGGGCTTGGGGTGGGCTAGGCAGCCGCCACCCTCTATATAAAGAGGGCTGGGGCGAACCACCCTCACACCTTCCTCCAACCCTAGCCGCCTCTCGCCTCCTCTCTCCTCCCGATCGCTTGTAGGCGAAGCCTGCAGAAATTCTCCACCAATTGCACCGCCGTTGTAGATCCAACCCATCTCTCCACCATACTTTCTGGACCAAGGAAGGAGGAGACGCCGAGGTGCTGCGTGTGCATCTCACGTAGGCACCACCACTTGTGGTGCTAGATCGGATCGGATCGCGAGGAGGAGAAGCGAGTACGACTACATCACCCACGCTCCCGAACGTTCGCTGCACCGAATCTTCAAGGGTATGAAGATCTAATCCAATCTCTCTCGTTGTTTGCATCTCCTAGATTAGATCTTGGCTTCCTCCGCTCGCATCCGTAGAAAATTTTGATTTACTATGCCGAAACCCTTCAAAGGGTATCGAGCTAGATCTATGCGTAGATGTGTTTCACGAGTAGAACGCAACATGGTTGTTGCGGGCTTTGATGTTTTCTGTTGCAAGACTCTTGTTTGTGTTCTTCTTATGACGCGGGATAGTGAGATTGAAGCGGTCCAGGCCAACCTACGCGACGTCGTTGAGACCGCTCCGCACTTGACGTGTGGCTTGTTCCACACATGGCTGGTGGATGTCGGTTCTCTCACTATAGTTGTCATGGGATTAACACCGAGTTTGGCAACCATAATATCACCGCTAGGCTGGCTTTAGTAGGTAAGAATCGTTCTTAGCATCTACTCCCATAAGCCACGTAAAACATGCAACAACAAAGTAGAGGCGTCTAACTTGTTTTTCCAGGGAGTGTTTTCTGTGATATGGTATGGCCCAAGATGTGATGTGTATAATGTATGCGATGATCATGTTTTGTAATGTTTCACGACTTGCATGTCGATGAGTACACAACCGGCAGGAGCCATATGGTTGTCTTTATAATTGTGTATGACCTGTGTGTCAACTTCTTATGCGCCATGTAATAGTTTCACTTTATCTCTAAGTAGTTAGCAATAGTTGTAGTTTCTATTCGTGGTGGAGGCAATCATGGTGGAGTGATGGAGATCATGCCGGCACGCACAAGATGGAGATCATTGCGCGAAGATTGGCTATACCATGTCACATAAAGTTATATGCATGTGATGTTTATCCTTTTATGTATCTTATTATGCTTAGATCGCGACGGTAGCATTATAAGATGATTCCTCACTTAAAGATCAAGATAAAAACTGCGTTCTCCCCAAGTATGCACCGTTGCGAAAGTTCGTCGTGTCCAAGCATCACGTGATGATCGGGTGCTATAGACTCTACGCTCACATACAACGGGTGCAAGCCAGTTTTGCACACGCGGAAATACTTTTGTCTAACTTGACGAGCCTAGCATGTACAGACATGGCCTCGGAACACAAGAACCGAAAGGTTAAGCATGAGTCATATGAATTATATGATCGACACTTCGTTGTCCACCATTAAAACCACATCTCTTCTCGTGAAGATCGGATTAGGTGTGGTGAATTTGGATCGTGTTCACTAAACAACTTGAGGGATGTTGAATTTAGTGGGAGTTCATCTAGTAATTTGATTAAGTTGAACTAGTTATCATGAACATAGTCTAATTTGTACTTGCAAATACTGTAGATCACATGGATAAGTCCAACTTCAACTTCAACGTTTTCGCTGAGAAGGAAAAGCTTAGAAACAATGGGTCTAACTTCACCAATAGGTTCCGCAATCTAAGAATCATTCTCTCTGGCGGTCAAAAGGACTATGTCCTTGGGAAAGCGTTAGGTGACCCTGCCAATCAAGGCGGCTACCGATGAGAAAGCTATATATCGGCGCAAAGATGATTATGGTGTGATTAAGAGCACCATGTTGTTTGCTATGGAACCGGAACTTCAAAATCGTTTTGAAACCTATCCCGGGCCCTTTGAGATTCTCGAGGAGCTGAAAACCATGTTTCAGACTCAAGCCCGTTCTGAGAGAGATGAGATCTCTGAGAAGTTCTTTAACTACAAGATGGAGGAAGGGAGTTCCGTTAGTGAGCACGCCATAAAGATGTCGGGCTACACTCAATGCCTGGAGCAACTGGAATGCACGATTCCAGAGGAGCTCAAGATTGACAGGGTTCTGCAATCACTCCCTCCCAGCTACAAAAGTTTTGTAGTGACTCATAATCAGATTGGTTCCACTGATACGATCACTGAGCTCTTCGCAAAGCTGAAGGCCGCGGAGGTGGACATAAAAAAGGATAATCATGTGTTGATGGTCAACAAGCCCTCTTTTAAGAAAGGTAAGGGTGCAAAAAAGCCCTTCAAGAAAGGCGGCGGAAAGCGCGTTGCCCCTGCTGAGAAGATGCTCAAGTCTGGTCCTAAGCCAGACACTGAGTGCTTCTATTGCAAGGACAAGGGTCATCGAAGCTTAATCGTCCAAGTACTTAGCGGACAAGAAGGCTGGCACCATCAAAAGTATATTTGATATACATGTTATTGATGTTTTCCTTACTAGCCCTCGTTGTAGTGCCCGGGTATTTGATACCGTTGGGTTGCTAATATTTGTAACTCAAACAGAGCTACGGAATAGACGGCGGCTTGCGAGGGATGAGGTGACGATGCGCGTTGGCAACGGATCAAGAGTTGATGTGATGGCCATCGGCACGCTCTCCTTAGTTTTACCTTCGGGATTAGTTTTAAAACTCAATAAATGTAATTATGTGCCTGCGTTGAGCATGAACATTATTTCTTGATCTTGTTTATTGCAAAATGGTTATTCATTTAAATCGGAGAATAATGGTTGTTCTATTTATATGAGTAACATCTTTTATGGTCATGCACATATTGTGAATGGTTTATTTCTTCTAAATCTCGAAAGGGATGAAACACACATCCATAACATTGAGGCTAAGAGATGCAAAGTAGATAGTGATAATACTACTTATTTGTGGCACTGTCGTCTAGGTCATATTGGTGTAAAGCGCATGAAGAAACTCCATTCTGATGGACTCTTGGAGTCTCTTGATTTTGAATCATTAGACACATGCGAACCATGCCACATGGGCAAGATGGTCAAAACCCCGTTCTCCGGTATGATGGAGCGAGCAACGGACTTGTTGGAAATCATACATACCGATGTATGCAGACCGATGAGTGTTTCGACGCGCGGTGGATATCTCTATTTTCTCACTTTTACCGATGACTTACGTAGATATGGGTATATCTATTTAATGAAACATAAATCTGAAACATTTGAAAAGTTCAAGGAATTTTATAATGAAGTGGAGAACCATCGTAACAGAAAGATTAAGTTTCTACGATCCGATCGTGGGGGCGAATACTTGAGTTATGATTTTCTCTCGCATCTTAAAGCAAGCGGAATTGTTTCGCAACTCACGCCACCCGGAACACCACAGCGCAATGGTGTGTCTGAACGCCGGAATCGAACCTTATTAGATATGGTCCGATCAATGATGTCTCTTACTGATTTGCCATTATCATTTTGGGGTTATGCATTAGAAACCGCTGCATTCACTTTAAATAGGGCACCATCTAAATCCGTTGAGACGACACCGTATGAACTGTGGTTTGGTGCTAAACCTAAGTTGTCGTTTCTTAAAGTTTGGGGATGCGAAGCTTACGTCAAGAAGTTGATCGGACAAGCTCGAACCCAAAGCGAATGCGTCTTCATAGGATACCCTAAGGAAACTATTGGGTATACCTTCTATCACGTAACCAAGGCAAAGTGTTTGCATTAAAGAACGGTTCCTTTCTTGAGAAGGAGTTTCTCTCGAAAGAAGTGAGTGGGAGGAAAGTAGAGCTAGACGAGGTTATTGAACCTTCTCTTGAATTGGAGAGTAGCGCGACCTGAAATTGTTCCAAAGGTCGCTGCACCAACAATAGAGGAAGCTAATGACAAGGATCATGAAGCTTCAGACGATGTCGCTCTTGAACGTCACAGTCGACAAGGTCGCGTGCCCCTCCCGAGTGGTACGGCAACCTGTCTTGTTGCCTTGTTAGTAGAAGGCGGTGAACCCACGAACTATGAGGAAAGCGATGATGAGCCTGACTGAGAAATGGCTAGAAGCCATGAAATCCGAATTGGGATCCATGAGCGAAAACCAAGTATGGACTTTGGTGGACCCTCCTAGCAACCGAAAGGCCGTTGAGTGCAAGTGGATCTTCAAGAAGAAAACGGACGCGGATGGTAATGTTACCATCTATAAAGCACGGCTTGTCGCAAAAGGTTTTCGACAAGTTCAAGGTGTTGACTACGATGAGACTTTCTCTCCCGTAGCGATGTTTAAGTCCATTTGGATTTTATTAGCAATTGTTGCGTTTTATGATTATGAAATATGGCAGATGGATGTCAAGACTGCATTCCTCAATGGAAACATTGATGAAGAGTTGTATATGATGCAACCCGAAGGTTTTGTCGATCCTAAGGATACTGATAAAGTATGCAAGCTTGAGCATTCCATTTATGGACTGAAGCAAGCATCTCGGAGTTGGAACCTTCGTTTTGATCAAGTGATCAAGAGCTTTGGATTTGTTCCAAATTGCTACGAAGCTTGCATCTACAAGAAAGTGAGTGGGAGCTCAGTGACATTTTTGGTACTATATGTGGATGACATATTGATTATTGGAAATGACATTAACATGCTTAACATTGTGAAGAGTTATTTGAACAAGTGTTTTTCAATGAAAGACCTAGGTGAAGCTGCTTATATATTTGGCATCAAAATCTATAGAGATAGACAAAGGCTTTGATAGCTTTAAGCCAGTACATACCTAGACAAAGTTCGAAAAGGTTCGAATGGATAAGGCAAAGAAAGGTTCAAAGCCTATGTTGTCGTGTAAGATATTGAGCAAGGCTCGGTGTCCACTACGGTAAATGATAGGGAAGCTATGAGCAAAGTGCCTTATGCCTCGCCATAGGTTCTATCATGTATGCCATCTTGTGTACTAGACCGGATGTGTCCAATGCTCTTAGTTTGACGAGTGTATCAAAGTGATCCAGAGTGGAACATCGACAGCCGTAAAGAACATCCTAAAGTACCTAAATAGGACTAAAGAAATGTTCTTAGTCTATGGGGTGATGAACACTCGTCGTAAAAGGTTACGTCGACGCTAGTTTCGACAATCGACAAGGATGATTCTAAATCTCGACAGGATACGTGTATATTTTGAATGGAGGAGCTGTGGTGGAGAAGCTGCAAGCAAAGCGTGATCGCGGGATCTACAAGAGAAGCGGAATACATGGCTGCAGAAGCGTCAAGTGAAGGAGTTTGGATCAGGAACTTCATCACTGAGCTTGGCATGGTTCCAAGTGCATTGGACCCACTAGAGATATTGTGTGACAACACTGGCGCCATAGCACTCGCTAAGGAACCAAGATATCATCCAAAGACCAAGCATATCAACCGCAAGTTTCATATAATCCGAGATTATATAGCAGATGGAGATCTGAAGATTAGCAAAGTACATACATATCTGAATGTCGCAGATCCATTGACTAAACCTCTTCCACGTGCAAAACATGATCAGCACCTCAGTGCCATGGGTGTGAGATTGTTGCCAGATGTAAACTAGATTATTGATTCTAGTGCAAGTGGGAGACTGTTGGAATTATGCCCTAGAGGCAATAATAAAGATGTTATTATTATAATTCTTGTTCATGATAATGTTTATATTCCATGCTAGAATTGTATTAAGCGGAAACTTTAATACTTGTGTGGTTTGTGAACAACACCGTGTCCCTAGTACGCCTCTATGGACTAGCTCATTGATTAATGATGATTAAGGTTTCCTAGCCATGGACATGAGTAGTCGATTAATAATGAGATCATATCATTGGGAGAATGATATGGTGGACAGACCCAAACTAAGCGAAGCAATTAGATCGTGTCATCGTGTTCGTCTTTGCGAAGCTTTTCTTATGTCAAATATTGTATTCCTTAGACCATGAGATAATACAACTCCCTAGTATCGGAAGAAAGCTTTGAGGTCATCAAACGTCATCCTATGAGAGGGTGATCATAAAGGTGTCTCTCAGGTGATCGGAAAGTATCTGTTGGGTTGTATGTATCGAGATGGGATTTGTCCCTCCCAAGTCGGAGAGATATACTTCGGGCCCACTCGGTAATCGATATCAACACCGCTTGCAAGCATGTGGTTAAGGAGTTAATCACAAAGTGATATCGGATTACGGAACGAGTAAAGTACTTGTTGTGAACGAGATTGAACTAGGTATGACTACAAGCGATCGAATCTCGGGCAAGTAAAATATCGCGAGACGAAGGGAATATATATATGGGATTGATTTAATCCTAGCATCGTGGTTCATCCGATATGATCATCGATGAATGTGGGAGTCAATATGGGTTTCGTGACCCGGTTGATTATTGATAGAAGATCATGTGCGCATATTCTCGAACCGCAGGTCACACACTTAACGTGTCTCGACGCTAGGATAGATTGAATAATTTGTTTATGAGTTTTTGTTCGGAGTCTCGGATGGGATCCGGGACATCACGAGAGGTTTCGGAGTGGTCCGGAGAATAAGATTCATATAAGGCAGTGCAGTTTTTGGAGTTCGGAATTGTTCCGGGTTAATCGGTATTGTACCGGAAGCTTCTAGAACCTTCCAGAAGGGGACCAACGTGGCCACACCTTCCGGGAGGGGACATGGGCCTATGAGGGAGTGCCCTGGCCGCATTGGGCCAGGGGCACAAGGCCCCATAGGGCCCAGCCGGCCAAAGAGGGTTTAAACCCTAGATAGACCTTCTAGAAGGGGGGTTTCCTTGCCCCCCACTCCTCCTCCTTTGGGGCCGCCGGTTTGGGCTTGGGGTTGGGGCTAGGGCAGCCGCCCACCCCTCTATATAAAGAGGGCTGGGGGCGCACCACCCCTCACACCTTCCCCTCCAACCCTAGCCGCCCTGCTGCCCTCCTCTCTCCCTCCCGACTGCTTGTAGGCGAAGCCCTGCTGCAGAAATTCTCCACCAATTGCACCGCGCCGTCGCGTTGTAGATCTAACCCATCTCTCCACCATACTTGCTGGACCAAGGAAAGGAGGAGACATCGAGGTGCTGCACGTGTGCATCTCACGGAGGCACCGCCACTTGTGGTGCTAGATCGGATCGGATCGCGAGGAGGAGAAGCGAGTACGACTACATCACCCACGTTCCGGTAACGCGTTCATTGTCGGTAATCTTCAAGGGTATGAAGATCTAATCCAATCTCTCTCGTTGTTTGCATCTCCTAGATTAGATCTTGGCTTCCCCTCTGTTCGCATCCGTAGAAAATTTTGATTTACTATGCCGCGAAACCCTTCACCTCCCATCCACGATGCGCCGCCACCGCGAGAATCAGTCTCACGGACTCCATCCTGGCCACCAGCGCGAATACTTCATCAAAGGTCCACGCCGGCGCGCCGCACATATCCCTTTGCGACGAGTCTGGCCTTGTGCTTAACGATGCGGCCATTCTCGTCTTTCTTAACCTTGTAGACCCACTTTAGCCCTATTGCTCGATGTCCATCGGGGAGAGTGGTGAGGGTCCAGGTCTCATTGTCATCAATAGATTGCAGCTCATCCAGCATAGCCTTCCTCCAGCAATCCTCACGCTCTGCGTCAGCAAATGACATAGGTTCCTCGCCAGAGACAAGATGCAGCTCCCCACCGTCATCTGCCTCATCCTCGAACGCTGGTCGATCAGCACGTCGGGGCACTTTAGTAGGACCGCCGAGCATGTCCCCGATGACACGAAACCGATGCGGCGCGGTGGCACTGTCGTCCGCGTCGAAAAGGTCAGGGCGAGCCGATGGAGGCGAGACGAAGCGCACTGGTGTGGGCCCAGACGAGGCTGGAGTGGGCCCAGATGAGGCCTCACCGGTCTCCCTTTCGCCTGCTGGGATAGAGCGAGTCTGACGTGAGACGGTGGTACGTGCGTCGCGGCTGTTCCCTGCCGCGACAGTGTTTTCCATCGTTTTTCCTACCGCGGTAGGAGTTTCAGCATGCCTCTGTCCCGTGGCCTTGTGTGCAGCGTATGCAAGGTACTCCACGGTGAAAGTGCTGCTCGCTGGCGTCTTCCCCGGTCCTTCCCAGTTCCAGCGTGCCTCCTCATCGAAGATAACATCACGTGACACGTGCACGCGCTTGGAAACAGGATCGTACATGCAGTATGCCTTTGATCCGATCTCATAGCCGATAAACACCATTGGTGTGCTCCTGTCGGCCAGCTTCTGCAGATGTGGACGGGCAGCCTTTACATGTCCAACACGAGAGCGCTGTCGGCTCCGATGCCAATTGTCACCCAAGAACTCTGATTCGCGAGAGCGCTGGTGTACGAGAGAGAGAGGAACACGACGGAATTTTTTTTGTGCTGTGTTTAACCGCTGCAGCGTTTCTGTTTTTCTCCTTTTATTCAACTAGTAATACATGCCGAGCTACGCGCTCCACTACTGATCGCGTCCATCCCCACGATCCGAGCTTCGTGCTCAACAACCTATGACGTGGTCAGTGGTGCACACAATCGCAACCAACTGTCGAGCTAGCCTTATCGAAAACATAGAGGAATCCTAAGCCTAAAAGACTGACAAAACTGACGGTGTCACGAAACAACACCAGACAGCTAAAGTTTCAGAGATGAGGGAGGGAGTCAGGGTTTAAAACCAACAAAACTATCCAGTTACACGTCGTGCAAGAGATGTTGGACTATTGTAAGTCTGAAACTGAGGAGGACAACTCTGAAACTGATGAGGACAACTTGATGATGTTGTCTCCTGTTGCAGTAGGAGGTACTAAATCATCTTCAAAATCTATGAAACTGCGAGTAGTGATTTAAAGTAAATCATTCCTCTTCCTGATTGACTATGGGAGTTCTACATGCTTTATTGACCAGAAGGTAGCAGAGACATTACATGGGCAAACATCTGTATCTGATGTTTTGCGAGTGAAGATTGCTGGAGGGGCTATTCTTACTAGTTCTACACAACTCCCTGAATTGAATTGGTCTGCCCAGGGATAGGAGTTCAGTGATAATTTCAGAATTTTTCCCTTGGATAGTTATGATGGAATATTGGGGCTCGATTGGTTAGCTAAACATAGTCCTATGCTTACTCATTGGGGGGGGGGGACAGTGGATTTCTCTTCCAAAACAAGGGAAGTTTATTGTGTTGTTGCATGTCATCTCTGACGAAAGTGCTGGATCTAGACAGCAGGAGCAGCCTCCTGGGATTCATAAGTTGCTCGATCAATTCGCTTAGGTTTTTGCAACTCCAACTGAGCTACCTCCTCGACGCCAATACGATCATCAGATTCCTCT
The DNA here is from genome assembly GCA_030063025.1 of Avena longiglumis. Lineage (NCBI taxonomy): Eukaryota > Viridiplantae > Streptophyta > Magnoliopsida > Poales > Poaceae > Avena > Avena longiglumis. Next base: position 564,321,949 of record CP125973.1, read on the forward strand.
CATTCCTGGAGCTCTCCCTATGTCCTTGCGACTATATCGTGTTGCTCCCGCTTTGAAATTAGAGATTGAGCGCCAGATACAAGAGCTGCTAGCCCAAGGTGTCATCACTCACAGCAACAGTGCTTTCTCATCCCCAGTGATATTGGTAAAGAAAACTGAACCAGCACCATCCCAGGCTGACGACACATGACATCTTGGTTCTGGTAAAACTTGTCAACTTGTGTTCGATTATCTCCACTTGAACGCACTTACAGTCAAAAGGAAATTTCCCCTACATGTCATCGATGAATTGCTGGACGAGTTAGCAGGCGCCAAGTGGTTTTCCAAGTTAGATTTGTGTGCCGGTTATCACCAGATACGTTTAGCTCCCGTTGAAGAGTTCAAAACAGCATTTTAGACCCACAACTTTCATTATTAGTTTCGAGTCATGGCGTTCGGGCTGACAGGAGCACCTGCAACTTTTCAATATGCCATGAATGCATCGCTCGAACCCTTCTTGCGGAAATTCCTGCTGGTGTCACTATTCTAAAAATAGGCCGAAATAGCGATTAATAGGCCGATTAATTGCTACTAGGGACCTAACTGTGTCCATTACCACTAATCGTTTGTGTTAATCGTTTAGCTCGATTAATACCTCTGACACTCCGATTACTAGGTATGTTCCCGATTAACTGCTACACTTGGTCAAAAATATTACAAGATTATAAACACATATCGCCCATCCATCCGCTATCCCGCCCCAATGAAGTAGGTTTTTCGAAGCTCCCGCTCGATCCCTGCCTCTAGAAGCTCGATTTCTGCCATCACCAGCCAGTTCCTTGTCGTTGTTGACCAGTTCCTCGTATTTGTCGTTCAGACCTCAGATACAAGATCTCGAGCTCCTTGAGGATCTCATCCGGGAGCTCGAGGTTGCCTTTAATAGGGTAGGTGGTTGAGGTGCAAGAGGAGTCATATGTGTTTTAGGTGCTAATTTTTGTAGGTTGCACCGATTAATAGCCGACCGACTAAATCAATTAATTGTCCAATTCCGATTAGTCGCTACTCCCAAGAGAACAGAGCAGTTAATGATTAACGATTTCCTTACCATTGGCTGGTGTTCTTCGATGATATCCTAATTTACTGTCCGAATTATGAGTCGCATCTCTGCCATGTTAGGTCAGTGTTAGAGATTCTGGATCATGATCAATGGCAAGTCAAATTGTCCATGTGTGCTTTTACGCAAGAACAGATTTCATATATGGGGCATGTTATCTCGGGAGCTAGGGTTTCTACTGATGAATCCCATATTTCTACGGTCCGTAATTGGTCGCGGCCCGGCAATTTGAAGGAGGTTCGAGGATTTTTGGGACTGACCGGTTATTACAGGAAATTTATCCGTCACTACGCAATTATCAGCCAGCCCCTAACTGCGTTGCTGAATAAGGGTACTTTGTTTATTTGGACTGATAGTACCGAGACTGCGTTTCAAACCTTGAAGCAGGCTCTCATTTCTGCTCCTGTCTTGGCCTTACCAGATTTCAATGAACAGTTTACCATCGAAACTAACGTCTGTGATGTCGGTATTGGCGCGATTCTTTCTTAGAAGGTTCACCCACTTGCCTATGTTATCCGTGCACTGGGTTGTAACACCCTCAGAATCGGACCTATGCAAGTTTGGGCAAAATTCACCAAACCCGCATAGAAACGATTCAAAGGTGCCCACCAGGCACTTTCGTGCGGGTGGAAAACGAAGTAATAACATTACACAACAGTCCTCGATGGGACCCACAGAACAGATATATAACAGCGACTCAAAGAGTCAAGAATACAGATGTAATATACAAAGATCCAAATCACCTTGAAAATGATAGAGCGTCCGACTACGGACAAGATGCAAATGGGGCTAAGAGCCCTGAAGAATAACCAATGGCGTCCATAACCCTGCCCAGGCCAAGCCGGAAGGGTAACCACCTAACGGCGTCGATCTCAAAACACCTTAACAAAGGGTGCCGACAAAGGGCAAAGGTAAACAAAGAAGGAACGTCGATCGAGGCCAAGATGCAGCGAGGCTAGAATCGGCGGTCCTCGCCTACATAGGTATGGTGGATCGAGCGGCGGCAAGATGCACTAACAACCTATAGAGACTCGATTCAACTAGCGGATATCAGAGAGGGGTAAGAATGACCTAACCGGATCCAACCTGAAGCTATCACCAAACAAACCCATCCTGGTGTTTCCCCCTCGAGACCAAAAGAGGAAGTCAACCGAGGAACTCACACAGTTGGCGGTTTACTTATTCGATTATAGTTGGTACTTTACTAGTCGGTTTAGATAATCACGATAAAGTAAGCGATGGGCACTTTAGTTAACCAATCCGTTGTAGTGGCAACACTTACTAGTCGATGCAATTATCATGAGGTAACCCCAAAACCAAAGAATTGTTGGTACTTTTATTCAGCCATTCCGTTGTAGTTGCCATAATTACTAGTCGATACAATTGTCGCAGCGACCAAACAAGCAATTGTGGGCAGTATTAATTAGCCATTCCGTTATAGTGAAGCTGATTACTAGTCATTATAAGTCAAATTAATAGCGATAAACTTTAGTTATGCTTGTCTATGATCGAGATCTTGCTCCAAGTCGTCCATATCCGGACACGGCTTTGAGAAAGTTTTACCCGCCGGGGTGCACCAATAGCAACACACGCTCGATCAACCTCGGAAAAACCAAATCAAAACCCAACGAGGCTTTCACGATGAACAATCACGATTCAGAAATATTTGAGGCCACCCTTAAGTAGAATCCATAACGGAGTAGACAAGCTCGAGACGGCCTCAAGGTCTGCGACAATGGCTGTGGATCTGGAACCCCAAGCGGGCTTGTCGACACGCGTAATCACTCCGCTTCCTAAACATGCGATTATGCACCTCGCTGTCGTAAATAAAGCGATAAACATGGCATAAGTACAGGATCGTAAATAAAACCTCAAACTAGTTTGTGGCCCCAAGAAATAAGAATGAATCAAGCTCGCTCGGGGTCCCATATACCTCCCGGATGTGGATAGCGCAAAATCAAGGAACAGGTATCAAGTACTCGGGGTCTTCACGGGACACAAGTGGGCGTCGAAACCAAATATTATCTATCACCCACGATGCCTACCTTATTCAATTTTAGTTGTTAAACAGAAAGTAAAGTGACAATAAGTAAAACTAGGATCATCTCCAACATCAACATGCGGCAATACATCAACAACTGTGGCATATGGCGACACACAACAGCAATATATGGCAATGACGGCATAAGACCAACTAGCTACCAAACAATGAGGCAATAGGGTGTGTCCAAGGCAATATATGGCTGCAAGGGATAACTAGGGTACGGTATCTAGAGCATCGCAACGAGATAGCAATAGATCAAGGGAAATAAAGACTATAAAAGTAAGATAGGTAGAAAGGGAGATGCTCTTTGAAAACATTGTCGAAAGGTTCATCCGAAGATCGGGGCGAAGCTCACATCAACTCAACGGTCTTATCCGCGAAGAAGCAAAACACTAGAAGAAACACCGGATGCAATATTTAATACAACGGCAGAAGATCGGCATGATGCATGTATGATGTATGGCATGGCAAAGGTGCGATGCAATTAGGTCATATTAAGCGGAACCGGGGTCCCGACAATTAATTAGATGGTTCAAGTTGTTTAACCCCCGTATATTAAATGTTGTTTAACATGGCCAAAACATGGTACCGGTTCGCTACACCAATTTAAATGAGGCCAATATGAGACCAGATTTGCCCGCATATGGGCCCCATATTTAATTATTAGGTGAATCGGCATAAGGCCCCCAACCAATGACATGCATGCGGAATGACAATTAAATGCAACGAGTTGTTATTATGTTATGGAATTAGGGTTTCGGAAAGGGTTCACACATTAGGGGTGGTCGACGATCTTGTTAGGGTTCCACGGGGTCCAGGGTCCGGTCTCGGGGTCCAGGGTTCGGCGAGGTCTTTCCGGCGGGATCGTTCTCTCGTTCTCGGTACGGGGTAGTTCTTGGCGTCCGGGGAGCAGAACTTGGGTCGGGATCGTCTCCGGGTTCGGGGTCGCCTCGATTTCGTTCTGGTCGGTGCAGTTCTTGGCGAGCATCGGGTCCGGACTTCGCCCCCGGGAACGGGTCTTCAGGGTCTCGACAACTTCGATTCTCTGTGGCGACCTTGGCACTCGATGTCCGTGAAGTAGTACTTATCGCCCTATCGTCTTCGGGTTCGCCCCATTCGGGTCCTTGTCGGAGTACTTGTCCCAGAAGGAGAGCTTGCGTCTAGGGTCTCGGCGATCTTGGCGCATCGAGGGTGTCGATGAATCGGTACGGTCTTCGGATTCCGCGAGGGAGATCATGGCGTCGGGGTTCCGTGATGAAGATCTTGTCGAGGGTTCGGCGCCGAAGGTCGTTGGCGAGCTCGGGTTGCCTCGGAACGGTCATCGGGACGGCATCATACTCCCATGGCACATACACGAGCACACATACGGGCTGCATACACGAGCACACATACGAGCACGCATACACGAGCACACGTGCGGCGGGGGCTGGCCAGCGGCGTCTGCAGGGTCCCGCTGACGAGGAAGGAGCGACCTCCGGCGAGCGGAGCGGCCGGCGCTGGGGATTGGTCGGTGGCGGGCTCGAGGCGAGGTGGACAAGCGCAGCGGCGGCCGGGTGTGGCTGAAGCCAAAGCGGGCGTGAGGCGCAGGGGGTGGGCGCGGCAGCCGAGGGGCATGGCCGGATCGAGGTCGGCGATTCTTTGTCGGTGTGAGGTCGAGGAGCTCCTCGGCGGCGAGATGAAAGCGGCCGGAGGAGAAGACCGCGAGGCGGGCCGGCGCTGGAGAAGACGGCGGCCGGCCCGGCGGCGTGGATCTGGGCGGAAGGAAGGAGGTGGCGGGGCGGGGGCAGCGGGCAGACGAGGCAGTGTGGGGAGGCGATTGGCGGAGGCGGCAGCGGCGACGGGAGAGGCCGTGCCAGCTGGCAGCGTCTGGCGGGCGGCCTTCAGCGGGTTCATGAGCGGGGCCGAGCGACGCTGGCTGGGAAGGCGGCCGGCCTGCCGCCGCGGGAGAGGGGTCGGGGAGGGAGCTGCGAGGGAGGAGAGGAGCAGGGTGGGTTGGGGCGCATGCGAGGAAGCTCGGGAGAAGAAGAACAGGCGGTGGACGGGGAGGAGAGAGGTGGTGGGCGGGCAGGGTCCCACGGGACAGGTGTGGGTCGGCGGTTGGGAGAGGTGTGCAGAGTGCGTGTAGCGTGGGTGGTGGGATGTGGGGTCGTGAGGTGAGGTGGTTTTAGGAGAGAGGGAGTGGGTGAGGGGTGGCGTGGCGCTGGTTGGTGGGAGGAGGGACTCGGTGAGGTGGCGCCTGGTAGGCTAGGGTGAGGTGGAGGGTAGGTTTGGGTAGGATCACAGGTAGACATAGGATTTAGCAGGACTGGTTTGGACCGATGAAAACATGGGGGTGGTCGTTCGGGACGGCCGTTCAGCCGCTAAAATAAAATAAAACTTTATTTGTTTAATTGGACCGTTTGCAAACGCTCAGCGCCAAAACAAAACAATCCGTGAACGGGTTTGTTTTAATAAAAGATGTGGCGTTTGGAAACAAATCGGGGTTTGCAAAATAGTTTTATGCAAACAACATGGGATGATGACGATGCAATGCACAAATTCAACGCGATTTTCTAGTAGTGGTTTTGCGGGATGCCACAATTCGACACCACTAACAATGGATCTCGCCCTCGAGATCCGCCTCATGGTACCGGAAGGAAGGTCGGCGATCTGCGTCTTCTCGCTTCGTGTAGATCCTCGCGACACCACTAACAAGAGGTCGTTGTCCCTGATCGTCGAGAGAGCACTCCGGATAAACAACGGGCGAAGTTAAAAGTAAGGTCACCTCTAACTTCCAGGGAAGGAGTCAAATTGCATCGGTCCACCATTCAATGTACATAAGCGAATGATAAGAGTAGTGGTATGGTCGCGACTCCATCCCGCACTCATAGCATTACTCTGTACACGAATAGACAGATTATGCAACCAACTCTCGGATTCAGACTGAAGATCTCGACAAGCGAGGTTCGGATTAAAGGAGTGATGCAGACTCTGCATCAGATCTGGCGTAGAGGATGTCGTCGCGTCGGAAAACACCGGAAGGAACAAGCAAGGAATACAGGATGGTAACACCGTAGACGGATTCATCTGGCAGCTTAAACACCGGATGGCAGAACACCGTTACCAAAGGAGGAAGCGAAACCCTAAAGGTACGACGGAAACCCAACCACGAGAATTCCTGGACTCGAAGAAGGAGACGAGATCGGATTCAAAACACGTAGGGGTAAGAGGGGAACAGCAGAGGGGTAAGGAGTAAAATCAGACCTACTCAGAACTATCCAACCGGTTTTGCAAAAATAGTTTTGACACTCTACTTCGGCCGTTAGCTAGGTTATCCTACAGGCTGGACTTGTGGGGTATCGCAATTCTGCGCTCGATACCACTCTGTAACACCCTCGAGAATCGGACCTATGCAAGTTTGGGCAAAATTCACCAAACCCGCATAGAAACGATTCAAAGGTGCCCGAGCACTTTCGATGCGGGTGGAAAGCGAAGTAATAACATTACACAACAGTCCTCGATGGGACCCATGAGCAGATATATATAACGCGACTCAAGAGTCAAGAATACGGATGTAATACAAAGATCCAAATCACCTTGAAAATGATAGAGCGTCCGACTACGGACAAGATGCAAATGGGGCTAAGAGCCACGAAGAATAACCAATGGCGTCCATAACCTGCGAGGCCAAGCGGAAGGGTAACCACGCTAACGTCGATCTCAAAACTGCTTAACAAAGGGGTGCCGACAAAGGGCAAAGCGAAACAAAGAAGGAACGTCGATCTTGAGGCGATTGCACGGCGAGGCTAGACGGCGGTCCTCGCCTACATAGGTATGGTGGATGGCGGCAAAGCATGCACTAACAACCTATAGAGACTCGATTCAACTAGCGGATATCGAGAGGGGTAAGAATGACCTAACGGATCCAACACGAAGCTATCACCAAACAAACCCATCCCGGTGTTTCCCCTCGAGACCAAAAGAGGAAGTCAACCGAGGAACTCACACGGTTGGCGGTTTACTTATTCGATTATAGTTGCGGTACTTTACTAGTCGGGGTTTAGATAATCACGATAAAGTAGCGATGGGCACTTTAGTTAACCAATCCGTTGTAGTGGCAACACTTACTAGTCGATGCAATTATCATGAGGTAACCCAAAACCCGGCAATTGTTGGTACTTTTATTCAGCCATTCCGTTGTAGTTGCCATAATTACTAGTCGGATACAATTGTCGCATGGCGACAACCAAACAAGCAATTGTGGGCATTAATTAGCCATTCCGTTATAGTGAAGCTGATTACTAGTCATTATAAGTCAAATTAATAGCGATAAACTTTAGTTATGCTTGTCTATGATCGAGATCTTGCTCCAAGTCGTCCATATCCGCGGACACGGCTTTGAAAGTTTTACCGGCGGGGTGCACCAATAGCAACACACGCTCGATCAACCTCGGAAAAACCAAATCAAAACCCAACGAGGCTTTCACTGAACAATCACAGGATTGAAATATTTCGGGGCCACCCTTAAGTAGAATCCATAGCGAGTAGACAAGCTCGAGGCGGCCTCAAGGTCTGCGACAATGGCTGTGAGCGACTGGGAACCCCAAACGGGGCTTGTCGACACCGCGTAATCACTCCGCTTCCTAAACAGTACAGTGTGCAGTACCTCGCACAATCGTAAATAAAGCGGTAAAACATGGCATAAGTACAGGATCGTAAATAAAACCTCAAACTAGTTTGTGGCCCCAAGAAATAAGACTGAATCAAGCTCTGGCTCAGGGGGGTCCCATATACCTCCCGGATGTGGATAAGCGCAAAATCAAGGAACAGTATCAAGTACTCGGGGTCTTCAGGACACAAGTGGGCGTTCGGAAACCAAATATTATCTATCACCCACCGATGCCTCTCGCTTATTCAATTTTAGTTGTTAAGCGAAAGTAAAGTGACAATAAGTAAAACTAGGATCATCTCCAACATCAACATGCGGCAATACATCAACAAGCTGGCATATGGCGACACACAACAGCAATATAGCGGCGGCTGACGCATAAGACCAACTAGCTACCAAACAACAGCAATAGGTGTGTCCAAGGCAATATATGGCTGCAAGGGATAACTAAGATGCGGTATCTAGAGCATCGCAACACAGATAGCAATAGATCAACAGGGGAAATAAAGACTATAAAAGTAAGATAGGTAGAAAGGGAGATGCTGCTGAAAACATTGTCGAAAGGTTCATCAGAAGATCGGTGACTCACATCAACTCAACGGCCTTATCCGCGAAGAAGCAAAACACTAGAAGAAACACCGGATGCAATATTTAATACAACGGCAGAAGATCGGCATGATGCATGTATGATGCATGGCATGGCAAGGTGCGATGCAATTAGGTCATATTAAGTGGAACCGGGGTCCCGACAATTAATTAGATGGTTCAAGTTGTTTAACCCCCGTATATTAAATGTTGTTTAACATGGCCAAAACATGGTACCGGTTCGCTACACCAATTTAAATGAGGCCAATATGAGACTAGATTTGCCCGCATATGGGCCCCATATTTAATTATTAGGTGGATCGGCATAAGGCCCCCAAACCAATGAGATGCATGCGAGATGACAATTAAATGCAACGAGTTGTTATTATATTATGGAATTAGGGTTTCGGGAAGGGTTCACACATTAGGGGTGGTCGACGATCTTGTTAGGGTTCCACGGGGTCCAGGGTCCGGTCTCGGGGTCCAGGGTTCGGCGAGGTCGTCTCCGGCGGGATCGTTCTCTCGTTCTCGGTACGGGGTAGTTCTTGGCGTCCGGGAGGCGAACTTGGTCGGGATCGTCTCGGGTTCGGGTCGCCTCGATTTCGTTACAGTCGGTGCAGTTCTTGGCGAGCATCGGTCCGGACTTCGCCCGAAGCAGGTCTTGGTCTCGACAACCGATTCTCTGTGGCGACCTTGGCACTCGATGTCCGTGAAGTAGTACTTATCGCCCTATCGTCTTGAGTTCGCCCATTCGGGTCCTTGTCGAGTACTTATGCGTCCCCGAAGGAGCTTGCGTCTAGGGTCTCGGCGATCTTGGCGCATCGGTGTCGATGAATCGATGCGGTCTTGGATTCCGCGAGGAGATCATGGCGTCGGGGTTCCGTGATGAAGATCTTGTCGAGGTTGGCGCGAAGGTCGTTAGCGGCTCGGGTTGCCTCGAGCGGTCATCGGGGCGGCATCATACTCCATGGCACAGCACGGCACACACATACACGGGCTGCGCATACACGAGCACACATACACGAGCACGCATACACGAGCACGTGCGTGCAGCTGGCCTGGGCGGCGTCTGCGGGGTCCGCGGCGACGAGGAAGGAGCGACCTCAGCGGAGCGGCGGCCGGGGTTGACGCTGGTGGCGGGCTCGGCGAGGCAGGTGGACGCGGAGACCGGCGAGAACTGGCCGGGTGACAAGCTCAGCTGCGCCAGCGGCGCAGGGCGTCTGGTCGGCAGCGAGGCGGGGCGCGCCGATCGAGGTCGGGCGGCGCCCGTTCTGTCGTGGCAGCTGGTCGCGGAGGAGCTCCAGGCGGCGAGATGAAGAGGCGGCGGAGGAGAGAAGACCGAGGAGGCGGGCGCAGCGCGGAGAAGACGGGCGGCGCGCGTCGGATCTGGCCGAAGGAAGGAAGGGTGGCAGGCGGGCAGAGTGCGAGCGCGAGAGGCGGTGGAGGCGGTGAGGCGGGCGGAGCAGCGGCGGGGAGGCGGGCGGGCGCTGCGCACAGCGTCTGCGCGGACCACAGCGGCGCTTCGCGGGTTCGTGAGACGGGCCGGCCTTGATTCGCTGAGGAGGCGGCGGCTCGTCGGCTGGGAGAGGGGTCGAGGTCGAGGGAGCTGCGAGGGAGGAGAGAGGAGCACGGGTTGGGGCGGAGGCGAGCTTCGGAGAGAAGAACAGGGCAGGGTGGACCGGGGGAGGAGAGAGGTGGTGGGCCCCGGGCGCAGGGTCCCACGGGACAGGGTGTGGGTCGGCGGTTGGGAGAGGTGTGCACGCGGGGTGCGTGTAGCGTGGGCAGGTGGGATGTGGGGGTCGGTGAGGGAGTGGGTTTTTAGGAGAGAGAGGGGGGAGTGGGTGAGGGGTGACGTGGCGGCTGCTGGTTGGTGGGAGGGGAGGGACTCGGTGAGGTGGCGCGCTCTGGTAGGCTAGGGTGAGGTGGAGGGTAGGTTTGGGTAGGATCCTGGGTAGACATAGGATTTAGGGGCAGGACTGGTTTGGACCGATCTGAAAACATGGGGGTGGTCGTTCGGGTCGGGACGGCCCGTTCGACTGCCCCCGCTAAAATAAAATAAAACTTTATTTGTTTAATTGGACCGTTTGCAAACCGCTCGCGGCCAAAACAAAACAATCCGGCGAACCGGGGTTTGGCGTTTTAATAAAAGATGTGGCGTTTGGAAACAAATCGGGGTTTGCAAAATAGTTTTATGCAAACAACATGGGATGATGACGATGCAATGCACAAATTCAACGCGATTTTCTAGTAGTGGTTTTGCGGGATGCCACATGGGTCCACGCAACAAAGGTCTTTCAGTGTACGAGAAGGACTACCTCGCTATCTTGTTAGCTGTTCAGCAATGGAGCTCGTATTTACAGTTGGCAGAATTTTTGATTTGCATAGATCATAAGAGTTTGACGCATTTGACGAATCAGAGACAACACACTGAGTGGCAACAGAAAGCTCTAACAAAAATGATGGGGTTACAATATCGGGTTGTCTATAAGAAAGGTCTCTCAATGGCGCAGCGGATGCCTTGTCTTGCAAACCTGTTCATAGTTCTGAGTTATTGGCTATGTCTATTTTGCAGCCAGTTGGGTTAGATTGTGTTAGCGCCAGCTATGAAGGTGATTCGCATGTCGAGGCAACTATTCAGAAGCTCACAGTGGATCCCTTGTCGGAACCACATTACACATACAAAGGTGGGTTGCTTCGGTATAAGAACCGAATCTGGGTCGGAGTTGATTTTCAATTGCGACAACGCAGTTTGACGGCATTCCATGCTAGTCCTATGGGAGGACATTCTGGGTTCCAAGTGACCTATCGTCGTCTTCTCTCGTTCAAATGGCCATAGATGAAGAAGGAGGTGCGCGAGTTCGTGCACTCTTGCCACGTGTGCCAGCAAGCTAAGTTGGAAAGCACATTACCAGCTGGTCTCTTACGTCCCCTGCCAGTTCCATCAGGTCCGTGGGATATGGCAACTATGGGTTTTATCGAGGGACCGCCACCATGCAGGCAATTTGACTGCATATTAGTAGTCGTTGATAAGCTATCTCGAAATGCCCACTTCATTCCCCTGAAGCATCCTTATTCTGCTAGGAAGGTTGCTGAGCTCTTCGTCAACAATATCTACAAGCTTCACGGTATGCCCAAGGTGCTAGTATCTGATCGAGATCTAGTATTTACCAGTCAATTTTGGCAGTCAGTCTTTAAAGCCACTGGTACGGAGCTGCGTTTGAGCACTGCATATCACCCTGAGACAGACAGTCAGGCGGAGAGAGTCAATCCGTCTATTGAGTGTTACTTGCGTTGTTTTATCGGTCCGCATCCCAAGGATTGGTCTAAGTGGCTGGGTCTTTGCGAGTTTTGGTACAATTCTAGTTGGCATGCATCCCTTGGTAAATCACCTTTCCAAGTGATCTATGGCAGGGAGCCAAGATACTTTGGCATTACAGCAACTGATAGAATTATTGATGGTGATATTCAATCATGGCTGGATGAGAGATCATTAGTGATTGCTTCGGTCCGCCAACATTTGCTCTACATGCAACAGCGGATGAAGTCGCGGGCTGATAAGAAGCGGGTCGAGCGGGTGTTTGCCATTGGTGACAGTGTTTTCCTCAAGTTGCAGCCATATGTGCAGTCCTCTGTCCTTCGTCGCGCTAATCACAGACCGTCCTTCAAGTTTTTTGGGCCATTCTTGATCACGAAGCGCATTGCTGAAGTGGTGTACCGCCTTGATCTTCCTCTCGGCAGCAAGATTCACCTAGTTTTTCATGTTTCACAACTGAAGCCATGTATTGGTCCTGGAGTTAAGGTAAACCCCCTCCTACCAGATTCTGATCATGTTCATCAGGTGCCTGTGCAGGTCCTGTGTCGCCGCGTCCGTCAGCATGGTTTGCATACCATTGTTCAAGCGTTGATTCAATGGAGCGGGCAGCCAGCATCTGCTTCCACATGGGAAGATCTTGAAGACTTGCATCAAAAGTTCCGTCGGGCGCCTGCTTGGGGACAAGCAACATTCCAAGGAGAGGGGAATGTCAGCGACCAAAGCTCCAGTGCTGACATTGGGCCTGGAATACCCCAGCCCAAGTCGCGACCCGTGAGAACCAAGCGAGCTCATGGTTGGCTTGGTAGCCAAGACTGGGCATGTTAGGCCTTGTAATAGACAAGAGGCGAATCCTGAGTGCCATTTATAGTGATGAACTGTTCCTATAATTCAAAAAATTCGGTTGCAAACTCACTCGGTATTGAAAAATATCGGTTGAAACCACCATTGCAACAGAAAGTCTCATTCGCAACCCCACTTGCAACTGAACCTCACTTGCAATGATAAAAATATCTCAGTTGCAAAAATCACAATTACAAACCTAGTTGCAATTGAAAAGGAGATTCGGAATTTCAAAAATGCTCGATCAATTGATGTCATTTAAATATTAGTTGCAAGCGGAGTTGCAATTTATATATAAAAAAGTCTCAGTTACGACCCCACTTGCAACCCACTGGACAAAAAAGTGGATTGTGATTTCAAAATGTTATGTCAAATAATGTGGTTTAAATCTTAGTTGCAAGTCAAGTTGCAACTTTTATAAGAAACCCCGTCGGAATATAAAAGGAATCGCGATTTCAAAATTTATTGTCAACTAATGTGGTTTCAATCTGAGTTGCGAATCAAGCTACAACTTTTAAAAGATAATTCCACCGCACTATAAAAGGGATCACGATTTCAAAATGTTATGTCAAATAATGTGGTTTCAATCACAATTGCAAGTTAAGTTACAACTTATATAAAAAGAATCCTACGGGAGAAAGAAGCGGATGCGATTCCAAAATTTATTAGTCAAATTGATGTCATTTCAATCTTAGTTGCATGTCTATTTGAAATTTGTATAAAAGAATTTCAGTTGTAACTCACAAGGCAAAAATTTACGGTTTAAAGAAAAAATAGGTCAATTAATGTCATTGGGCCTCAGATGCAAGTCTAGTTGCAACTTGTATAATAAAATATAAAGGGCAAAAGGAGGATCGTGATTCAAAAAATTCTCGATCAATGGATGTCATTTTTATCTCAAAATATCGCAACCTGAAAAAGTATCTCTAAAAATACAATTTAGACGAATAGCCTCTACCACACCTAATATATATACATGGAATTTTTCGCTCCCTTTGTATATAAATTGCAGCCAAGTATTATCTAGTCAAGAGATGACAATGCGTCTTAGTAAGAGCGAGGCGTGAAAATAAACCTAGAAAAAAACCAAGTATGGAAAACATATACAATGAAAAAATCAAAGCCACAAAATCCAAATCTATTTCTCGGCAGTTATACATATTTAGTATCACCACCAAAGTAAATCATTTTACAAAAAAGAACAAACACAAGAATAGCAAAAAAATAAAATTTCAGTAGCGAGATCGTCTCCCACCATTACCTCATGGCTGCCCGCTCTAAGCTTGGTCAATCTAAGCAAACAAAAGGTGACAAAACGACGAGCAACCAAATAAAAAAAGAGACCCATTTATTAGCCCAATAACAACGATAGGCAAAACAACAACGATGGACAAAGCAACGCAACGACATGGGCCAACTCAATGCTCAACGCAACATGCAGCAACGCGATACACGCTAGCTGAACAACGAACAACAGTTGCACCAATCTTAATGACCGGGACGAAATAAATGGTACACAAGTTAGCTGCGACGTAAGCTACGTCGTAGCTAGCTGTGTTTTAGCAATTCCGTTTTAAAACAACAGTCCACTGTCACATGATCGCATACGGCTTGTGTATTTCTAAAGATCGCCTGCCTAGTTCCTACTAGCTTGTATCTCATAGAGAAACTCTATTAGATAACCCATATTGTCTACCTCAAAACCAATATGCGGTAAACTGAAAACTCCTTTTGGATAGAAAAGTGGTCACGCAGACCACATCCCGGTTTTTACGGTACAACTATATGGTATCAAGTCTGGAGAATGGTTAAAACCTTTAAAAAAATAGATTTTCAGGGTTTTAGTGGTATGAAGGATAAATGTGTCAACAATACCGAAAGCTAAACATAACAATTTCAAGTTAACATCATTGTTTGGTTCTAAACCAACAGGTAGATGGATCATACGTTCCTCGTACTCTGTCTTGTGTTTCTCATTGTCTCTAATTATTTTGAAGCCACCTCATACTCTTATCTTGTTGCTTCTTCTTGGCCCATTGAATTTTGGTGTGCAATCGTTGCTCCTAATTATTGCTTGGACTTCATCATCTCATCAATCTTCTCCCCCAATCTCTCTTGCTTGACCTTCCTCTGCAACTCTGCCTTCACCTTCTTCGTTCGATGAGGTCTACCTCTCTTGATGGCTCTGGCTCATCAACATCATCAAAACTAATGGTGGATCCTTTTCTTGGTGGAAGTGCCTCTTGCTCCAGCAACTTCCACTTCTCACTATGCTCGAGCAACAACATTTTAGCAAAACGGGAGGAGGATGGTCGACGAGGTAAGATAAGAATGCCACTGTACGCTAGTGCATCTTCGAGATGAGGAGAGGACGGGTGGTAGGGATGTATACTAGCCGCACCGGCAATGCCGCCGATGCTGGTGAATACGTCATTCCAGGGGAGGTGTCAATTACATGGAGGTCCAATAGAAGAGACGAGAACTCGAGGCGCCTTCTTACGCCTGGGTTAATTTGTGCATGGCTGATGGAGTGCAAGGGGTTAGTGTGAGCAATTAGTTGAACTTTTAGTGTGTTAGACCTTTATTAAGCCAGCTTCATGGAAAGGAAGAATCGTGGCCTGGAAAAAATATGTTTGAATAAATACGGTAAAGGGGACTTATAGACTTTGCTGTTGAATTCATTACAAGATAGCCAAATCGACAAAATCAAAGCACCACAAAATTCCCAACCATATATTTGACCTTCTCCAACACTGTGGTTTCCCAAATAGGTTCCGGAATTGGATAGCCTCCTTGTTCTGAACATCAACCTCCCTGCGTGCTTCTCAATGGAGTGGTCGGTCTTCCCTTCTTGCATGGTCGTGGGCTTCGCCAAGGGGTCCCCCTCTCCCCTCTATTGTTTGGCATCGCCATCGACCATCTCACTCAAATCCTTCTATGCCGCCACTTTCATCACAGTAGGATATGGCCAAAAGACCGCTCTTTGGGAGGGTAGATGGCTCGATGGTTCAAAAACCAAAAGATTTCCCCCCTTCATTTTTGCACCACCAAGAGGAAGAAATGGAAGTTCAAAAATGCCATGGACAAAGAGACATGGATCAAGGAAAAAAAAGCAGATAAAAACTTCACCATGGAACATGCAAGCCAATTTGTGGAACTTTGGGTAAAGCTAAGAGAGGTGCACCTTACTGAAGGCATCAAGGATGCCATTGTTAGGAGAAGGAGGACGATACTAAGGGCCTCGGCATAAAAGGCTCAATTCCTAAGGGCTATGCTACTCCGATGAACAACATGGTATGAAAGGTTTGGGCACCGCCAAAGATCAAGTTTTTGGCTTGGCTTACAATCCAAAACAAGCTCTGGATGGCCAAACGTTTATTCAAAAGAGGGTGGCCGAATTTAGGTTTCTGCCTGCTTTGCAGGCAAACCCCAAATGCCACTACAACACTGTCTTTGGAAGCCTATGTCCCCCTGTGTTTCACAACAAGCAAGCCTAGACTTTTGTGCTCCTAGATAAATAAAGGAAGAGTAGACCTTTTTTGGATTATCGCAAGTGCGAAAACGTTGAGAAAAAAATATGCCGGAAGAGTAGACCTTTTTGCTGGTATCCTCATGTAAACGGGGTATTCCAAAACGTTGTGAACAGGGTATTCCAAAAATATTAAAATGCTTTCATTGAGAGTTGAACTCAAGACCTCCCGCTTACTAAACGGGTGCTCTAACCAACTGAGCTATGAAAGCAACTGATGTAAGGTTTTTTTTTCTTCTCTATCATCCATTTCCTCTCTTGCTATTTTGGCATCAGCAGAATTCACTCGTGGGCTTGCCGTAAAACGTACAGTACAAGTTCGTGCTGCTCTGAATTCTGAATTAATACTACTACTTACTGATCGAAATTGTGGACCATATGACAGGGCGCCAGTGCGTGGACGATGTGTCGGCCGTGCATCGATTAGGCAAGCTAGTCTGCGCATCGGGATGCTCAGAGCGCACCACGTACGTATGCCTCGTGACTCGTGTCATGTAAATTAACTCGAGGTCCATGAATGCACGATCTGACCTCGAGCAGGCAAGCTAGCTCCACGCGTTCGTCTCCCCGAAGCTTCCCGATCGGTCCGACGAGGCTACATATACCTTGCCAAAGTGCGAGTGAACTCCAAACCGCAGCTCGATCTCTCTACCTAGCTTTAAGTTAACTGCTCGAAGAACCAGCAGTTGACCTGCATCCACCATGGGGACACGCACTCTCGTCATCCTGGTGGCGACGCTCTCGCTCGCGGCCGCGGCCCTCCTCGGCGCCGCCGCCGCCGCCGCCGACGCGGACGTCGGTGTCATTCGCCTCCCGACCGACCGCGGCGAAGGTACGCCATGCCTTGCACACACCGGCCGTGGTAAGGTCCTGGTTTCTGGTACGCGTACTGACCACGTCGTTACGCAGGTCTTGCAGGCAATGAAGTGACGATGGCGGCGGAGGCGGTGGCGGAGGCATGGGAGGAGGTGCAGAAGCGCGGCGAAGAGGACGCGGCCCCAGCGGCGACGGAGAAGAGCGTCGTCTTCGTCCTCGTTGACGAGGAGGAGACCACCAGGCCGTGGGCGTGCTGCAACCAGACCCAGTGCACCAAGTCGATCCCGCCGACGTGCCACTGCCTGGACGTGGTCGACAAGTGCGACGGCGCCTGCAAGAAGTGCGAGCCGGCCATAGTGTACCCGTTCCGCGTCGTCTGCAACGACGAGTTCCACGGCGACCCCGGGCCCAAGTGCCCCGGCGGCGACGTCGTCCCCAGCGGCGCGTCCCGGTCGCTCGCTGCTGCTGCCGCACAGTTGCTGCTGGCGTGCGTGGTCCTGCTGTTCATCCAGAGCCAGTACTAGCTAGCATGCATGTACGCTGGAAGTTGTACTACTGCCGTGTCTCACTCGCGTGTACGTGAGTTTAGCTAGCCACGCCATCATGGTCGCCTTATTTTCTTCAGGGATCATGGCGTAAGCTTAGGTTGGTACCTTTATTCGGCCAGTTTGCATGTGTGCCGAGCATGAAGAAGGAAACGGAATAAATACAGCAGAATAAACATGAGGGCACACCTTCACTCCGTTTGGCGTTTTCAGTCCCAAGTCCGAATTCTGAGCCCCAATTCTAATGTAGCATCGGACGGATGTAACGTTTGGTTTGAGAACGGTTAGTTTTCACTTGCGTTTTCAGTCTAAGCGGTTAGCACCTTTATCCGAAATTTAGACAAACACGTTGAAGGTATAAATAATTTACTGTCCACGGCGAAGGTATAAATTTAGTACCCTGTACCCTCAAATAAATAATAGCCATTCATTTTTATACATCCAATGGTGGAAAACAGTTTATACTAGTGTCAAAAACTGGACTAGTACAATTTATACTAGTGAGGAAAATCGGCTCCGCACTACAAAAAATCACGTAAACAGGCCGTCGACGGCACCCCAGCCCAAAATGCGTCCAGGCCCAAGACCGTCCAGACTAGTTCTGTGTGCTATCATTTCGCAAAAAAAAAAGGTCTAACCCTAAATCGAGCTCGTCCACAGCTACTCCCGTTGAACCACCTCTCCGTCGCCACCGGTTCCGGTGTACCTCGTCGACGAGAGTGCGTCCTTGCTCGCTTATTCCACGAATCGCCGCCACGAGCAACGGATCGATAAGCAGGTTGGTGCTCTTGATCTGAAATGGGGAACTGCCAGGCGGCGGATGCTGCGGCCGTGGTGATCCGGGCGACGGCAAGGTCCAGCGCCTCTTCTGTCCGGCCATCGCGGTGGATTTCATGCGCCGCACTACGTCGCGCTCGTCTTCATACATGTCTCCGGTGCTGGATGCGATGGTGATGATGCCAAGAGCGACCCCGCTGTGACTGGGATTGGACGTGGGATGAACTTGCTGCCTATGATCTTCTTGCTTTCCTTCAGTTTTTCCACGGTCACACAGGTGATCAGAAAGTCTACGATATTGGTCACTCCCCAAAATCCAAACTCGCTCGGTTTGCTACTCAAATCCTCCTTGCAGAGGTAAAATACTGTTCACCCTACTTGTTCTTGTTATCAATTATCACATTTATAATTTACCTAGAGAATGATTTATCTCTTTTGTCGGTCTTGTGCAGGCATTTCACTTTCTAGGTTATGGTGAGTTCGGTCCTATTGGGTAGGTGCCTTTAGTATAATTTCTAATATTAAGAAATGCAGTACATGCGTCTGCTTAACAACTTCATGCTTGTAGTTTTGCATCTCACGGCAACTTAGTGATTATGAGTAGAGTACATGTGCTTAAGCTTTTCTACAAGGTTGTCAATTGTATTAAACTATGACTCTCAATGTGATATCAGTGTTGCCAAGAGTCAGCTGTGTTCAGACTTTGCATTTCTCTGTTGAAAATCTAAAGTTGTGTTGCATACCGGTACTCTGGATAACCAGTCTCAACTTCGGTTTTGCTAACTCAAGCCTCAATATTGACTGCTAGTACAAGTGTGCTGCTGCATGACATGCCAGTTACTTGTGAAATTCTACTCCAAATTAATATCGGTGACCCTGAAATCGACTACTACGATCTATTTTAAGCTGTTACAGGTATATTTCTTGCATACAGTTTTCCAGATTCCGAACTATATATTATGCTAAGCTAAAATTCACCTCCTATTCCTAACTGTTATTGCCTGATGTTTGAAGGACCGGACTGCTGCCTCAATACATCAACTGTATGTGCCTTCTGGCAGCATGCTCCACAGTCTACCTCTATCAAAAACCTTATTTACATGTCACGGGGTAAGAATCATAGCCAGAAGCTTAAGCTTTGTAATGTCCATAGCTCAGTAACTGCACTAATATTCCTTTTTCTAATTTTCCCGGAACCAGTTATCAGGAATGAAGGGGTTAGAAGGTTCGACTATGGCAGCGCCAAGGAAAACATGAAGCATTACAATCCGCCATGCCCCTTCTGTAAAACATGTTGTCCTTTCCAACCCATCTCCCCATGTTCCTCACCCATGGCGGCCAAGACTTCCTCGACGATGCCTCTGACACCAGGCACTTCCTTAGGACGCTGGCAGAAACCATGACAGCGACAACATGGAGGTGTTGTACATGCCTGACTATGCTCATGCTGACTTTGCGACAGTCTTCAATGCTCCATAGTTGGTATATAAACCAATGGTTGACTTATTTCAACGCCCCCCAAGAGTTCTATCATAAGGTCTCTCTGTGATCAGCCTTCAGCAGTGCCTTTGTATCGGCCTATGCAATCAAAACTTCAACCACATATTATTTGTTCACTATATATGGCAGCCAGGCCATAGTATATGCCGGTGGACGTGAGTATTTGTCAGTCTGATCATGCTAGAGAATGGACTATTCCGTCAAAAATTCAGTTTCTTGTACCCAATTTACCTAATATATCCCCGAGGACTAAGTTCAGTGCCATGTTATCTCATCATTTAGAAGTCTTGGATTTTTTAAGAAGAATAATGCACTTCAACTTTCTAGGATGTTATCGCTTAATTTCCTATTTAAGCTCAATTCTGTGGTTGCTTATATTGTGTTTATATTTTAAAGTTGTTGTGAGATGGCAAATGATGTTAAAGTAAGATAATTTGCTGTCAGAGCCGGCTTGGCAAGAAGGGCAAGGACTACCCCGCCCGCATAAGGGGGCCCCTTAGCTAGTTACTTCAGCAAGCATATCCCTTCCTCAACATCTCTAGCAGCTGCAACGCCTCTCAGTCCCAGAAGCTGTGTATGAGTGTAATAGAGTTGTGAGTGATTTTCCAACTTAGTTTCTAACATGGAAATCTCAGGCCATGGATCATGGGGGTGTTTTCTGGTTGACCGCTTATACCACTCTAATACTTATGAGGGAAACGAGTTTACTTTTTCACCGGTAGTAGATTGTATTAGTAAAGTTCATGTATATTGTTCATGTTTCCTTCTTCTCTATGGCGTCATTAAAATGACCAAATAATAGTAATGCTGGAACTTTTTTCCGAATCTTAAGCATGTACCGAGCCATTTTTCAAGTTTAATTATCTGTCCCCCTTTTCCATATCGCAAAGGGGTTCTGAAGATTGTTCATCGATGAACCATTTTTAATATTCTGTATCTGGCTACCCAATCTGGCATAAAACAGTTTTGACTAGCCTTTTCTTTTCCACTAATTCTAATCAATTGGTTTTAGAACATTCTGGCACCCTAATTCGATTACACTACTACAATCAATGAAAAGAAAGTTTCCACTCCCTAAAGAGTAAATTAGAATCAGGTATGGCCAAACAACTGAAAGAAAGAAGAGGAAAGGAAGGAAAAAACAGCGGATTATCTCCCAGGCTTTGTCTCAGATACCAGCAGTAATACTACTCATGGATGGTACACATAAGAAACCCAGGCCTGTACTACTGAAGCTATGCAAGTATTTCAAGCAACACACATGGAACTTAACTGGCTTTTCAACCGAAAAACACAACAACATAAATAAATTTGCCATGATTTGTTAATCAGAGTAGTTGATGTTCCCATGGGAACAACAAGAACCATGGTATGGAATCACCATTGGATCAATTTGTTCATGCGTATTTACCCCGGTTAATCTGTTTCTTCAGTCCCAATGATTAACATTTATGTCTCATATACCTCTAAAATAACATGCTCACTGTAGTATTACAACTCAACGACACTGCGGTACAGTTGAATATAGTACATCACACTGATGTAAAGAAACGAAAAGAGGAACAATATCATACTAGTGTAATCTTAACACGTTGGCTCTAGCATCTAGTTGATCCGTCAATGGAATCCAGCATCAGACTTGTGATAAGCTGGTTTGTTGTCTATGTTGGATGGACAACATCTCAGTAGAGATACTTTCTAGGAACTGGGCATGTCCTTTCCCCTCTGCATGTCTGACCAACTTCGACCATCCCTAATTCCGCAACACCCTCTCGATGCCTTTGACAGCGCTGCCATTCATTCATCCAGTAATTACACAAAAATGAAAGATTGATTAATCATTTTTAAGAAATTCTCCATCATGCCAATGCAAAACAAATGTGAACACATACTGTAGCTGAATAAGTCGTGAGTTGAAGGAGCTAATACCTAGTTTAAGTTGATGTCTCATGCATCTGGATCCCTCCAAGCATTCTCATCACCTGCATGCCACATTTAACGTTGATCACCAATGTCCAAGCTATATGTGCCAGATGCTAGTCAATTTGATCCAGATTACTTTCCTTGGCTTGCTGCATCTAATTGGGTGCTCTCATGTCTACTAGGAAATTTGACTTAATAAAAGCGTCTCTTATCCAATTCTGATTGAACTGCATAATATCACCAGATGTTGCTCTAGTAGTGCAGAAAACCCCCAAGGAAAATTACAGGGCTACAAAAGCGTTCACTGTTGTGGAGAAGACATGTTCAGATCTCTGGTCACATAACCACTAGTATCATCTCAAATTTTACGCTCAAATGATTTGCTGGAGAATAATCTCGCGACTCCGTCTGTCGAATTAGAGGCAAACAATTCTCGCTCATCTCTAATTAATCTAGCAATTTAACCATTCTGACTAGTGAAAAACAATCTGAAACTTAGATTGAATTCATAAGCAGGAATTTGCAAAACATACCTGATGCGAACTAGACACTGAATGTCTGTGGGAGAGACCTCCCGTGCGGAGGCGGCGGCGGCATGGAGAGAGAGGAGAGGGTGGCGGCGCTAGTCGAGGAGAGAGCCACGGCTGCGTGGAGGGAGAGGAGAGGGGTGGCGGCGCGCATCCGACGGAGAGCGGCGGCGCCCTGTTCTGGGAGAAGCGGTGGCGGCGACGTTGGTTTTGTTCCAGGCTCGACTGGTTTTGGTTCCTTTCCATGCTCGACCGGTTTGATCTTTTTTTTCACGCGTAATTACTAGCTGGGCTTACTGGGCCAAATATTTCTAAGCCATTAGATCGGATTATACTACTCATGTTTAAGGACTAGTAGAAGGTACTGTAAAAGTTGCCTAAATTTATTTCCCCGTGTATTTTCCCGTTCATCTGCTATAACGTTTGGCACGTGCCGGCTCAGTGATCATGCCATGGTTTTCTCTCCCCCCCCTCCCAAAAAAACACATATTGTCCTTACCAGTGGTAATGTTAGCACGTCTGGGACTCCAATAGCTTCAATCAAAAGATATGCAATAAAAATAAAACAATGAGCATATGCATAGATGACACAATGATTAACGTGAAAAAACCTTCTTAAGGTGAGAAGAAAAAAACCACAGGTGCGAAACCTATCCACACGAGTTTCACTATGAGCAACCTGGATACAGGAGAGCGGATTTTCCCCTCCTAGGTTGGACCCCCGGCACCATCGTTGCCGTCTATTTCTTTGAGATTGGTGCAAAAGTCTGAGCGGTCAATGCCCACTTCTAGCCTGGGATGGTAACTTCCGGCCAAAAAAAACTGCCTCAAACACACAACACATTCTGGAGTATAACGTTAGGTAGATTGTAGGCATTGTCTTTCCCGTCTCTACCTCACTACCGATTGACTGGACTCCACGATGGCCAACAAACTAGAGTTCTCGATCATGGGCTATTACGCAATTCAGTGCCGCCCATCAATCTCCCCACTAGCTGCAGATTCTTGCCCTTTGTTTTATCCGTGTTCCTCTGCCTCAAGATCCGGAGTTCTCCATGAATGCCATGGCGGGGATTTCGTACCTCAGTTATTGGCTTCTATAGAGAATCTTGAACATGTTCTTCGCCATTCCAAGGTATGATTGCTGGCTTCTTTGTTCCCAATTAAAGTAAGGTCTTACAATTTTGGTACAATAACATATATTGGAAATCGTTAGATGCGATTAGATGGGATGGTACATAGCAGTTTCGTCTTAATTTCATAGGCGTATCTTATTAATGAGATTGGGAACTCGTTAGCGATATAGAAGTTACAAAATAGGGGACTAAATTTTGGAGATAGTACTGGGTTTAGATATAAAGATTACTTTTCCGTGTCGTTGGCAATCATCTGGTCCATTCTAGGAAACGATGTAGAAATTGCAAATATTGTTGTTGTAGGTTTGAAGCTATAGAACTGTTTGTTCTAGAAGTTCAGATTCTGAATTTGAGGGACAAATATATTGCATTTTATTCTTACTAATATGGTTATTGAAGATTTCATCCAAAAGTTACTAATTATTTATTCCTAAAAACAGAAACGGCATTTGCACTGAACAATGTAATATTGAATCTGAATTGATCGATACTAGGGACACAGTGAGCAGCTATGATGTTGAGGAAAATCTTAGGTAAAATCATATTTCAGTTTTCGAGAAACTATATAGACATGATTATTGTTCAAATGAAAGTTTTTCATGTACATTGCTCTAACTAATTGCTTGGAATTGCAGCATATCGATGTAAGCGATGAGAATTTAAAAGAAAGAATAATAGGTAATTCAAGAACTAGATGGCAAAATTGATCGAGTCGATTTATCGACACGTTCGGAGGAATCTGAAGATGATATACAAGAAAATTACATGTTGCCATATGCTGAAATATATTCAGAAGATGATGATGATAATGATGGCGACCTGCATCCTTCTAACCCTATTCCAGTAGAAACAACCGAACAAGCAGTTCTTGCTCGTACAAATCAGATAACAAGTATTGAAAACACATACACATCTGAGCCCCGCCAGAAGGTGTGACAAATCTTCCATATTGAGAGTCCCCATCTTCCAGCTTCATCTAGTCAAGTTTGTTCGTTGGTCCTGATCTGCTCGAACAAGTACAATCTGATTATTGTTGGGCAAGGAGCCGAGCCTCTATGCATGAGTGTGTTCTATCACAGTGCTACCACTAGTGAGGTGTGTGCTTCCTAGTCGCAACTCTATAGTAAGGCTTACAGGCACGGGTTTGTTGGTAAAAAGAAATCTTATTTTTTTGCACCTAAACGCTATGAATCTGCTATGAATCAGTACTATAATGCTGAGTGATAACACTGACTTGGAATGAAAAAAATTGAAGATCACTGCGAATAAAGTACAGTACAAACCATTAAATTTTCACTCTTTTTAACTCTTTACTTAAGAGGAAGCCAATGGTCAATTGAACATATGTTCGGAAATTTAAGAAAACATGGAAGTTTTATTGCAGATTTATTATGTAACTGGCTCGCAGTATAAACCAGAACCTTTTCCGCGCTGTCCATACATAGCATGACCCTAGAGACCTACGAGATGTCCTACTCTATAGCTGACCAAGGATGACCACTAATGATGTTTGGTCATTCCCAAGACTATGTAGTCACGTCGGACGCTCTTTTTTTGTGTAGGTACGCTTTCTCTTTCTATCTGTACATGTCTACTCTGTGCTATGTACTCTAGTGTTATTTTATTAGGGAAGCAGCATGGCTATGGTCAGTGACATATGACATGGGAGCAGTGATCTGTCTTGCCAATACAGCAGTGTTGTACTAAGTATTATATTTAGACAAAATTGATAAAAATAGCTACACTTAGAGTACGGTTCAAAAATTTATTCCTGGTCCATACAAGATACAGAATTCATTCATTATGCTATCTAGGAATAATTGAAATATAATTGGTCGGTTTCATAAGTTTATGTGTAGATTCATTCTGGTTTCATAACTGATTCATGTGTTTACAAAAATGTGTTCGACAAAGAATTATATTCCGCATGTGTTATGGGAAGGCAGTATTGTTTTAGAATTCAACATCATTTTATAATGCAGGTTAAACATTTCTGGCATGAATTCTCATCTTATATAATTCTACAGATTCGTTCAAAGTGTCAGATGGATAGAAACAAAATAAATTTTAACAAGAAGATGGAAAAATCTATAAAACAGGGTAGGTCCATACTGGCAGACGTGAATGACAGAATCCATGGGTGGTGTGATGACGTTGTTCACTGACTTGGTGAAGAGGAGAAAATCTTCCAACACGCCAATCCCAGAAAACGGGGTGGAAAAAGCTTAACAGTGTTTGTACGTGCTCGACAGGATCAGACGTGCTGACATGATGTCACAAGGATATATGCAGACTAGCACACAGAGGTCTAATGAAGTCAGTGGGCTCTGGGTTGCCATACTTCCATCACATCTTTGACCGCATTAGGACTATATAGTATTCCATTTAGATTATATATGAATCCTGCCAGAGTTGTGGATATAACTTAAAGAGAACATAATTTTATGTCAATTGCCTTTCAAAAATAATAAAAACAAAATGGTCCCTCAGACCCATATTTTTGGTCTAAAGTTTAAGTGGATACGGATAAATCTAGACTTCATATTTAATTAGGTAACGAGTAGTAATATTATGAAATAGGAGGACAGTAGGTTGATACATAACTGCTTGTAGAAATGGAGAAATAGTATCTTTGATCACAGACGACACATCTATATACAAGGTTCGCGCAGGATTGTTGCGGAGGCAAATGAACTATGAAAAAAAGGTTTCATTACAATATCTGAGGGTACACGTACAGAAAAGCACAGATGGTTTAAATTGGTAATTAGTAAAATGGGGGCTTAAGTAGCAAAGATTCATATATTATACAGGATTCAGAAAGATACATAGAAAAATATTTGTGTACCAGAGTTTCATACATTTATAAAGGATTCAAAAAGTACCATACTTAGTTTAGAAAACTAAACTGTTGTTTTAAACAGAAGTTAAAATGTGTACTTCCTAATAATATAGATGATACTACAAATAAATGGTGTACAATTAGATTGGAAATTAATGGGAATTCATAAACTACCATAGGAAATATTTGTTTTTCGAAATAGAATAGTAAATTTAGATTGGAATTTAATTAAAGGATCGCCAACAACGATATGTGTTCGTTCCTATTTCCTATTGTCATGACGACTCATGGTATTTGTTCAATTTGACCAAAAAAATTGACTTCTTAAAATATTGTTCAATAGAGAGCAAAATAAAGCGCAATTAGATCTGCTAGAAAAGAGCAGAATAGGAACGTAACTTAGACAGGAGACGCAATAAGTTCACAATGAGCAACATATACACGATGCGGAAGACACAAGTTCTAGAGAAATAATTACATCAGTTTGAACGGAAATGAAATAAAACAGTCATATCAGCGTGTCATTGTCATTTTCGAAAATTCAGCGTCGTGCTTGCTTCATGGTTCCTCTTCACGAAGATGTGGTCTTAATGGGTTTAGGTCATTAAATCGATGATAAACCAAAATGTGACACAGGTACTTCCGGAAGGCAGTCATTGACTTCTGCACAAAAATGTAGAAAGTGAAAACGTGCAAGGCTCTACGGTTTCTGACATAGCTAAGGGTTCACGGTTTATTCTTGCACAATTAGAATATAATTATATAAGGAAGAGATGACAGTAAACCCACCTTGGAATGGCCAACAAGATCTTCTGAATTGAGGCACTCTAACTGCTGGATAACGTGATATCCACAGTCGTGACTGCAATGCAAAAAGATAAAATGCAAAAATCTGTTAAGTAAATATATTTAGATTGCCGCGAGATATGATAAATAAAACACGAATAATGCAGCTATTCAACAAGATGGGTGATTGACTATAAAGATGATGGAGGTTTCGCTATAGATCCATCTAAGATACATAGAAGATGGGAAAATGACATTTCAAGAATAATCATACATGTGTACTATGTACGTCAGGTTGTTAGCCATTATAACAAACGGGCAAAAAAAGAAACTGGGCAAAGAAAACTAAACAATTGGCAAAATTGTATACGACTACATTTGGAACATTGAAAGGGTGACTGCAAACTTACTTTGTTGACTGAATTCTTTTCCCAGGTAAGTGCAACGAAATATTCTATGAAAACAGACCTTTTCTTGGCAATAGAATATGCTTCTTGCAAGTTACCACACTACACAGAAATAGGAAAAAAGGTAAGTTAATTAACATTGTTTTTAACTACTACTTGTCAATAGAACAGCTGATTGTACAATTACCAAATTATTCCAAAAATCTTTGTGAGGGTGTTCCCCTTCTTTCACAACTAAAAGACTGTCGTAGAACTCAACAATTTCAAAGGATTGAAGTTCACAACAGCTAGGAACCAATGACTGTTATTCAACAAAGGAAGGTAAATCTGGGAAAACAAAAATTACTAAATGAATATGAATGAACAACATAATATTTGGAATAATTTAGTGGTATAGAAAGAAATAACCTCCTCGATTTCGTCCAGGGGTAACTTCTTGAGCTTAGCCGCAATTGCCTTCTGGTCGCATTCAGGGCTGCTTTTCATCAACTGAGACTGAAGAAAATACAAACTGTGTTTGTGAATAGATCTAGGTTTTATTAATTTGTTAAAATGAAAATAATATGTTTAACACTCACTATCATTTGTTGGTCAAGGATGATCTTGGTTCTGCTTTCCCAGTCACACATAATAGCGACTGAGCACAAACCCATTAAAACTTGGCATACCTCGCCATTAGGCTTAAGTGCATCAACAAACTCGCCTTTTGTAATATGGAATCTCTTGATCTGAATTTTTGTCCTTCGCCGATTCTGGTCATCAATATTGCGATGCCTTGAAGAGACTCTAGCTTTAGAGTCAAGAACATGTTCTTTGGTATGTGTTCTTAGCATCTTGACAGAACAAACTTGGCGTGCGAAATGGCCACCACCAAGGGTTGTTCTTCTCAAGTTGCTTCAATTTATCAAACATCTTACATGTTCCAAGGGTAATAGAACCACCAAACTTGAATCGATAGCCATCCCGCAGCTCGATCCGAAGGGAGGGATGTGGATGATGTCATTTGGAGCAGGAGGACATGGTCGGGTATATCAATAAACTCTTGTGTGTCGTGTAAGTTGTGCGAAATAAAAACATTTCAAGAAAAAAGAAAGTAAGGAAAAGTGATAAATCTTCATGAACTGTCTGAAAATTAATGATTTAATAGGACGATTAATCTTACAAGGTGGAGTTGGCGCAGTCCGGGATTGAAAGACAATGCATGTCCTCTTCACGGCAGATCCGTCACGTGAAACATCATCGAATCGGTTTCATCATCACAATCGAGGCAAGAACACCGGACGAATGAGAACATTGAGTTAAGAGCCGGATATAGATTGGACAGAATCGGGAGAACAGGGAAAGAAAAGCAAAGCCTCGGAGTAGTTTTTATGTAAAGATGCATCAAGTTCACCAGATTTTTCTGCAGTGCAACTGACTTTACCATCTGCTACATGTAACATTGTATCAGCCAAGTTGCTTATATGTGCTGATGTCTTTACTTCAGAGGATGTACAAACATTGCGTGAGATATGCTTGGCAAAAAGTTCGCTCATTGCAGCCAGAATCGAAGGTGTAGTTGGAGAAGTATCGAAGAGTGCTGGACCCTTAATTGCCGGCTCCAAAGAGGGGGCAGCGGGTGAAGGACCAGCAGAGTTAAAAAGAGGAGACGGTGAAGGGTGTAAATTGGATGAGTCAGAAATGATTGAAGGGATGGTTGCAGATACAATCTTCGAGGGCAATCTTTGGAGAATGGTCATACTTAGTGCATCGCCAAATTTGGGAAGCCATGATAACTGGGCTCTCCATCAGATTGTTGATTGCAAGAGGCTTCATGAGCTGCTGCAGCACCAATACTGACAACATCGGCGAATTCATCAGAGCATCCAGCAGAAATAATTTTACTCCCATCAAGATTCAAGGAGGACATTGATTCATCAAGACTTATTTGTTTGTCCATGGATGGGGGAACATTTTGAAGATGTCCATCCATCTTCTGAGGCTGAAAAGTTGTGGAGATCAAGTCTATCTGAACAGAATCCATGGTGTCTGGTTCGGAAGATTTAGGTGTGGGCTTCAGATTTGCATTCTGAACCATGGAAGCGGGGGGAATGGTCTGATGACCAACAACATCGTCTGAATCAGGCAGGGTGGGAGGAGTTGAGGTATGTTTGTCCTCCGAGCTTTCAGTAGTTCGAAGAGCATATTCTGAGCTTGAGATATGTGAATTATCCATCATTTCTTGCTCTTCGGGTACATTTGATGTTGTACATTGTCCAGCCTTGGCAGGAGCCAGTGATGCAGGTGGCATTAAATTTTCCTCCACGAGCCTTGCTTTCGGGGATACAGTGAACTGTTGACTGAATTTGCGCTCAAACTCAGAGAAAATTTTGCGATCCGATTCAACAATTTTGATTTGGAAATCTTGGAAAATTTCTTGCCTACTTTCTTTGATTTCGTCGAATAAGCTTCTCATGAAATCTGCTGCAGATATCTGCATCAAACAAGTGATCAAACAGCCATAATTAGTTCACAGTACAGTACGAATAATAACTTGAATGATAACAATGAAAATTAATAAAACAACAAGGATTTAATCCTAGCGGGGTGGATAAACAAGCAATCTGTTCCACAAATAGATAATGGACGATGTAAAGAAATCCTTTGTATTATGTAAATACAAGATGGATCTTGAGTTTATAAAAAGAAAGTAATGCATACCGATAAAAAGAAAGGAATATAAGAGTGTCACTTAAGAGTGTCACTTTAAGTCTCCAGTTGACAGAGTTAGTTATCATCATGAACTAAAGTGTCATCTAAGACATCAAATTTTACACGTAGTGTGGAATAGGGAAGTTGCAAATTTGTACTGTCATATAAGGAAGCATATTTAAGAGTAATGTCAATTACGGGCTTCTCTCAATTATGTACCTCTCCGTTGTTTTCATTACCACAGGTAGGTGGAACGCTGTTGTCATGTCCACACATGTGTCCTGCAAATTCTTGTCCTGAAGAAGGAGGAACTCCGGTGCTCGCCCTCCACGACTCCTGGTGACAAGTAGCAGAAATAATTAAAATACATACATATTATATATAAGGAAACGACATAGTACATAAACACTTGCCTCAAGTAACCCATATTCAACGCTGTCTTTTGTTCGGGATTTAACATCCGGATGCAAGGTATGATAAATGATCGTGCCTATGAAATGGATCCTAGGCTCCCTTCCGTAAACTTAGAGATTCGTGCAAGACTAAAGCTTTCATATTGATCGAGCATCTATATATACAAGTCGGAAAACATAAAACATTGTTAGTTATGTATTGTAAGGCGTGTAGAGCGAACATATAGATGAAACATGATAAAATTTCTTACAGCAAGATATGGACACATCCTGGAACTTGGACATGAGATTTACTGCTACTCCTGAACTCTTCAATACCTTGGATGAGGTAGTCAGCAATAAAACCACACCAATCCATTAATGAAATTTTTGTGACATCCATTAAAGAAGGGTAGTAATTTCTATTTATATTGAGGGAAGTTGTTGGGGCGATGTAGGTGCAAAGAACAAGCATGACAAATGATCTACAGAATTCAGCCTCATTGTCATTTTCCTTAAGCAAATCCTTGGTAGCATCTTTGGCAGTTTTGCCTCTACCATTGTCAGAATGCTTCTGATCAGAATTGGAGGAATCACCTTTCCGTATTTTCGCCTTGGAACGACCATTCAAGGGAGGGGGAACCTTAATGTGTCCACATGGCAGCTTCAATATACGGACAATAGCTTTTTTTATGTCAATGGGGGTGCCACAAACTTCTAGAGTTCCATTTGAAGTATTAACTCTGTCAACCAGCCACATAGTGAGCGATTTTTTGCATGCGGCTGCCAATCATATCCTGAAGGCTATGCCACTGAATATTCTTCACCCATCCCCTCTGCTTGTCAGTAAGTTTTTCCATAAGCTCAGGTATGAGGTGAGGAGAACAACGGTAACCTGGAACCTAAAAGGAGCGAATGCAAGGTCAAAACAATGGCAAAAATAGATGTAACTGAAAAAACATGACTCAATATAAAGATTCTTAACAAGAAACAAACATATACCTTCCTGTGATGCTGAGAAAACTCATCTTCATTTTCGACCTCACTATAGTTAGGATCATCTTCAAAATGGACTTTTTTCCGTTTCCGCGATTTCTTGTGAATGGTGAAGTCACTTGAAGGGGGTTCTGAAAGAACAGCTTTCACCTTCCTTCCACAGTCATCTCCACCGGTTTGAGAGCTAGTTGTACTAGCTCTAACCTTCCTTACACAGTTCCTAACAGGTCTGCGTCTATGACCGGATGGAAGGTCCAATTCAGCAGCCTGATCCTCATCTTTTTCCATGGGATAGATCCTACAGACAGTCAAGTTTATCAGATATTACAAAAATGAATGTATGCACAAACGATGGTTCCAAAAAAACCTAACTTCGACAAAAGTGGGGTAAGGACTGAGAATCCCATTAACATGTAGTAAAGCGAATGTATAATAAAGATAAACCTCCAGCGAAGTGTATGCACAGAAGCACAAACATGAACACAAGAATCTGCACAAATGTATAATAAAGATAAACCTCCACATCAGCGTCCACATATGATACTTTGATCAAGGTGACGCCATAACAGTGTCCACATCAGCGCTTGTTCTGGCTTTGCCAGTGGGCAGTGGCCCAGCACCGGCAAAAGGGTGTCAATAGAAGGCAGGCTAGTATAGCACTATTTTGCCCTGGCGTTGTCGTAGCCGAGGCCCGCTCTAACTCGGGACCCGCAAGAAAACTGCCGCTTGTTTGAGGCTCACTATGCAGCCCCTCAGCCCAGTAGTCACGAGAGAAAATAAAGAGGAAGGAATGAACCACATATAAAATCGAAATTGTCTTAAAAAAATATAAAGACGAAATAAGGGATTTTTTTGCAGTACTTCTTTTTTTTTAAACGAGGAGTCCTACCTCTGCATCGATTGATGCATATAGAAAATTTATTTCAAACTCGTTTGGTACTTCCTACCGAAAAATTATAAAAACAGGAAATATATAAGATTATGCCATGTCTAATTGAATTAGATGGAAAGAGAAATTCTCTTTGATTGTTGTGAAGTAATTTTCGGAAATAAATAAGATTATGCCATGTCTCTTTGAGTATATAACTTTTTTTAATTTGGAACTAAGAAAGTGGATCCTATATGCATACTATGAAATGATATTAATTGCATTATTAAGCTAGCTGTCTAATTGAATAACACCATAGATTATGCCATGTGTAATTGAATGAGATGGAAAGAGAAATTCTCTTTGATTATAACGAAGTAATTTTCTATGAGGTATGACCTAATGCTATTTTTTAATCAAATTTACAGTACAAGATTCCTATAGTATTAGTTTCTATGAATTAAACAGATCATGTAGGAAAATTTTCTACACGGTTCAAATCTTACAAAAATCCTATAAAAATCCCATGAACCAAAGTAGCCTAAAAGTCTTTCCATCACACAAAACTATACAGCAGATTGATTAGACTAGAAAGTCAAGAGAAAACATCTGCCCAAGCCCAACACTTGTTAAACTACTACTACCACAGGTCCACAGCACCTTGATTTAACAAAAGTATGCTATCAAGAGTAGAAAATCCCAGACCCGAAGATAGTGCAGGGCCGACAAGAGAGACAGTCAACTGGTCACTGCCTTGTCTTGGCTCATGTTGTCATCTTGTTGCACCAAAAAGTTTCTCATCCTAGATCGCTTCATTAACTAATCCTACTCCTAATCCGTACGGGTTGACGAACCGCTCGAGACAAGCATGTTTAACTGACAACAGTATGCTACCACCTGATTCAACTAAACATCTTACAGAGCACAGGAGGCAAGAACTACCAGCAGTACAAAAGATTCATACAAGCTTACAGAGTAAGTGTCAAGGGCTAGTGATCTACTGAATCTTGTATGAATCTTTCAAGTTTGTTGGATCTTGCATGTAGGATTAGTTCTATTAATATTTGTGTATGATCTTTTGATGAATCCTATATGAAACCATGTTGAATCTATGAAGCACATTTAGTACATCCTATATAAGAACGTGAACTCGAGATTTTTACAATCGGAAAAGTTACATTCAATCACAGAAAATTATAAATGCTGCAACATGGGCTCTGCACTGACGATTGAAGGACTAGTACTGATTAACAAAAGAAAAGATTATGACTCACACGATTGTGGAGCAAGCAGGTATACATGGCATGCAAAAAAAAGAAAATATTAAAGAACAGAGGCATCCTGAAACAATACCTTCCGATTTCGCGAGGAAGCAGATCAACTCTATGACAGATCTGTGGCTGAAATCGCGGCCAATACGATTCCTCCTCAGAATACACGGATGCGGAAAGGAGGTGCAGACGCCATTGAAGGGTCTCTCGACGAGTGGTATCAGCGAGGCGGAGGAGGTGGAAGAGAGGGGATTGATAGGGCGGAGCACTCAGCAGATCGGAGCACAGCGAGTAGGGGGAAGGGAGTGAAAGATAGGGGAAGGGAGTGAAAGACAGGTGGAAGAGGGGGGATTGATACGGTGGAGCAATAGCCGTCGACAGACCCTCTGGAGCACGAGGGGGAGCACGTTCAGAGCACGAGCGTGACCAACGACGACGGAGCCGCTGGTTCTAGGGTTCGTCGTCTTAATCTGGCAGGGGAGAGCACAACGCGACTATGCGAGCGAGGCAGGGGAATGCAAGCGAGGCAGGGGAGAGAATGTTGAGGGGTGAGGAAAACGAGCACAGCGCGACTATGCGAGCGAGGCAGGACGCGAGCGACCTAGGCAGGTTTTTTGGTACCAGGCGCAACTATGCGAGCGAGCGAGGCAGCAATTTTTCAAGCCAGGCAAGCGAGCGAGGCAGGTCTAGCAGGTTGACTTGCACGAATCTCCAACTAATAGACGTCAGTGATGGTGCCGGGGGCCCCTCCTACGGGGGGAATTGCATTCCCCCTGGATACAGAGTCTTCTCTAGAACATCTGAAGATATACACACTCACTCAACACCATTAACAACCAGCAACAACAATAACAACCACTTGAAAGAAAGATTAAAACAAAAAGATTATAGCAAAATAGAGTATTTTAGTTTTTGTTCTCTTTAGTAATCAGCAAACTGCTCTTAAACCGCAGATCCAATCAACATCAAACTTGGTAGACAAGCTTATATACGAGTGCTCAACATACATGCAAATTTCAGCTCAATCAGACACCGTTTGCCTGCCCAAACTATTCTACCAAACTGCTCTATACTGAAACTGCAACAGTCCGAACTGACTAAATCGCTTCCAAATCTGATGCTACACTGACCCAAATCTCAAACGAGCTAAGCCGATCGAAGTACTCAAAGTAAGGAACATACTCACCAAATTTGGAGCCAATCCAAACACCTTTGAGCCTCCAAACACCAGCTTGAAGTCAGATCTCAGAAATCTAGATATGAATCACATCTCCTTCTTACTCTCTTCTCACTAGGTTGTGCTATTTTTGTGTGTTATCTCACCCTCTCTCTTTCTCAGCTCACACTCTGATTGAGTGTCTCACACACACAGCCACAAGGGTGGCTAGGGTTTTCTTTTCTACTCCTCTCCCAAGGAGCACCTCAGCCGTTGGATACGAAGATCGATCAACGGTTGAAACATGTTGGACTTTCACGGGCTAACGTTGGCTGCCAACACACCTACATGTGGAGGGACATGGCCCAACGAACTCCCCCTCCCGATATCATGGAGGTTCTCACTGCCAACCGGTAGTCATGCCGGCGAGCCGACGACATACCTCGAGCTTTCCTCTTGTCATGACCTTGGTCAACATATCAGCTCCATTGTCATATGTGTGAACCTTCTCAATTTGCATTTTCTTGAAATTCAGCACATCTCGAATCCAATGATAGCGTACATCAATATGCTTCGACCTTGAATGAAAACTTGCATTCATACTCAGGTGAATGGCACTTTGGTTGTCACAAAATAGCACATATTTGTCTTGCTCAAAACCAAGCTCACAAGCCAATCGTTTCAGCCACATGATGACCCTCAAGTATAGGGGGTGTATCGTAGTACTTTCAATAAATAGGAGTGTCGATCCTAACGAGGAGCAGAAGTTGCTGACTAGTGAAACTGGTTCAAGAGTTCTCTGTAAATACTAGCAAACGTATTTTTAGGGGGTTTTCTGATAAAGCAACGAAATAAAGTGCAAGTAAATAAAGACAGCAAATAAATACAGCAAGTGACCCAATCCTTTCTTTGCAAAGGACAAGCCGGTGATAATACTAATGATGACCAAACGTTCTCGAGTACACATGGGAATTCTGTCAAGTGCTTTCGCTTCATATAGCTGAGTAGTCTTCTTTGGTTGGGTAAGTGTTGTGTGAGTGAACATGTGCTAATGTACCGACCTTACTTGGACTAATACATACTTGTGATTAAACCCCTTGCAAGCATACGCAACTACAAGAAAGCAATTAAGATATAAGCCTAACCACAACCTTAAACTCTGAGATCCTACACTCCCTTGTGCAATGGTTTCCTAACGGGGGTTCAAGTTTCTGTCACTCCGGTAACCCCACAATTAGTAGCCAAATACACAATGCATTCCCCTAGGCCCATAAATGGTGAAGTATCATGTAGTCGACGTTCACATGACACCACTAGAAGAATAGCACCACAACTTAAATATCAAACCATTGAATAATATCTCAACACAACTCCACTACTAACATCATGACTTCTCACATGTCCTCAAGAACTAAATGAACTACTCACGAGACATCATATGGATCAAGATTAGATATGATATAATGATGGATAACAATCTGAACATAAACAATAATTCAATGGTTACACTCACAAGCATCAACTACAATAGTAATCAACACCGGGAAAGTTTCCCCTAAGAACTATGCAAGATTCAACACAATTGTTACAGCGGGATGGAGTGGTGATGATGGTGCTGGTGGAGATGATGGTGTGGATGATGATGATGATCCCGATGAAGTCTAGCTTGATGGTGTTGATGGCGACGATCTCCCCTCTCCGGCAAGGAATTTTCCTGGCAGAAATATGTCTACCAGAGAGCTCTTTCTCTCTCGGTGTTTTTCCACCCCGCAGAGGCGGTGGAATCTTTCTATGGTCGCTCCCCGTGTGTTAGGGTTTAGAGGAGAAGATATAGGCGAGAGGGAGAAGCCAGAGGTGGGCCAGGGTTGCCACACCCCTTGGTGGCGCGGCTAGGGGTGGCCCACGCCTGGGGGGTGTGGGCCCCCTGTGGCCCAACTCCGCCTCCCCTTCCGGCATTCTTCGTCTTTCAGCAAAATATAATTTTCCGTAGTTTTTCTGGTATTTTTATAATCTTCATGAAATTGCATCAAAACACCTCTTTTTCCATCAAAATCCTGACTCCTGCAGTCCATCCTTCAAGAATCATCCAATATGCACAAATAGATGAAAGTAACATAAGTAAGACCTCTTAATATGAAATATATCAATGAATAGAGGCAAATTATGATATAGAATGGTGATGCAAATTGGACGTATCAACTCCCCCAATCTTAGACCTCGCTTGTCCCCAAGCGAAGACTGAGCTTAGTAAACATGTCCACAGGTTTATGAAGTGAAGTGTCGATAAAAAGAATACAAACAAGAAGCATCACACTTACCAATACACAACTCATAGAAGAAAGCAACTCACCATTATATAACTTAGCTTACAACAAGTATGGGAGTCACAATAATGATGCGTAAAGGCAAATCATAATTGGGATTGGCAAACTTTGTTCTTGGTTAGAGAACAGTTGGCAAACATTTTCAAGTAAATCTTTTGTAAAGAAGTTTACAACAAGAGTACTCTTTGCTCAAACATAAAAGGTTTTTCACAATGATGGCTTTCAAAGTAATACTCATTTAGATAAGAGTCTTGTGCAAACAAGGAAGATAAAGAACATGATTGAATAAATCATCATATGAACGCTTGAAACACGAGGACTCAAATGCTTGCTGGAGATAGAGAGGAATACGTTTACTGACTCAACTTAGAAGTAGAATAAAGTCCCTTCATAGAGGGAAGCAGGGATTTCAAGTCCATAAAGAGCTTTCAAAATATTATGGTACTTACTAGCTTTGAGCTCTCATTGCACCTATCATAAGAATATTGAGGTGATTAAGGTTAAAGTGAACAAAGATGGAGCATATGCTTGACGAAATATAAGTTGGCAACCTCATGTCTCTTGAGTACGAGGACCGCTCCTCATGCTACTCAACTCTAGTTACAAGTAAGTTCTTGTCATAGTAAGTACATACGTACCATAAAGAACCGCCAATGGGTACCCCTTGCACATGACACAGGAGCTTTCCCATATCACAATGACAAGGCAAGCAGACAATAAGCATCTCAACAATCTTCTTATTTACCATGGGAATATGGTGCTTTTTTCTCTCTTTCCTATTTTTCTAAATCTTGTATCTCTTTTTTTATAAGAAGGATGCTTCATAGATGTCATTATGG
Source organism: Avena longiglumis (assembly GCA_030063025.1). NCBI lineage: Eukaryota > Viridiplantae > Streptophyta > Magnoliopsida > Poales > Poaceae > Avena > Avena longiglumis. Next base: position 564,359,797 of record CP125973.1, read on the forward strand.
TGATGCTGCAAATTTACACCATGATTAGGCATGGCTTAGGCTAGCGGCCCAGGCGTTTCTCTAACACAATGTACATAACTCCATGGACTTACAAGATCCCCTTTTATTTCACACCGACGACATCCACAAACAAAAGAACATGATATCAACTGGGTATGTATTTCCAGGTGTTGAAAGCGTTCCCCGTGACAGCATGATTCTTCTAACCCCAACGTATAGATGCAAGCATATTCAACTTCGATGACACAATAGTTCAATTTTATTAAGGACAGGCAAATAAGGTGTGCCATCAAGTTCGTGAGAGCTTTACTAACTAGTTTTCACATAACAAAATAACTTTTAATTTGAAAGGTAGATGAAGCTTGAGAATTTTCTTGGAATAGCAATAATGCTAATAGGTAGATATGGTGGACACAAATGGCACCGGTTTTGTTTTAAAGGAATGGATGCATGAGAAGTGTTCCCTCTCAGCAAAGGTTTATAGCTAGCAAGGCTGGGTAGCAAGCAAAAGAGTTGAAGGAAACAAGCAAATATACAAGTGATAAAGTCAAACATGCAATCTTCCTTGAAGACACAAAAGATCTTAAATGAAGAATACTAAGCTTATGAGCCAATCAAGAAAGAAAATAAATGATACAAAATACCTGTAAGTTCTTTTCTCTTTTCGTTTCAAACCTCAAAAAGTGTTGCTACTGACCAGAGCTCGGTTTGCCAAAACCAATTTAGGTCTACTTGATGCTCCCAAAGTGACACCAATACTGATCAACAAGGTCAATCATTTAATAGAGATTGCAAACTAAAATAAGAAGTGCAAAAGGTAAAAGATGAAACTTCTCATTAATATTCCAATAAAAGCACTCATACCAAGGGATACATAGGTAACAAACTAAAGGAGAGATACTTCCACAATGCAAACCAACCTATAAGATAACTTCTCTACCCAAGATATAACTCTACTAGTAAGATAGAAAGATAAAAGATAATGATGTGATACCACGGCAGTCCCCCCAAGCTTGGAACAAGCCAAGGGGATGCCAAACCTGATGACGAATTATTCTTTCGGTGGTGGTGGTGTTCCCTTGTCATCATGAAACTTCCAAGGTAAGGGCTCCCCGTCCACAAAGGATGTCTTTGTTTCCACAATCCTGAAACTAACAACAGAGCTTATGCGTTTAAATATAACCTCATACTCACAGTTTTGATTTTGTATGTTGTAGAGCTGTGCTTGTAATTGGTTGGTGGTGTGATGGAGTGAGAAGATTTCGTCTCAAAGCTCATGAACCTCCTACTTGTGTCTGGCGATGAGTTATGAACTTATCTTATGTATGACCTCCACTTCGCGATCTGCCATCTTCTTGTACCTGAAAACTTCCTGCTCCAATGCTTCCATCCTGTCTTCCAGGCTGCCTTCTCCTTTAGGGCCTTTGCAAGAACAAAGGAAGTCGCCTAGAGGGGGGGTGAATAGGCTTTTAAAAATATTACGGTTTAGGCTCAAGAAAATGCGGAATAAAAATAACGTTTAATTTATTGAGCACAAAACCTAGCCACTAAGTTCACCTAGGTGCACCAACAACCTATGCTAAGCAATACAAGCAACAAGGTGATATCAAGGTATAAGTACTTCAAGCACGATGGCTATCACAATGTAAAGTGCATAAGTAAAGGGTTCGGTTGAGAGATAACCGATGGACGCGAGGCAAGATTTGTTTCAAGTTCACTTCCAAAGAAGCTACGTCTCCGTTGGAGAGGTGCGATGGCGCAATGCTCTCCGAACGCCACAAATGGCTCACCTCGAGGTGTGGTGGCTCGATGCTCACCCAACGCCACACAAGGCCTCACCCCGGATGCGGAAGCACGCAACTCACCGACGCCACAAAAGGCTCACCCTATTCTCCCAAGTGCGCACCACAAAAGGCGGGCACTTGCTCCACTATGGGACGCTTGAGGGCGGTCACCGAACCCGTACAAGATTGGGGCTAACTCCACAACTCAATTGGAGGCTCCCAACAACAAAGCCACAAAAGGCCAACAATGCCACAACAGGCCAACAATGCCACAAAAGGACAACAATGCCACAAAAGGCTACAAGACCACAAAAGGTCAACAAGACCACAAAAGTTCAACAAGACCACAGAAGGTCAACAATCCAACCACACAACCGTCTAGGGTTCCAAGGAACCCAAGAGAAACAAGCTCACAAGCTTGAACTCGCCGAATCTCCGAGGAGAACTCAAACCTATGCACCAAATGCAAGGGCAAGTCCTTATCTCCCAAATTCCAACAAAGCTACAAAAGCTATTGGGGGAATAAGGGAGGAAGAACACAAGAGGAGAACACAAAACTCTCCAAGATCTAGATCCCAATGATTCCTTCACAAAGAAGGGATTTGACTTGGGGGGATTGTAGATCTAGATCTCTCTCTCAAATCCCTCAAAAGATGCAAGAATCATAGGAGGGGAAGGGAGAGCAGCTTCTTCAAGGTTGACAATGGAGGAGAGAGAGAAAGCCAAGAACCAAGAAGAAAAGCTAGTGCCCACGAAGGGGAAGAGGAGCCCCTTTTAAAGGGCTCCCAGATCTGCCCGTTATGGGCATTCGCGACACCTGGCCGGAACTTCCGGTGGGAGGCCGGAAGTTCCGGTGGCACCCAACCAACGGACGAAAACAGCGGAGCGAGAAACTGAAAAAACAAATCATGGCCGAAACTTCCGGCTCTGGGGCGGAAGTTCCGCCCAGCCTGGCTCCAACGGTCATCAGACCCGTTGACGCCCGCTCCAGAAGCGCAACCGGAAGTTCCCGCCTTCAGGCGGAAGTTCCGCTCAAGAACTTTTGCCAGGACAAGTTCCGATGCAGGTTCCGGCCAAGTTCCGGCAAATAGCACACTTCAAAACAGAAGGTTACTAAACCGCCACCGGAACTTGGGCGGAACTAGCATCGGAACAAACTGTAGAACAACCCGCATAAAGAAGTTTGAGCGAAACTTCCGGTGGGAAGCCGGAACTTCCGGTCAGGGAAATTCCAGAAACCAGAAAACCAGAAACGCAATAACTTTTGCATCCGAACTCCAAACGGGAGAAAATATCATAAATATATATGTGAAGTATCCCCCAAGGTGTGGAGCCAGAAAACTCGCAAGATCAAAAACAGCAATAAGATATGCAAGTGAAATCCTTAGATGATGAACTAGAGCTTGTTATGATGATGACCACAAGCTCTAGATCCTCTCATGGACAAGAACCAAATAACAACCAAGAAAGATGATGCTATGAATGCAAAGGTTTGAGCTCTCTCCGAACGATGCAAACGAGACACCCGCTTGAGATCCCCTCTTGATAGAACGGCTATCTATCCTAAACCCGGTCTCCCAAATAACAACACGAGACCGGCAAAAGAGAAGCCCTATCAACATACCTTTGCCTTGAGCGTCCCACTTGAACTTGATGTAGACCGTCTTGTTCTTCTATAGTGGGAACACCTTTCTTGTTTGCTCTTGCTCGCTCTTGCTTGATGAAGACTTGCAAAAAGCTCCCCCATACTCCATGGGGAAACTTCTTCTTTGAACTTGTCTTCATCATTCCATGAGCACGAGGATGGCAAGCTTCAAGCATGAGATCTTCTAGAGATGGCGCATCTTGAGCTCGTCCTTCTTCATCCTTACTTGAGGTTGATCCATCTTGATGCAACTCTTTGCACATTCCTTGATCGACCTTCAAGCTCCTTCTTTCTTCATGATTCCAATGGGCACAAAGCCCTTGGACATTTCTTCATCTTCCAACCTTGAGACCAACACATGGCCCAAGCGATGCCAATGGACAAACCTACAAGTGAAACTCAATTTACACATTAGTCCATAGAGATTGTCATTAATTACCAAAACCACACATGGGGGCATACATGCCCTTTCAGCCTTGAACTTCTTTAATCTGCACCTTCCCATCCTTGAGAATCAACTCCTTAGGATGAATCTTCAACTCATACATGTATGGTTTGATGATGTCCGCGAAGGAACCCTCCTTGGGTGATATAGAGGAAGACATTGAGGCTCCAAATCTGAGAATCTGCTTTACAGAAACATATCGAAACGAAAACACGACGAGAACACGATGTACGAACCTCGGGGGGTCTTGGTGATTATATATTTCAAAGTTTTACAACATAAGGAAGGGTACAGAATGAAAATGAGGCAGAGACGGAGTCCAGGGGGCTCACACCCCCTGGTGGCGCGGCTAGCTAGGGCCCGCGCCACTGGTGGGTGTGGCACACCTGAGCTCTGTTTCCTCCTCTGTTTCGTCTCGTAACCTTCCATGTGTAATAAAAACAGCAAAAATATAAAGAAAAGAGTTTTCACGAACCTTTATTTTTTAGTACCTTTACCTATTTGCAGACAGACTCTGCAGATTCCTTCTGTCCAACACTTGAAAGTTCCTTTCATACAAAGCTCCACACAATCTTTATTAGCAACATTAGTGTGTACAAAAACAACAAAAGCTTGGGTTCAAATTACAACTTAAACCATAAAAACAAAGACCATTGAAACAACTCCTTTCAAAAGCCCAAAAAGAATTAAAAATAAAATTTATTTAAGAGGCAAATGTAAATAACCACAGATATCTATCAAAACAGACCAGCAGGCAAAGATTGATTTTTTCGAAAACCTCCTATTGCTCAAATCAAAAAGTGCTGAATTAATGAAAGTTAGATAACAACTGGGAGCACAAGCACAAAAAATTACAGCTCCATCCGATGTGTTGAGATCCTTCGCAAATTTTTACCAAACAACACAAAAATCTGTCCCAGAACAACAACATTTCACAACTCCTCTACTCTAAAGAGTGGTTGATCTTTACTCAAAAACCAAAACAAAAAGGATAAGGAGAGGTTATTACTGAGTTAATAACTTCCAAGACTCAAAAAAACAAAAACCAAAAACAAACTAAACAGGTTGTCCCCCAAAAGCTCTTTCTTTATAGCCTTTAAGATGGGCATGATAATTTCAAAGATGCTCACATAAGGGATATGGATTTGAAATGAAAGAGAGCATCAAGAAGCAAATATCCAACACATTTGAGTCTAACCCACTTCCTATGCAAAAGAGTCTCATGAGAAAACAAATTATTGAAACAAAAGGACACTAGCATAGGAAGACAAAAAAAATGCAACTTCGAAGCTTTCAACATAAAGCGAGGAAACTTAATATTATTGATATTCATAAAACCATGTTTCCCTCTGTCATAATAACTTTCGGTAGCACTTTGAATAAAATTGACAATATAACTTTCACAAGAAATAACTTTATCAGAATGATCATACTTACAATCATCAAAAAGAGGTCTAAGGTCATAGACTGGATCGATAGAAGCAAGCTGTTCCACCCTGAAATCCTCATTAGGCAAATTATTTTCATAAGGAGCTTTAGAAAATTTGAAAAGTTAAACTCATAAGAATATCCATCAAACTTGGTTAACACTTTCTTCTTTTTATAATCTATAATAGCTCAACAAGTGTTCAGAAAATGTCTATAAAAAATGATAGGATAAGTTTTACTAGCTTCTGAACGAAGCACTAGAAAATCAGCAGGATATTTAATCTTACCACAAAGAACCTCCACATCTCTTACAAAACCAATAGGACAAATGGTTTCCTTTTTATCAAGGTGAATAACCACATCAATATACTAAAGTTCACAAGGACCAATTTCATGCATAATTTCTCTGTAAAGTTCATAAGGAATATCACTAGAACTAGTACCAATATCACATAGACCATAGTAGCAATGATCACCAATTCTAATATAAAGCACGTGGACATTAGTTTTCCTAGCTTTACTAGGATAAGAGACAATATTAAAAGCATCTTCACAGAAGACAATGTCCTCATCCTCTATCATCACCATTCTTTTCCTCCTTCGCCTGATTGCTTTTCCATAATCCCCGGCCAGATGGTGTCAAGCGTGTGAAGGAGTTTATTCTGATCAATCGTCGCGGCAGTCTAAGCCTACGCCCTAATAGGGTAGGTCGCCTCCGACGCACCGATTTGATCTGGCGCGACGACGCCGACGGACAGCGACCAAGACCACGCCAACGGCGACTGTCGGCGATCACGACCCATCTATTGGGCCGGGCGTGTTAATTTACTGGTTGTTTTAATCGTGGCGATATGGTTGTAACTGAGGTGACAAGTCCGAGGGTCGTAACTCGGACACGCTACCCCTTCTTGACTATGAATACCAAGCTAGCTATAGCTCTTGCCAGAGAATATATATATGTCGACCATGACAAATTTTAATTAGTAGGGCTTAATTTTTTTAGGGAATTAGTAGGGCTTACTTAATTAACCGGCCGGTCCATCCTTGCGTTGCTTTTGTTAATTTGATGCCCTCGGTCGATCTCATGGGCGAATTTCTGCACGTTTCTATATTCCGCGAGAATCGCACCGGGACATATTCACACGAAACCGGCCTAGGATGAGAGAGGGGCACTTCATGAGGCGGTGACAAGCCTATCTAGGGTTTCTTCCCTCTATCGACAACATCACTGGTTCGTTCTGTCTCCAACGGTTTTAGGGTCTTGGAGGCGTGACAGACCATGGTTCCTCACCGACGGTAGGTCTCAGTGTTTTGTTTAGCCTGTTTTCAGTGTCTTCTTTAGGATGTTGATGCGGCGACTACGTCTTGAAGTCAGAATAAAGTTCTTCCGGCTATCCTCGCTCTAGTGGTGTGTCTACCATCAGCCGAGGACGCGTGGAGTCGTGTGCCCGACGGATCTCTTGGGATCCGATTTTTTTCCTTTGTTGGTCTATTTTTAGGTTAGTCTCTTTCGATCTTCGTTGGTCGTCTTTGGCGATGGTTGCTGCTCCGATGCTCTGGTCTTTTAGGGTCTTAGCACGACGATTTCATGTTCGTTTACTACAATTAGCTCTAGTACGACAAGGTTTACCTGGCTCTAGTGATGGAGGGGCGAGAACGGCGGCGCGCTTTTGGCTGGTGCCAGTGTTTGTAGTCATTGCTATATGGTCCAATGATATATTTGTATTTACTTTTGGAACCCTTTATACTGATGTTGATGATTATTAATAGATTGGTGAAATTTCGCAAAAAACGAGCTAGGATAAAGCCAAAAATATATGTAGCAAGATAGGTAGCTAGATGAAAATAGATCAAAACATTTCTTTTACAACACAAAATATATAAGCAATAAAGAGAGTGTGTGTGCTAGTCGAGTACTTGATGTAGTAGCTTACCGTCGCAAAGAAAAGGAGTACTACCTCCATGTCATAAAAGAAGGCACCTTTTTTTTCAAAATCCAATCCATGTAAAGTTTCATTAAACTTTCAAAAAACATTATGAACTTTTACAATGTCAAATAAATTTTATTAGATATATCGTTACATATATTTTTCTATTATATCTGTATAATATTATATTTATTTTTAGATTTTTCTTAAAGTTTTGGTCAAATTTTACGTTGTTTGATTTTGAAAAAAATTATATGCCTTATTTCATGAAATGGAGGTAGTAGATGCTAGCTAGATAGGTTCATATATTCCCATCTAGCTATTGCAACTTGGTATGGTTTTGTACCTACCTGATTAATCGCTCAAAACATTGCAACCAAATCGGTTCCATAGTATAAGACGTTTGGTAGCTAAGATAGCATGTCAAAACATCTTATATTATGGAACAGAGGTAGTATTATATATTAAGATACAGACAAAACCAAAAAAAAGAGACACGGAAACTCAAATATAGTTCGGGATACATGTATATTATTTTAAAAAATGTGCAAAAGTTTCAAAAATCCTAGGTGTAGGTAATGATATATTTTACAAACATGCAAAATATTAATTGAAACACCATATGATTTGGGCAACACAAAAATGAAAAAATCTATAAATTTGGAGGTTTCAAAATTTGCACTATTCAGTGCTTCAAATCCGGAAAAACAAATCATAGATGGTGTAACATCCACAAAATTTCCCAAATTTTGGGATATTAAATTATTAAATAAAGAATATTAAATTGTTTGACTTTGTTGAAATTTCTGAATTCCTTGGTTTTAAAAACTTTGGTTAATAGTGCATTAACATGACTATCAAACTTATTTGTATTTCAATCCAACCATCTCACTTCAGGCGACAATTATCCCAAATAGCCATAATGGCATAGTGATAATAAAACAAAGTTCTCAAAACCTTTTTACTAAGAATAAGCTATCTTATTGTTCTATATTGAACAAAAAAATTTAAAAACTGAGAGTTATTTTGACTCAAATTAGAGGTATAAAACTCCTTTTACAAAAGTAACAATAAAAAATAAAAAGGGAAAAAAACGAGCCGGACACTAGGCCAATAGAAAGTGGGGACCACAAAGAATCCATCGATCTTGGCTTTCTATAAAAACCGTGCAGAATTGGTTTAAAAACTTTATTGTACACTAAAACCTCTCAACTGTGTACTCCGTTCGTGCGGTTCTGAAGATCAGATCGGACCGTGCGTCATCTATGATCTCTAGATTGTTTTCGTTCGTGTTACACAAGGGTATGTATATCTAATCCTTTTTGTTGCTATTATCTCGTAGATCGGATCTTGGTTTTATTCGCTTCTCGTAGATTTTTTTTGTTTTCCATGCTACTAAGCGGAAGTACAATAAGCTTATGTAAGTAGGCTATAAGACTTTAAATAATATATTTGAGATGATGTGGAGGATAGAGAAGAGTAGTAAGCTCTCATGCAAGAGCTAGCTGTAGCACGTGCTCATAGACACTTTGTGAGTGTGTAAGTTGGATCTTGGCTGAATAAAATAATACTTTCTTATAGCTAACTATTATATATGTTGACTATTAGTTGGCTATAGATGACATGGCAACGGCTTATAGCTAACATTAGGCTTTATTATTGAACTTGCTCTAATTCCATCATCGACTCCTTACACGGAAAACATGTCAACTTTCGGTTGATTGGCCAAATAGACACAATTTGGGTATCCTGACTCATCGGCTAATCTACCAATGGTCGGCTTTGAGGAGTATTCTTCCTAGTTGTTTCATGTTCCGCTATAAGGTCGTACACATGTTTAGTTCCTTGGGTAACAATATGATGGGTAGCGTCTAATTGCGTAGGAGAAAATATGTTGTTACTTATAGAAGGTTTATTATTGTCGATTTTTAAAGACAATAACTTGAACTCTCAGAATGGTGCATGACGCCTAGCCGATCTTCCTTGAAAGTGGCTAAGTAGGCCTTCAGAACCGCATCTTCTTGCTTCTCTTGCAACACCGCACGTTCTTCTCGTCTATTTTTCTGAATATTCTCAAAAGTTTAGGGATGTTCGCCTATAGTTCATCAAAGGTGGGCCGTATGATGTTCTCAAGAGTAAAAGGTTTCTTGATCCTATCAGCCGTGATGATCCGATTTACAAAAGATGTCCCCTTTGTAGTCACCAAAATATGTGTGCGTAAACGATTATGAAGACATTAGACTGTGCCCAACACCGAGGGAGATGATCCGTAACTCGCATAAAAAAAGGCTAGTTAGAAGCATGATATACAAGACAGTCTAGCTGACACTTTTAAGACACAAACCCTCAAAATCCATCCAGTAATCCTCAAATCTAAATATATTAATTTTAGGGATAGAGCAGTAGGGGTTCGTAGCATGGAAAACAAAAAATTTCTACCGCATGAACACACAATCAAGATCTAATCTATGATCAAGCCACGATCTATCTACTAGATTGTAGCAATGAGTCGATAGAATACTAACCCTCGAAGATTCCAAAGCAGTTAACGAGAGCATATTCTCGTGGGTGATGTAGTCGTACACTTGCCGATCTCAAGATCGTGTAGACGATCCTTCCAACGCTGCATTCCGGCAGCGCTTCCGCAGTCGGTCACACATTTGGTACTCGATGAAGACCTTCCTCTCCCTTGTTCCAGCAGGCAGTGGAGGTTGTACCACTCTCCTCGTGATTCCGGCAGCACGACGGCGTGGTACTGGAAGTAGAGGGGAGATCTCGCAGGGCTTTGCCTTAAACCGGAGCGAGTATGGTGGACTATGAGAGAGGCCTTGGTGGTCTAGGTTTTAGAGGCACCAAGGGGAGAGATGTAGCCGGCGTCTAGGGTTTGGGGAAACCTTAGTCGGCGACTTGGGAGGGCCCTAGGCGGCGGCGACTTGGGAGGAGGCCGGCTGCTTGGGGCTAGGGTTTGAGGTGAGTTGGGTGTAAGGAAGAGGGAGCACTCCTGACCCTTCTTTTATAGGTGGGAGGGAGGCGGCTAGGAGGAGGGAGTCCTCCTCCAACTCCTCCTCCTTGGCCGGCGGGTGGAGGGAGTGGGACTTCCTCCCTAAGTAGGTTTCCTACTTTCCCTCCACCAAGCAAAGTTGTCGTTTGACTTTTTCAAATTGGAGTTTGACTTTCAAACTAGGATTTGATTTCTCCCTTTATTTTTGCCTAGACAAGTGACCTAGTACATGATGCAACCATTCCACATTGTCATGACACATTCATGTACCCTTTCCCTCCGGAGTGCCGGACCTTCCGGACCCTTCTAGAACATTTCCGATGAAAACACCGGAATCATTCCCCAACTCCGAAACAGGACTTTCCTTATATGAATCTTATTCTCCAGACCATTCTGGATCTCCTCGTCATATCCCGTATCCCATCCGAGACTCTGAACAACATTCGGTCTCTTACTCATCATTCCATAACTACTCAACAACATCGAAACCTTAAGTGTGTCTCCCTATGGTTCGTGAATTATGCGGACATGACCGAGACACTTCTCCGATCAATAACCAATAGAGGAATATGGAAATTCATATGGCTCCCACATATTTCTACGATTACTTTGCGATCGAATGAACCACTTACATACGATACCAATTTCCCTTTGTCTCACGATAGTTTACTGATCCGAGGTTTTGATCATCGGAATCTCTGCATACCTAGTTCGACCTCGTTACCGATAAGTACTCTTTTCTCATTCCCGTGATATGTGATCCCTTGTGAGCCAGTCACATGCTTGCAAGATAATTGGATGACATTCCACCGAGAGGGCCGAGAGTATATCTATCCGTCATATGGATGGACAAATACCACTCTTGATCCATGTGCCTCAACCCATACTTTCTGAATACTCAATGCCACCTTTATAGCCACCCTGTTACGGTGTGGTGTTTGATGTCATCAAAGCATCCTTCCGGTGATGGTGATTAACATGATCTCATGGTCGAAGGAATTAGGTTACTATGTATCAGAAAGCATATAGAAAATGAACTATATTAAATGACTTGATCTTTATGCTACGCTTAACTATAGGAGTATGTCCATCACATGATTCTCCTAATGATATGACTCTGTTGTTAATAACATCTCTATGTTCATGATCAGGAAACCATGATCATATATTAACCAACAAGCCAGTTTAACAAGAGGCTTTACTAGGGACTCTTTTATGTTTACAAATCACACAAGTATTAATATTTCCGGTTAATACAATTATAGCATGGTATGTAAACATTTATCATAAGTATGAAGATATAATAATAACCACTTTATTATTGTCTCTTGAGAATATCTCCAACAGTCTCCCACTTGCACTAGAGTCAATAATCTAGTTTCAAATCTTTGTGTATTCAACACCTATGGCTTTCTGGTGTTGTATGTACACGATTGCTAGTGGTCAACTGATCTCTAGATCTGACACTTCCAGGTCCGTGTGTAATTGCATGTCTTTGCGTCACTACGCATCACTCATTCTCTAATGAGATGGATTTGTATAAATTTGGTCCTTTGGTGAGACCTTTAGTTCTTTGGGGTTAAAACATGTTGATAATATTGTCGTACAATATATCTTCATAGTATTATCCCGCTGTGAATTACACCTAGTTTGATAACAAACTACTTGACACAAATGCCCACTTTAGTTGTTATAATAGCAGTCATATACTTAGCCTTTTGTTGTAGTATCTGTCATAATGTCTTAACTTTGGAACTCATCCAAATCCATTATGGAACTTACTTTCCATCATATTGTGCCACCCTTAGTTTAGATTGAGATAAACTTAATTTGTACTTTGTGACAAAACTAGTATCAATGTAGAACTTTTACAATGAACTAACCATCTATTTGTCACTTCTACAAAATAATATACTCTTAGTTCTTCCAAAAGATCATAAGAATATCCTTACTATCGTCCAATGATCATCTTATGAATCATTCCGGTATATGCTCATAAAATTTAGAGCATAGGACATATCTGGATTTGTCCATATCACAGTAGGATTGATATAAATACTCTTTGTTATTTCATACATCAAGTATCAATCTATACTTGAATCTTTGTTCCACTTGCCAAGTGTCAATACACTTGAATATATCATCAATATTGAACTCATTCAATCCTTTCTGTGTGACAAGAACCTTTCTTGTAGTTTCTATATTGAACTCATTCAATGCATCATCTATGTACTTTCAGCACAACCATATTAGCGTCTATTGATGCCAAATATGTGGGTTTTTCCTAAGTCTTTCATCGGGATGAAATTCTTAATATGTGTTAATAAAAGATACATCATTTCTAATCAACAATATGTCTTCCACATAAAGTATTAGAAACATGTCTTAGCGCTCCCACTTAATTTTTTGCAAATGCAAGCATCTTCATCATCTCTGATGAATTTAAACTCTTTTAATAGTTTGATCATAGTGAAGATTCCAACTCCGCAATGCTTACTTCAACCATTGAAGTTTGCATATGCTTTTAGAATCCTTTGAGTTAACAAAACCCTTTGGACCGTGTCATGCACACGTCCTAGGTAACCATTCTATTAGAAGAACTTGTTTTGTTTATTCAACACATAACAAAATTATATGCGGTGGTTGCTACATTAATCCGTCTAGACTAAATATCGCTTAATGAAAGATCAGATCTTGTCATAGTCAACTCTTTGAACATTGTCGTGAACTCCTTCTCGATATGTCGATAATTTCATAGATGTGAAACATCCATGTCTATTTGTTTATAGATCCAAATACGACTGTAAGGTCTTGTACCTTTCTAGAGGGTCTTTCAAGCTCAAAGCTTGATTTCTTGTATATGGAACTATCACGGATTTTATGGCTTCAAGCCATTTGACGGAGTCAGGGCCATCATCGCTTCTTTGCATGTAGTCGGTTCATTATTCTCAAATAATGATTCAACCCTCAAATCTTGGTATTTGATTGTTTACCCGACCTACTTGTTTCAGTAGGAACTTAGACCTCCGTGACCACAACCTTTAAGGCATGTGAGCCATGAGCATTGTTGTTGCCTCCAGAAAACTTTTTGGCGCTGCGCAACTCTGCACATATTGCTAAGGTTCTTTTAACCTTATCAAAGTTCTATTGTCCTCCCACTTAACTTTTCACGAAAAATTCCTTCTCAAAGAAATTTGACGTTCTAAACGACAAACACTTTTGTCTTTGGTGTTATGCAGGAATACTTAACTATTATTCAAAATAACATACAAAGATATGTTCATCCGATTTTGGTTGCAAACATCTTTCTTATGCATAGCATTCCAATTTTTAAGAAAGGACAACTTGGGTTTTATCCCAAACCATAACTTTATATGGTATCATTTCAACGGATTATGATGGAGCTCTTTTCAGTGAAAAAATGGTAGTCTCTAGAGCTTTTAATCTTTAAAATATAATGACAGTTTTATAAATTACACCTTTGATCTTACCATGTCAAACAAGGTTTAATTACATATCTTGAACGCTCCATACTCTTATGGTGTTTCGGAAAATGCAAATCCAGGGAACGATTCCTTGTCAAATCTTAGGTATTATGCTAAACTTGTAACTCAAATATCTTCCTTTATGATCTTATCATAAACTATTTATATTCTTGTTACAATGATTTTGCACTTCATCTTGAAAGTCTTTGAACTTTTCAAATGTTTCATACTTCATCCTTATTAAGTAAATATTCATATATTCACTCAACTTTTCGGAGAAAGCATATGAAGTTGAAATCCATCGCTCTTGACCACACATAATGGACTTCATACAACAATGTGTACAAGTTCCAATAAGCTAGTCATTCGTTCCCTTTTAGCCTATGAATGAATTTTTAATTATCTCTAGGAAAGTTTCACAAGCGTCATTTGATCAAAAATCAAAAGACTCCAAAATTACATCCACATGGAGTTTCTTCATGTTTTCTTTCCAATATAATTTAAACGGCGATGTCACTTCCTAAGTGATCTTTTAATTTGTCTTTCGACATTTTTAGCACTAGTTTTATGGATGTGATTTCTCCAACGAGATTTGTAAATCATCCATCTTTTATGGATTACGGCAATTATTTGAACAACCCTTTTGTTATCATAATGCCTGATAAAACAAATTTTGAAGGCAAGCTATGATGTTTAACAAGCAGCACAATAACCCTTTATTTGTTCTCGATGAACATCATCACATATTCTTTTGCTAGTTACTTAGGCCATTGTAGTTCATGAATTGTGTTGTTTCGTATGACGATTCACACCAAAAAATTCAGTATCAAATACTTAAGAACCACATTGTTTAATAAGCAAAGAATATAGCCATAACATGTATATCATCTATATACTTAAGCTGAACAATTCTAGTCTTTTTTTTCTGCCATATACTTATGAGATTCTCTTTCAGTATTTCCTTTTCTGTTTGAAAGATTCTATCAACATCAATAGTGGAGCCATATACATGACACATAGTCCAAAGCATGTATAGTAAAATACCAATGTCTTTGGACTTGCACTTTGAAGTAGATCACCATCATCAAATGTTTGGTGTTCTTTCAAATTCCTTTCTTTAGTAATCTCTTTGTGTAGTAAACATTTTACCTACATCAAATATTCACCCTTATCATGGAATTATCCATGATCAAGCTACTTTTAGCTTATAACGATGAATCGTGAGTATAATGTTGCTTTCCAAAACCTTCTGGAGGATTAGGACAACTAGTGTCTCCAACCTTTTGCAAATTCTCATCAAATATGAAAAAATTGAAGGGAATATGCCCGAGAGGCAATAATAAAGTGGTTATTATCGTATTCCTTATTTATGATAAATGTTTATTTTGCATGCTATAATTGTATTAATACGGAAACGTTAATACATGTGTGTTTAATAAACAAAAAGAAAGTTCCTAGTTATGCCTCTCTTATAAACTAGCTCGTTGATTAACAAGATGATCAAGGTTTCCTGATCATGGACATTGGATGTTGTTAATAACGGGGTCACAACATTAGTGTAATGGTGTGATGAACATTCATCCAAGTATAGCATTATCAAAGTCATTGAGTTTATATTGCTATAACAACTTACAGTGATCCTAATCCTTAGACCATGAGATCATGTCAATCACTAACACCGGAAGAGTTTCTTGATAACATCAAACGTCATGATTATAAAGATGGGTTCAACTACTAAAGTGTTATGTTGAGGCCCATGGATCAAGAGTGGAATTTGTTCATCCCGATGACGGATAGATATACTCTGGGCCCTCTCGGTGATATCACATTGATTAGCTTGCAAGCAAGTGATTTGATCACTAGAATGTTATATCACGAACGAGAAAAGAGTGCATGTCGGTACGAGATTAAACTAGGTATGGAGATACCGATGATCGAATCTCGGACATGTAATATATCTGAAACAAAAGGATTAAGATACTAGCGTAAAAGGTTAACGATCACAAGAAAGTCATCGTTGAATGTGGGAGTCGATATGGGTCTCCAGATCCCGCTCGATTATTGATCCGAGAGGGGTCGATCATGTCCGCATTATTCGCGAACCGTAGGGTGACACACTTAAGAGACACCGACATCCAATTGGAGCAAAAGTTTCATGCGAAAAGAAAAGGAAAGCGCAGGAATTTATTTCACTAGACATTGAAATTTACGCATGTGAAATGAAATACTAGCAAGGGTTTTATGAATGTTTGTTAATTAAAGTAATTAACAAAATTCTGAATAAATAAATAAAAGAGTTTTATTTAATGAGAGCTTGCATTAAATTTGGTGGAAATTTAATGCATGTGAGTGGATTTTGAGTGGAGGCTTTTAATGGGAGTGGAGGCTTTTCATTTTGAGTGGGAGCTCCACCCACATGAATGTGGAAGAGGTGGGGGCAGCCCCATGGCTGGGCGCATGGCCCCTTGGGTGCCCCCTCTCCCTATAAAAGGCCCCTCCTCCTCTCACACCACACCTCCTCGTGAAGGATCTCTCTCCCTCTAGATTTTATTCCCCATGGTCTCGGACTAGCGAGATACATGTTCCGGTGGCTTTTCGCAAGAAAGAGTTGTGCTCGCTGCATCGAGCGAGGAGGCGAGGTTGCTCAGTGCCTCGAACGTGTGGGCGCCAGGACTTCCTCTCGATCTTGAGATCTAAGAGATCGTACATCAACCACGAGTTTGGACTCGTTAAGCTTTGTCGGTCTTCAAGGGTATGTTCTCTATGGATATACATCGTTGTTTGTATCTAGTAGATAGATCTTGGTACATAGTTGTTCCCATCGAGGAAAATTTTTGTTTTCTATGTCGAACCCTTGGTATCGAGCCGGATCTATGCGTAGATACTTTGCAGGTAGTACACATATGAGTATGGCGATGATGATCATTTTATTGCTTCTTAGTTGTACTTTGGATATTGGTGGCATAGTGGGATGAAGCGCCCGGACAAACTTTACATGTCCTCGCACATGAGACCTGTTCCACGCTTGACATGCAACTAGTTTTGCATAAGTGGCTAGCGGGTGTCGTCTCTCCTACTATAGTCAATATCTAATTTGCAACGAGTTGTCAACAATTTGGTTATCCTCGTTGTGGTTCATGTTCGAGGTAAGAACGGTTCTATCTCGAAAGCCCTACCACGTAAAACTTGCAATGGATAAATTAGAGGCCTAGTTTAGATTGTTCTTGGGCTAGTGTTATGATATGGTAGTGTTGTAAGTAGAAGTATGAGATGATACTCTTACAACACACATAACGTGTAATTTCCATAGACCTTGGACTTACACATATAGGTATGATAGTGATCATACCAGGTGCACATGATAGAGATCATATGGGAACCATATCATTCCACTAATAAACATGTGATGTTTGATAGCATCTTATATTGCTTGTTTGGCTTTATTAGCATAATAAGATGATCCTCATTTAAATATCAAGATAAGAATGTGTTCTTCCTTTAGTATGCACCGATTATGTTTTCGCCGGCTCCAAGACATCACGTGATGATCGGGTGTTCTTGGATCCTCGACCATACTTGGTGTAAAAAAATACTAAGGTTCTAACTTGGCGAGCCTAGCATGTGAGACATGGCCTCGGAACACGGACCGAAAGGTTAAGCATGAGTCATATAGTAGATATGATGCCCATTTGATGCTCGCTTTGAAGCTACCGACTCACGTGATGATCGGACTTGGTGTAGTGGATTTGGTTCATGTAATCACCAAAAGGCACGAGGGATGTCGTTTTGAGTGGGAGTTCATTTCTAATTTGGATTAGTAGAACTCAATTTATCATAAATTAAATCAAAGTGAATTTGCATAATTTGTTGTAGTCATTGGCATTCGCTCACCACCTTATGCATAGTTGTAATTGAGATAATAGAACTATAGAATTCGGATATTTACTTGGTATCGTATTGTGTTGAGTGTCAATCTAAAGTTTAAAGTCCTATTGCAAAATTTCAGCAAAATTCTATTTACTCCGTGAAATTTAATAATTGGTATTAAATCGAGGGTAACAATTCCAGTGTTAGTATCTTAAGTATCATGTTTGCCTCCATGATTCTTGATTTAAACATCAAGTTTATCTAGGAGCTGAAAGAATTGTTTCAGAAACCATCATGTGTGGCAGATATATCCGAAACAATGTTTTGTTGAAATATGATAGAGTATAATATATGTTCTCATGTTGGATGAGAATTTGCGAAGGTTGGAGATGCTAGACATCCTAATCATCCAAAAGGGTTTTGGAAAGTAATGTTATACTCACGATTCCTTTATAAGCTAAAGTAGCTTGATCATGAATGTCGCCATGATAAGGATGAATAGAAGATGTATGTAAAGTGTTTACTACACTAAAAGATTACTAAAGAATGGATTTTGAAAGAATACCGATCATTTTGATGATGGTGATCTACTTCAAAGTGCAAGTCCAAAGGTATTATTATTTGAATATACACGCTTTGGACTATGTGTCATGTGTATGGCGCCACTTGATGTTGATAGTTTTTTAAAAGGAAAAGGAAATGCTGAAAGAGAATCTATAAAATATATTTGGCAGAAAAGAAAAGATTGGAAATATCCAATTTAGGTATATATATGATATACATGTTATGGTTGTATTCTTTGCTTGTTAAACAATGTGGTTCTTGGGTATTGGATACGAATTGGTTGGTATGAAATTTCATAATGACGCAATTCATGAACCACAATGGCCTAAGTAACTAGCAAGAGAATATGTGATGATGTTCATCAAAACAAACAAACCGTTGTTTGTATTTCGTTGACATCAAAGCTTGACTTCAAGATTTGTTTTAATAATTGTTATTTGAATCAGGTATTATAAGAACAAAGGTTGTTCAAATAATTACCGTATTCCATATAAGATGGATGATTTACAAATCTAGTTGAAGAAAGACTTCAAGATTTGTTTTAATAATTGTTATTTGAATCAGTATTATAAGAACAAAGGTTGTTCAAATAATTACCGTATTCCATATAAGATGGATGATTTACAAATCTAGTTGAAGAAATCACATCCATAAATCCCGATGCTAAAATGTTGCAAGACAAATGATTGAAAGATCACTTATGAAGTGACATCATTGTTTAAATTATATTGGAAAGAAAACATGAAGAATCTCCATTTTCATGGATTTTGGAGTCTTTGATTTGATCAAGTGACGCTTGTGAGACTTTCCTGGATAATTAAAACTTCGCTCAAAGACCAACGAAGAACGAACGACTAAAATATTGGAATTTATACATATCGATGTATGTAGTCCATTATGATGGGTTTCAACTTCATATGCTTTCTCCTAATTTGAGTGAATATTCACTTAATGAGAAAGAAGTATGAAATATTTGAAAACGTTTCAAAGACTTTCAAGATGAAGTGGAAAATCATTGTAACAAGAAAATAAATGAATTATGATTTGATCATAAAGGATTTATTTGAGTTACAAGTGTAACAAGAAAATAAATGAATTATGATTTTATCATAAAGGGATTTATTTGAGTTGCAAGTTTAGCAAAACACCTAGATTTACATCTCCCAAAACACCATAGGAGTATGGAGTGTTTGAGATTTGTAATGAAACCTTGTTTGACATGGTTGGATCAAAGGTGTTATTTATAAACGCCATTATGTTTTAAAAGATTAAAGCTTTAGAGACTACCGCTTTGAAAAGAGCTCCATCTTGATCCGTTGAAATGACACCATGAGTTATGGTTTGGGGTAAAACCCAAGTTGTCATTTCTTAAATTTTGGTATACTAAACATAAGTAAGATGTTTACAACCAAAGTCGATGAGCATGTCTTTGTAGGTTATTTCAATAACAATTGGTTATTCCTCCATAACACCGAGGACAAAAGGGTTTGTTGCTTGAAATGTGAAGTTTCTTGAAGAAGGAATTTTCATAAAAGTTAAGTGGGAGGACAATAGAACTTTGATAAGGTTAACGAACCTTAGCTAAATGGAGGCTGCCATAATGCTCATAGCTTATGTGCCTCAAAGGTTGTGGTCACGGAGGTCTAAAGTTCCCATTGAACCAAGAAGGTCGGTTAAACAATCAAATACTAAGATTTGAGAGTAAATCATTATTGTTTGACAATGATGAACCGAATACATACAAAGAAGCGATGAAAATGGCTTGAAGCCATAAAATCCGTGATAGTTCCATATACGAAATCAAGTTTTCAACTTGGAAGACCCTCCGAAAGGTGTAAAACCTATCGGTCGTATTTGGATCTATAAAGAAATGGATGTCTCACATCTATGAAATAAAAGTATTTTATGACAATGTTCAAAGAGTTGACTATGACAAGATTTGATCTTTCATAGCGATATTTAGTCTGAACGGATTAAAGTAGCAACCACTACATATAATTTGGTATATGGTAGACGAATAAACAAAACAAAGTTCTTCTAATAGAATGGTTACTACATGACACGGTCCAAAGGGTTTTGTTAAATTCAAAGGATGTTAAAAGGGCATGCAAACTTCAATGGTTGAAGTAAGCATCATGAGTTGAATCTTCACCGTGATGAAAAGGAGTTTTCATGAGACGATGAAGATGCTTGCATTTGCAAGAAATTAAGTGGGAGACATATTTCTAATACATTATGTGAAGGACATCTTGTTGATTAGAAATGATGTATATTTTATTGACAAAGGTTAAGAATTTCATTTCGATGAAAGACTTAGGCAAAACCCGAATATTTAGCATGAATGTCTATAGTGGATGCTAATATGTTTATGCCAAACGACATATATGAGATATTGAAGGAGTTCAATATAGAAACGACAAGCAGTTCTTGTTGCATGGAAAGGAATTGAATCAAGATTCAAGTGTATCGACACTTGATAAGTGAAACAAGATTCAAGTGCTTTGACACTTGATGAGTGCAATCACGAGAATGTTTTGATCAATCATACCATGATATGTACACATCCAGATATGTCCTATGCTCTAAGTGTTATGAGCATATACCATAATGAATCATAAAATGATCATTGGACGATAGTGAGGATATTCTTATGATCTTTTGGAAGAACTAAGAATATATTTGTGTAGAGGTGACAAACAATTACAAATAGTTCATTGTAAAGCGTTACATTGATACTAGTTTTGTCACAAGATACAAATTAAGTTTATCTCAATTTAAACTATGGGTGGCACAATGTAATGGAAAGGAGATTCCATGATGGATTTGGAAGAGTTCCAAAGTTAAGACATTGTGACGAATACTACAACAAAAGGCTAAGTATATGACTATAGTAGCAAAGGAGGAATTTGTGTCAAGTAGTTTGTTATCAAACTAAGGTCTAACACTAAAGATATATTGTATGACAATAGTATCGACGTGTTTTAACCCCAAGGAACTAAAGGTCTCACCGAAGACCAAATTTATACAATGCCATCTCATTGAGAATGAGTGATGCGTGAAGACGCAAAGACATGAATACACAGATTATGTTAACCACTTGCAATTGTGTATATGGAACAGAAAGCCATAGGTGTTCAATACACAAAGTTCTCAAACTAGATTATTGTCTCTCGTGCAAGTGGGAGACTGAAGGGAATATGCCCCAGAGGCAATAATAAAGTGGTTATTATCGTATTCCTTATTTATGATAAATGTTTATTTTGCATGCTATAATTGTATTAATACGAAACGTTAATACATGTGTGTTTAATAAACAAAAGAAAGTTCCTAGTTATGCCTCTTATAAACTAGCTCGTTGATTAACAAGATGATCAAGGTTTCGATCATGGACATTGGATGTTGTTAATAACGGGTCACAACATTAGTGTAATGGTGTGATGAACATTCATCCAAGTATAGCATTACGATCAAAGTCATTGAGTTTATATTGCTATAACAACTGACGAAGTGATCCTAATCCTTAGACCATGAGATCATGTCAATCACTAACACCGGAAGAGTTTCTTGATAACATCAAACGTCACACCGTAACAGGGTGATTATAAAGATGGGTTAAGAACTAATAAAGTGTTATGTTGAGGCTCATGGATCGAGAGTGGAATTTGTTCATCCCGATGACGGATAGATATACTCTCTCGGTGATATCACATTGATTAGCTTGCAAGTGATTTGATCACTAGAATGTTATATCACGAACGAGAAAAGAGTGCATGGAGATTAAACTAGGTATGGAGATACCGATGATCGAATCTCGACATGTAATATATAAACAAAAGGATTAAGATACTAGCGAAAGGTTCCGACGATCACAAGAAAGTCATCGTTGAATGTGTGGGTCGGATGGGGTCTCAGATCCCCGCTCGATTATTGATCCGAGAGGGTCTCGATCATGTCCGCATTATTCGCGAACCGTAGGGTGACACACTTAAGAGACACCGACATCCAATTGGAGCAAAAGTTTCATGCCGAAAAGAAAAGGAAAGCGAGAATTTATTTCACTAGACAAGCGTTGAAATTGGTTAGTTTCGCATGTGAAATGAAATACTAGCAAGGTTTTATGTGAATGTTTGTTAATTAAAGTAATTAACAAAATTCTGAATAAATAAATAAAAGAGTTTTATTTAATGAGAGCTTGCATTAAATTTGGTGGAAATTTAATGCATGTGAGTGGATTTTGAGTGGAGGCTTTTTAATGGGAGGAGGCTTTTCATTTTGAGTGGGAGCTCCACCCATGAATGTGGAAGAGGTGGGGCAGCCCCATGGCTGGGCGATGGCCGGTGCCCCCTCTCCCTATAAAAGGCCCCTCTCCTCTCACACCACACCTCGTGAAGGATCTCTCCCTCTAGATTTTATTCCCATGGTCTCGACTAGCGAGATACATGTTCGGCCTGGCTTTTCGGCAAGAAAGAGTTGTGCGCGAGGAGGCGGAGGTTGCGCGCCAGACTTCCTCTCGATCTTGAGATCGGCAAGAGATCGTTTACATCAACCACGAGTTTGGACGCTTTGTCGGTCTTCAAGGGTATGTTCTCTATGGATATACATCCGCCCGTTGTTTGTATCTAGTAGATAGATCTTGGTACATAGTTGTTCCCATCGTAGGAAATTTTTTGTTTTCTATGCTGCGAACCCTTCAAAAATTACTTTTGCCATATTATACTCTATCATGTTGCAACCAAAACTTCGTTTCAGATATCACAATATCTTCCACACATCATGGTTTCTGAAACAACTCTTTCAGATTCTAGATAACCTTGATATTAAGACAATCCTTTGAATATCAAGAATCATGGAGATAAACATGATACTTATATACTAACATTGGAATTGTTACTCTTGATTTAATAGCAACTATTAAACTTCATGGAGTAACCGGAACTTACTGAAAGTTTGCAATGGGACTTTTAAACTTTAGATTAACACTTCAAAACAATACGATACTAGTTCGTAAAGTAACTAACCAGAATTCTATAGTTCTATCATCTCAATTAAAACTAAGCGCAAGGTGGTAAACGGATGCCAATGACTACAACAACTATGCAAATTCACTTTGATTTAATTTATGATAAATAGTGTTCAACTTTTAATCATATTGTCGTTGAACTCCCACTCAAAACAATATCCCTCACATTGTTTTAGTGATCACACGAACCAAATCCACCACATCAAAACCGATCATCACGAGAGTTGATGTAGCTTCAATGGCGAACAATCAACATGTTCATCATATCTACTATATAACTCATGCTTTAACTTTTGGTGATCCGTGTTTCGAGACCATGTATGTACATGCTAGGCTCGTCAAGATCAAACCTTAGCTTCCGCATGAGCAAATCTGGCTTGCTCACGTTGTATACACTCGCAGAATCTAATACACCCGATCATCACGTGGTGCTTCGAAACAACGAGTTTTAGCAACGGTGCTTACTAAGGATGAACACTTTAAAACTTGAAATTGTGTGCTTGAGGGATCATCTTATAATGCTACCGTCGTGAACTAAGCAATACAAGATGCATAAAAGGATTAACATCACATGCATTCATAATATGTGATATGATATGGCCTTTCTTCTTGTGCTTCCGATCTCCATCTTCAAGCACGAACATGATCTCCATCATCACCGGTGTGGCGTCAAGGTCAATGGCGCCGCTTCATGGTTGTCGTCCACTAGCATCAACTATTAAACTTCTTTGACTAGACATGAAGGTCTTAATGGAATTTAAAAGACAACCATATGGCTCCTGCCGGTTGCCAACTTACAATAAGGAACATTGCATACATCATATATAATCACAATCATGGCCATATCACATCACAGCACACCCCTGCAAAACAAAGTTAGACGCCTCTAATTTTCTTTGCATGTTTTACGTGGTTTGGGGCTTTCAATAAGTGTCGTTCTAACTTACGAACAAGAACCACAACATTGATACTAGTATTGTCAATCACCCGTTGTAAATTGAATCTTAACTATGTTGGGAGAAACAGCACGAAAGCCACTTATGCAATACAAGTTGCATGTCAAGCGTGGAGCAAGTCTCATGAACGATGTCATGTAAGGTTAGCCCGGGCCGCTTCATCCCACCATCCCGCAAGATGCAAAGTACACAAGAAGCAATCGATAATAAAAGCATCAACGCCCACAATGACCATTGTGTTCTACTCGTGCAACAGATCTACATATAGACACGGCTCTGATACCACTATAGGGTTTCGTAGCATGGAAAACAAAAAAAATTCTACCGCATGAACACATAATCAAGATCTAATCTGTGATCAAGCCAATATCTATCTACTAGATTGTAGCAACGAGTCGATAGAATACTAACCCTCGAAGATTCCAAAGCGGTTAACGAGAGTAGATTCTCGTGGGTGATGTAGTCGTACACTTGCCAATCTCAAGATCGTGTAGACGATCCTTCCGGCGCTGCGTTCCGGAAGCGCTTCCGCAGTCGGTCACACGTTCGGTACTCGATGAAGACCTTCCTCTCCCTTGTTCCAGCAGGCAGCGGAGTTTGTAGCACTCTCCTCGTGATTCTGGCAGCACGACGGCGTGGTACCAGAAGTAGAGGGGAGATTTCGCAGGGCTTCGCCTTAAGCCGGAGCGAGTATGGTGGACTATGAGAGAGGCCTTGGTGGTCTAGATTTTAGAGTCACCAAGGGGAGAGATGTAGACGGCGGCTAGGGTTTTGGGAAACCCTAGTCGGCGACTTGGGAGGGCCCTAGGCGGCGACGACTTGGGAGGAGGCCGGCGGCTTGGGGCTAGGGTTTGAGGTGAGTTGGGTGTAAGGAAGAGGGGGCACCCCTGCCCCTTCTTTTATAGGTGTGAGGGAGGCGGCTAGGAGGAGGGAGTCCTCCTCCAACTCCTCCTCCTTGGCCGGCGGGTGGAGGGAGTGGGACTTCCTCCCTAAGTAGGTTTCCTACTCTCCCTCCACCAAGCAAACTTGCCGTTTGACTTTTTCAAATTGGAGTTTGACTTTGAAACTAGGATTTGATTTCTCCCTTTATTTTTGCCCAGCCAAGTGACCTAGTACATGATGCAACCATTCCACATTGTCATGACACATTCATGTACCCTTCCCCTCCGGAGTGCCGGACCTTCCAGACCCTTCTAGAACATTCCCGATGAAAACACCGGAATCATTCCCCAACTCCGAAATAGGACTTTCCTTATATGAATCTTATTCTCCGGACCATTCCGGATCTCCTCGTGATATCCCGGATCCCATCCGAGACTCCGAACAACATTCGGTCTCTTACTCATCATTCCATAACTACTCAACAACATTGAATCCTTAAGTGTGTCTCCCTACGGTTCGTGAATTATGCGGACATGACCGAGACACTTCTTCGATCAATAACCAATAGAGGAATCTGGAAATTCATATGGCTCCCACATATTTCTACGATTACTTTGAGATCGAATGAACCACTTACATACGATACCAATTTCCCTTTGTCTCACGATAGTTTACTTATCCGAGGTTTTGATCGTCGGTATCTCTGCATACCTAGTTCGACCTCGTTACCGATAAGTACTCTTTTCTTGTTCCCGTGATATGTGATCCCTTGTGAGCCAGTCACATGCTTGCAAGCTAATTGGATGACATTCCACCGAGAGGGCCCAGAGTATATCTATCCGTCATATGGATGGACAAATCCCACTCTTGATCCATGTGCCTCAACCCATACTTTCTGAATACTCAATGCCACCTTTATAGCCACCCTGTTACAGTGTGGTGTTTGATGTCATCAAAGAATCCTTCCGGTGATGGTGATTAACATGATCACATGGTCGAAGGAATTAGGTTACTATGTATCAGAAAGCATATAGCAAATGAACTATATTAAATGACTTGATCTTTATGCTATGCTTAACTATAGGAGTTTGTCCATCACATCATTCTCCTAATGATATGACCCTGTTGTTTGTAACATCTCTATGTTCATGATCAGGAAACCATGATCATATATTAACCAACAAGCTAGTTTAACAAGAGGCTTTAGTAGGGACTCTTTTATGTTTACAAATCACACAAGTATTAATGTTTCCGGTTAATACAATTATAGCATGTTATGTAAACATTTATCCTAAGTATGAAGATATGATAATAACCACTTTATTATTGCCTCTTGGGCATATCTCCAACAAGAGCTGCCAACCTTGATCTGAATTGGTAAGTGATCTGATGTTAGGTGAGACAGAGGTATGGCCATTGTGTCTGGGTATGTAGTAGTCCATTCAACTTAAGTGAATATCCAGTCTAGTCTTTCTAATAGTGGATCTTGCTGCATATTGCTCCATGAGAAGGATCTGCCTTTCAAGGGGATTTCTTCAAGGTTAAGGTGTTGGATGATGTTGTTGAAGAGTAGCATGTTGTTGTTGTCCCCTCCTGGTCTATTCCTGTTGTTGGGGCTTCTCATAATATTGAAGTCACCAAGAATCATCCAATGTTCATAATCATCATGGTTAAGGGAGAGGAGCCAATTGGTAAATTGGCCCCTACCAGCAGTAGTTGTGGGCCCATAGACATTAGTGATAACCCATTTATCATAGTTGATATTACATGTGAATTCCACTGAAATCTCAAAATGCTGTTGATGAAGGACAATTCCTGTAAATTGGGCACCATTCCAGATGATAATTATCTCTCCTGAGTTGCCAATGGATGGAACATAGGCAAATTTATTGAATCTCCTAGGACAGAATTTCCACAGGTATGCCTGGTCAAACTGCTCTCTTTTGGCCTCCTATAAACATATGATAGTGCAGTTGCTTTCTTCAATTTTCCTGAATATGTCATCCCATCTGATTTGTGAGTTAATCCCTCTCACATTCCAATCTAAGATAGACCAGGTTCTATTCATTGCAATCAGTGGGGTGGCAGTTTACTTTATGAGAATACATCGATAAAGTAAAATTAATGATATACAAAAGTTTGTAGGGTAAATGAGACTGAATAGATGACTGGAGTTCAGTACAACATGTCCAATGAGGGGCTGTTCTGGGAAAACGTTTCATGCAATTTCTCAAATAAACTGAAAATCCATGAAGTGGGGTAGTTGATATTTTCAGATCCCAATTCTCTTTCTGTCCATCTCTATTTCTTGGTGCTTGGTGCTTATCATAGTGTACAGGAGGTTGGGGGCAGGTGAGACTGTCCAGAGTGTAATAATTAATGTTGGGGGATGATAGTGTAGTGGATTGTCGAAAATAGGGCCAGTATGTGGTGCCAAGAACTGCAGTTGGAACATTAGCTGATAGTTTTCGGTTACTAAGGTAGGTGGGGAGACACAATGAATAATTAACTAGAGGAATGAACCACAAATAATAAGCTGACAAAGCTTGCACATAAAGGGAAACAAATCTTGACTAAGGGAGTTGCTGCAAAGGGAAGAAAGGCAGCACAAGTATCTGAAAGGGAAATTTAAACTAGGGATAACTAGGCAGTTTTCAAATGGCCTGCCATCAGCCAACAAGCAAACAAGATCACACACTATCATAGGAACTGTCGTATCCCAGAGCATCAGTAGAGACCGCAGTATGTGGCATCTGACAGAGACCAGTTCCAATGGCCTGAATGGTTTCAAGCGGGAGAAGAGGAGGAGGGGGAGCATCCTCATTGATGGCCACAGCTTCAAATCGGTGAGACAGTTCGGTAGATTGCACATGAGTGTCTTCCTGAGTCTCTTGATCACCATCGACAGCTTCATCAGGAACAAAGCCAGCAGCTATGGCACTCTGCTTGTCTCTGAAACCACCCAGATAATTGGCAATTCTAGTGCTTCTACGGACAAGAACCATATCAGTAGAAGCCTTGGTCTTCTTCCTTCTCTTGGGGCCAACATCCAGCTGCTCATCCATCCTAGCTTCATCATCAGATATCTCTATCACTTCTCTAAAAGCAGGAATAGGATCTGGCATCTTGACATCAGCAGTTTCATTTCTGAACCATGCCATTGTGTTCCTCCACATTCACAATCTTGCAGCTTGCACCCGTGATCTTAACATCGTCAAGCCTGGGTATCAGATCATTGGCATTGGTGACAATGGATTCAATCAGGCCCTTCAGAATGTTGACAGCATCAGAATCAGGTAGATCTTGAGGAGGGGTTGGTGGATGGTTCAAGTCAGGAATGGCCTCCTCATCTTGCTGCACGCCATCACCTTGGAAAGCAGCCATGTCCTCCTGCTGCTGTTGTACTGGTGCATGTCCATGTGCACTGTGCCAGATATCATCAAAGCCTAGCGGCAGAGGGTGAGGGCTGAGGTTACCAGGTGGTAGAGGATCTTCATCGGCACCCACTTCACCAATCAGAGAACGAGAGATGATGTATGTAAGGCAGGTCCAGGAGTCTCCATTCCCTCTGTCATTGTTGTTCTGCATCACTACGATGCTCAGGGGCAGAGTATCAATATCATAAGGTCTGATCTTCACTGGGATCCTGGCCTTGTTGGAGCAGTCCTTGTTCCACACAACAAATCTACCAAAGGGGGTCATAGTTCTAACGACAGTATCAACATCCCAGCACTCTAATGGGTAGTTAACCAACATGAGCCAGCATTCATGGATGAAAACAGCATCGCGGTGATTGATACCTTTGTTCTGCGGCAGGAAGCGAAGCACAGATTCGCCAATGAAGTGAGGACTAGTGGCAATAGCAACATCTCTCTCGGCAACGTTGTGGAACTGAATCAGAGCAGCACCTTGACCACCTCTGGAAGTGGATTTCACCCCCAGCCTTTTCCATCGAGGAAGTATTCAATCAGTGCCGATGTAGCAATGAAATCATCCGCGGCTTGTTCAGGAGCAAGGGTAGCAATGCACCACTCGTCGCAAACACGGGGTAGCTCGTCGCCGACCACCACATAGCTCCTTTTAACACGATGAGGACCAGCAGGCTGGATCTCCATGCCAGGTGGGAGTAGTGGGTAGGGGTCGCAGGGGTAATTCGCCATAGGTGGATACAGAGAAGAAGGGGGTTTCATGAGTGTGAGAAGATCATGTGGACTCTGAACAGCTGATGCCGAGGGGTATTTATCCTTAATACGATAGATTAAGTTGCGATTTCTGTTTGCATAGGATAGGCATTGCCTCGATATATGGCCATAATAATAGCATATTCGGCATCTAATCTGGTTGGAGCAGGTTCGGGATAAGTGGCCAGGAGCTAAACATTTGCTGCAAGATAGATTCAGTTGAGATACTCCAGGTTGGTTCGGAGGGGAGGAGCAGATTTTAGGTGGCGCACTACGAGTAGGATCACGTGGCTTATCAACATATGGTGGCCTGGTAATGGATACACTATGCGTGGATCGTAGGCAGACGGGCGAAGGAGGCCCAAAATTCAAAGATAGTCTACCGTTGGCATGAGAATCAGGAGCCCTGGACATATTCAGCATGTGTCGATCTATATGATCAGAATCACCCGATGAACTGACAACTTCCGAAAAACTGTGGGCATGATTGAAAGGCGTAGCAATGGTCCCAGACTCAGTGGCATGAATCAAAACTTTAGATCGAGGGGGATGGAGTACCTTTTTCATGTAGATTTGTTTTGATATCCCGCCAGTCGGAAGTTTTTTCTTCTAGATCACTGTCCACTCCTGATCCAATTCATAGTACCAAGATTTTTCTTCGGCAACCAAATTAGGACCACCAGATCCCCATAATGGAAATAGCATTTGAATTCCTTTTCAATGTATACCTTTTTTCTCTGAATTAAAAAAACCCACTGCTTTTGAACTGACCGAGAATCTGAAAACTCTACCAGAGAGGTGTTGGACATCCAATGAGTCAAATGCCGCGCCGAGGCATGCCAAGAGGGCCAGGGAGACGTTGATCTTTGAAAGGCGGAAAGACGATCTTCCAAAAGAGACCACCAGGAAGAAGAACGAGGAAGAGGAGACAGGGTTAACCGGGGTGGAGAATAGATCACGAACCTTCGCTCTGATGGCATGGCCCGGCGAGAAATCAAGGGAATGGGCAATGGATAGAGGATCCCCGAAGGGATCATAGGTTGCCATTCGACTAGATCAGATCGCCTAGAGGAGATCGCCATGGGAGTCGCCTAGAGGTTCTCCCGAGAGGTGGAGGATGTTGGCCATTGATATGGATACGATGCTCTTCATTGTTAGTAGCTATCTTGGCCGAGTAGTTGCTAGTGACTCCAAGAGGGGGTATTTATGATCGATAGTGGGTTCATGCCTCTAGTTTTCAAGGGAAGTGACAGAAATCTCTTCGGTTGTAGATGTGCCATTGTCACTAGAGAGAAAACAACGGTCTCTTGTTCATGGAACATGTGGAATGTTTACCTTACACACTTTTCTTAAAGCAGTTGTCTATTGCTTGCAACTTAATACTGGAGGGGGTTCGTATGATAACCCGAAGGTGGACTTCTAGCCATAGATGCAGTTGGATGGCGGTCTATGTATCTTGTTGTATTGTCCAATCGAATCTCATAGGATCTTTCTAACTAGTATTGCATTGTTATGCCTTGCTCAGTTCCTGTCAATTGCCTTGCTGTAATTTGTTTACCATTTCATGCCATGTTGTTTATCTAAGGAGAGCACCTCTAGTAAACTATGGACCCCGATCCAATCTTTACCATTGATACATCTTTCATTGTTACTTGTTTACTTGCTGCAAACCATTACCTTCCACACCATACGTTTAATCCTTTGTTACAGCAAACCGGTGAGCTTGACAACCTCACCGATTCGTTGGGGCAAAGTCTTGAGTTTATGTTATGCAGGTTTCCGTGTTGCTTGCAACATATGTGTGACGTTTCCTTCCTCCTTCTGGTTCGATAACCTCGGTCTCTACTAAGAAAAGACTTACTGTCGTGCTCATCACACCTTGCTCTTGGGGTTTCCAACGAAGTGCTCCACGTCAAGCACCACCACTTGTATGTGCTTCTGCTCCTGCAGCTCACTACTCCTTCTCTCATATCTCTCAAACATCATACTGCTAATGCAGTTATCATACATTGACCACAACTTGCTTAGTGCATTATTGAGAGTGTCAAGCCACTCTTTATCTATCCAAGACTGGAAACCACAGTTGATTGCTTGCTGCAAATTAAACATAGCATGAGTATAAGCATTGTACATTGACATAATTCATTTCTTTTTATGTCTGTCAGTTCCAACATTTCTCCATTCAGTCAGTACCAACATTTCATTCAAATGTGAGCTAAACTAATCCAGTTGCTTAAGCTTGAGTTGTTAGCATAAAGTTTTAATTTTCAGTGGTTTAAGCTACATAAGTAAAGTAAACTAAACTATGTCGGTGGTTTAAGCTACATAAGTAAACTAAACTAAACTATGCTTGAGCTTGAGTAAACTAAACTATGTCAGTGGTTTAAGCTACATTGGCAGTAACAGATTGAGAATGCTCAACAAGAATGGTGTAAAAATGGTGTAAATAACTTATATTTTCAATCTGGCACATGTAGAATCTCCTCCATGTGTCTGTCCCATCAAAGGCTACGCATCTGGGCGGCTCAAGCTTGTGCATGTCACAGCGCTCGACGCCCACGGCTATCCCGCAAAATGTTAGGTCATCAATCACGTTAGGAGCATAGTCCAGGCACGTGAGGTCCTAATCAAAGAAGAAATCAACTTTAATCGACCTAATTTGACGATAAATCGACAAATCCCAATTTCGAACGAACCCTAATTTGAAAATGGGGAAGGGAGATGGACTGGAGCTTACCCCTTGGTAGGAGTTGCTCGACTCAGAACCGTCGTGCCAGCTAGGCATGGCGACGGCTGCGCTTGACTGGGACGGCGACAGCAATGGCGGGGCGGTCGACGGTGACGCTCTGTCGCAGGAGTGTGGGCGAGTGGGGAAGAAGACGGTCGGGAAGAAGATCCAGCGCGTTAGAACATCGCCAAGTAGTAGGCCCCACTCCTGCCGTGAACGGGCGTTAACGGCCGTGCCGCCGTCATCCAGACTTGCCACGTCATCGTTTATGGTGGGCCAGCCCTGTCAGATCTGGTGTCAATTCGTATTCAGCATGAGTTTAGTGCTATTTGAGAAAACGGACGACAAATATGATAGATTTTTTGCTGCGAAAACGTAAACCGATAGATTTCTGAAATTTAGCTCACAAATTGGTAGTTTTATGCTATCAACTCTGGATCGCGACAGTACTATATCTCGTCTGCATGTCTAATATAGTTATAATAGTATCACAATCTTTCTGATCTTAAATAGAGAAATATTATATTCCCTAAATACGAGAGAAAACTAGCAGTACGTGCCACGATGCATGTAATTCTGTGTGGGGCGGCGACTGGCAGGGTGGTACGTGTAGAAGTGGCATGCATGCTGGTATGTTCGTGGCGCGACGAACCTGGGACGAGGAGGAGTAGAGGTATTCAGCTCTGATATTCAGCTCCCCTGGAAAGTGCAAAACAAAATTTTCTCCTATACTAGTACTAGTACTAGTAGTACTAGTTTTACCGCTGTGCAGCTTCTTCATCCTGTGACTCCATCCCCACTTCCATCGGAGCTCCCGAGGAGTGCAGCCATGGCGATCGATGAGCCCCGCAGAGCAAGTCCCAACACCAACCTCCCATCCGCAGTACGCATTCTTCTACTACTACTACCTCTCTTGGTTTTAGTTTATGTTTTGTAGATTATCTCGCTCTGTGTGTTCGATTTATGGAACAAGCTGATTCTTGCACGTAGAAAAAACAGAGGCTTCCTTTCTTTGTTTGAAGAAAAACAGAGGGTTCTTGAGAAGAAAGAACCAAATCCCCATTTGATGTTTTCTGGGTTCACATCCTGTCTCCAACTCCGAATATCGGATCGGTTGACTCTCTTTGATGTTCCATATTTAGTCCATTGACTGGTCGATCTTTAGTCGCATAACAATTGCTTACTGCAAGACTAGATACGGTTAAGAGATTTGGTAAAATAAAATATTGATCGATTGCATAACGATTACTCTGCTTTTCTTGGTTGCTTGGTTTTTCAGCGAAGGACGCCAGCAGGGAATAATTCAGAGTCTGCCAAGACCAAGATGGGGCAGAAGATGGCATCCGTGCATCAGAGGCTCTCTTTGCTTCACAGCAGCAGCAGCAGACACGGTGATAACGACGACGACGACTTTGAGCCGACGGTGAGAACCTGATCTCACATTGCTGCATTTCAGGCACTTCTGCTTTATAAAGCTTCAGAGTATCAAATGCATGTTGTTGGTGACTGCAGGATGAGGATCTCGCTATTGTTGCTGGTCAGCAGACTATGGAACTTGATGACTGCGATTATCGATATGGCAAACTTGACTATGTTCCTTTGAGAGTAAGTGTTTATATTGCTTTAGTTCTCTTGTATATGCCGTAATTAGAACACAAATGGATTGACCATCTCTTTAAATGAAAGAAATTATATCTGCACATTGTGATAATTGTTCATCATTGTTTTGCTTTCCATCCCTATTGTAATTTTTAAATTATGAGCATACAACTTATTGATCTAACCTCATTGTGGCAGGTCATAAGGCCAGAGATTGTCGAGAATGGGCAAGAAAAGCATCAATCCTTTTGTTATAAACATGGAGCAAAGAAAACCAGCACGGGCCTCGCTAAAACTTATAAAGTAATATAGACGCCCTAATTCTGTTTTTCTATTTATTCGTGTGATATTAACATGCCTTATCTCACTTATCAGGGAAATTAGAACAGATAAACAGAGCTACCAGTTTCAGTTATGAACTCATCATGCTTCATATGGTAGTGTTAGAGTATCTTTTCTTGCGTCTTTTGGCTTCCATTTTCTGTTCTCTATTTCTGATTGGCACTTTTATCTAGAGATTATTTGTTCTCATGTAAGCAGTGAAGCTTCTTAGTTTTCTTCTTCTAATACAAAGATGATATGTGTTCATGAAAAATGTGAACTCATTGTGCTTCATAGATTTTGAGCTGTCAAAAAAATAACAATTCGCGTTATTAATTATCTTCAGACGCATGTATATAAGGAGGTAATAATGTGTTGCTCTTCTTTGGCTGGTTCTTTATTTTCAGAGGAAAAGAGGGATACCAGCAGGTTCCAAGTCTGCCAAGAGCAAAATGGAGCAGAAGCCGGAATTCTTTAACAGCAGCCGCAGTAGCAGTAGTGACAGTAAGAGCGACACGGATGATGATTTTGACCCGAGTGATGAGAATGCTAACTTTGAGCTGACACTAAGGCCTTACACGAAACAATTTAAAAGTGCTTTTTTTTTAGCGGCACAACGGGGGCGAACTGCCCACCTGAATTATATTAATTGGATCGACGTATACAACGCCTTCGAGAAGTACAAATGGAGAGGAGGGTTACGGGGGGAGGGGGCGGGGGCGCTCGGGGGGTCACAGAAGCGAAGCACACCATTGTTCAACACACCCAAAGTCGACATGTCGGGGGAAGCGAACACGCCACAGCCGCAGGTGCTCGATGGCCAACTCGAGGATCGTCAGAGCCGCAGGTGCTCGATGGCCCAACTCGAGGATCGCCAGAGTCGAGAGTCGGACGGCGTTGAATACCATTTGGTTCCTGCTTTTCCACACCACCCAGAGAAGTCCGGAGAGGATAGTGCTGCAGACTCGCACGCCCCAAGAGGGGTAGCTGGTCTGGAGCGACGTCCAGGACTCCTCGGCGATCGTGGGGAGGGCGCACCTACGAGACCCCAGAGCGTGGCGCCAAAAGAGGCGAAGGCGGGGGCAGGTGAAGAAGAGGTGCTCGATCGTCTCGGCGCGGCGCGGGCAGAAAGGACATGCGCTGGTGCGCACGCACACAATGTGCTGTAGCAGGGCGCGGGTACGGGTCTTGCCATGTCGTAGGATCCAAACAAAGACCTTGACTTTTAGTGGCGCAAACCCGCCCCAATTCAGATCGTGGAGGGGCGTGATGCAACCGGAGCTCTTTAGCATCCGGTACACCGTGCCAGCACCGAATTTCCCATCTCCACCCCACGCCAAGGACCTCTCGTCGTAATTTCCCATCTCCACCCCACGCCAAGGACCTCTCGTCGTCTGCAGTAGAACCAAGCGCAGCCAAGCGGTCGAGGGCGAGATGTAGTAGGCGTAGCTCAGCAGACGCAGGGTCGGAGACCCTAGGCAGGGCCCGTAGCACCGCGGCCCGTCTAGAGAGGGCATCAGCAACTGTCCCAAGCAGAGAGGGCGCCGAGCGAGGTCCAGTTATCCGCCCATAGGTCAACTGACCTCCCATGTCCCACCTGGACAGAGGTGATGGAGCGATATAGGGGCAGAAACGACGTGAACACCTGCCATGTGGGAGTCGGCGCAGCGGGGGTAGCGCATAGGTAGTTGGAGCGAACCCATTCGGCCCACGGTGTGCGGTGTCCGGAGAGGACGGCATGGAGCTTCTTGAGGAGGAGACAGGTGTTGTGTAGGGTGAGGTCGATGACCCCCAGCCCGCCCTCAGAACGGAGGCGACACACGACCTCCCACGAAACCTGGAACGCACCACCCGAGAAGGAGGTCATCGCGCTCCACAGCATGCCACGGCGCGGGCGGTCTGTGGCATCCCGCAAAACCACTACTAGAAAATCGCGTTGAATTTGTGCATTGCATCGTCATCATCATATGATTTTTGTCAGAAACTATTTTCGCAAAGCCCGATTTGTTTTCTAAACGCCCCGTATTAATTCAAACGCCAAACCCGGGGCTCCGGATTATTTTGTTTTGGCTGCTATCAGTTTGCAAACGGCCCGTTTAAAACAAATAAAATATTTATTTATTTTTAGTGGGGCAGTAGAACGGGCCGAATGACCCGAACGACCACCCCAGGATTTTACAAACGGTCCACCTCTAATCCTATTCCTACCAAACTACCTACCCACACCCAGCCTCCACATCACCCCACCCAATCCCCTAGTGACACCTCACCCTCTCTCCCCCTCTACCCAACCAGGAACTGCCACCTCAGCAGCCCCTGGCCTCTCTCTCTCTTCCTACTCCCTCCACCGGCCCCACCTAACCCTGCCCCACCCTCTCTCCCCACCACACAACACAACACACCCAACACCACACACACGCAGCCAGCACACACACAGCCCCACAGCCCCAGCACACACGCACTACACCCACGCGCGGCGTCCCCCTGCCATTGGGCCCCCACGCCGCCTGGCCCCACCACGGCAGCCTCGTGCCCTCCCTGTTCTTCTTCCTCCCCTGGCTCTCTTCTCTCCCTCTCTTTCCCGCACGCCTCCCTCCTCTCCCCCTTCCCTCGTCTGGCCCCTCGCTCCTTGCACGCCGCCTCACCTCGCCTCCGCCTGCCCTGCCCGCTGTTTCTTCCGCCAGCCGAGCTCAAGGCCGCCTCCTGCGCCTCGCCCGCCCGCCGCTCCTCCGAGCCCGGCCTCACAAGACGAGCCTCCCGCCTCCGCTGCTCAAGCGCTGCCCGACTCGCCCGACCTCTGCGCCCACGCCACCGCCTCCCGTCTGCCGCCAAGACGCTGGCCGCCTCGCCCTCCCTCCGCCATGACCCTTCCGGGCATCGCTGCCGCCAGTTCTCCTTCCGTGGCCGCCGAGCCCGCAATCGCCGACTGCGGCGCGCTGCCGCAGCGACCGCCCGCCTGCTCAACCGCCGCCCGCCCGTCTGCCTCGCCCCTCCCTTCTCCGTCTCGCCCGGCTCGGCGCAGCTGCCTTAGCTGCCGCCTTCCCGAGCCCGCCGCTTTGCCGAAGCTCGCCTTCCGTCGGCCCCGCCTCCTGCGCCATCGCCCGTCATCGTCGCTGGCGCCTTCGCAGGACGCCACCGCGGTGTTCCACCTCGGCTCGCCGTCGCCCCTGCCCTTCGCCTCGCCTCGGCGCTGCATGAGCTCCACCCCTGCGTGGCCCTGACCACCCTGCAAGTTTGTGACGCCACCATGTTCCTCCTGCATATCGCCACCTCCTGGGGGCTTCACCTCGACCTCGCTGTGCCGGTATCTGCACCGTGTTGTAAGGCCTCGCCAAGATCTTCCAAGTACAGATCAACGCCAAGTTCCGCCAAGACCCGATATCGGACTCCGGGGCCCGCCAAGTTCTTCCACGTGGACCCAGTGAACCGCAGACCGACCCCGTGACGAGTGCATCGACCCCCACCAAGATCTGCTGACGCCGAGAACTCACGATAACGCCAAGGCCCGTTCCCGGAGGCGAAGTCCGAACGTGAAGACCACCAAGCTCTCCTTCCCGGATTCGACGCCCCGAGACCATCACGAGGAGGCGAAACGCCAAGGCCTTCGACACGGAACCCTGAACCCCGACGAGATCCTCGCGACGATAAGAACGGCATCGACCCGGAAGAACCCAACGCGCCCTGACACCGACCCAAGTCCTGCTTCCCGAACGCGACAAGAACTACCCCCGATATCCGAGAACGATCCCGTCGAGACCGATCCGTCGAACCCTGGACCCTGAGACCGACCCCAGACCCCGGAACCCCAAGTTCGTCGAGACCCCCTAATGTGTGAACCCCTTCCCGAAACCCTATTTTATAACATAATACAACTTGTCGCATGATAATTGTCTTGCATGCATACATTCATGTGGTTTGGGGGCCTTATGCCGAATCACCTAATAATTAAATATGGGGCCCATATGCGGCAAATCTAGTCTTATATTGGCCTCATTTAAATTTGTGCATCGAACCGTTGTCATATCTTGCCTTGTTAAAACAACATTTAATTTGGGGGTAGATAAATAACTTGAACCATTTAATTATCTGTCGACCCGGTTCCGCTTAATATTGATCTAATTGCATCGACTTGCCATGCCATGCATCATACATGCATCATGCCGATCTTCTGCCTTAGTATTAAATATTGCATCCGGTGTTCCTTCTAGTGATTTGCTTCTTCGCGGATAAGGCCGTTGAGTTGATGTGAGCTTCGCCCCGATCTTCGGTTGAACCTTCCGCAATGTTTTCAGGCGAGCATCTCCCCCTTTCTACCTATATTACTTTTATAGTATTTATTCCCTCCTGTTGATCTATTGCTATATGTGTTGCGATGCTCTAGTTTTCCGTTCCCTGGATATTCCCTGCAGCCTCATATTGCCTTGGACACATCCTATTACCTGTTGTTTGGGAGATAGTTGGACTTGCGCGTTGTAGTCGCTTGCTCAAGTGCTGTTGCGTGTCGTCAATGCCACAGTTGTTGGAGCCTTGCCGCATGTTGATGTTGGAGATGATCGTAGCTTTATTTACCGTTCACTTTAATTCATGTTTAACAACTAAAATTTAAGTAAGCAGAGACATCGGTGGGTGATAGATAATATTTGGTTTCCGAACGCCCACTTGTGTCCCGTAGGACCCCGAGTACTTGATACCTGTTCCTTGATTTATCGCGCTATCCACATCCGGGAGGTATATGGGACACCCCTGAGCCAGAGCTTGATTCATTCTTATTTCTTGGGGCCACAAACTAGTTTGAGGTTTTATTTACGATCCTGTACTTATGCCATGCTACTTATGTATTTACGATTGTGCGAGGAGCACACTGCATCGCTTAGGATCGGGACACGATTCCATGGTGTCGACAAGCCCAGCTTTTGGGTTCCCGATGTTCACACCGTCCACCCAAACCTTGGGTCCGTCTCGAGCTACCTTACTGCTATGGTAGACTTCAAGGGTGGCCTGAAATATTTCTGAATCTGTGATTGTTCATCGTGAAAGCCTCGTTGGGTTTTGATTTGGTTTTTCCGAGGTTGATCGAGCGTGTGTTGCTATTGGTGCACCCCGGCCAGGTAAAACTTTCTGAAAGCCGTGTCCGCGGATATGGACGACTTGGAGCACAGTATCTCGACCATAGACAAGCATAACTAAAGTTTATTTCTATAAATTTGACTTTATAATGACTAGTAATCAGCTTCACTATAATGGAATGGCTAAATAATACTGCCCACAATTGCTTGTTTTGAGTGTCGCTTGCGACCATTGTACCTGACTAGTAAGTATTGCAACTACAACGGAATGGCTGAATAAAAGTACCAACAACTGCTGGGTTTCGGGGATATCTCATGCCAATTGTATCTGACTAGTAAGTGTTGCAACTATCACGGAATGGTTAACTAAAAGTGCCCACTGCTTACTTTATCAGGATGATTATCTAAACCTGACTAGTAAAGTGTCGCAACTATAACTGAATAAATAAAACTGACAACTGTGTGAGTTCCTCGGTTTACTTCCTCGTTTGGTCTCGAGGGGGAAACACCAGGATGGGTTTGTTTGGTGTTAGTTTCAGGTTGGATCCGGATAGGTCATTCTTACCCCTCTCTGATAACCGCCACTTGTATCGAGTCTCTATAGGTTGTTTAGTGCATGCTGCCGCTGCCGCTTCAGTCCACCATACCTATGTAGGCGAGGACCGCAGAATTCTAGTCTCGCCGTGTACTGGCCTCAGTACTGACGCTCCTCTTTTTCCTTTGCCCTTTTGTCGGCACCCCTTTTGTTTAAGCAGGTTTTGAGATCGACGTTAGTAGTGGTTACCCTTCCGCTTGGCAGGGTTATGGACGCCATTGGTTATTCTTCAGGGCTCTTAGCCCCATTTGCATCTTGTCCGTAGTCGGACGCTCCATCTTTTCAAGGTGATTTGGATCTTTGTACCTTATATCTGTATTCTTGACTCATGGAGTCGTGTTGTATATTTATCTGTTCTGTGGGTCCCATCGAGGACTGTTGTGTAATGTTATTATCGCTTTTCCACCACGAAAGTGCCTGGTGGGCACCTTTGAATCGTTTCTATGCGGGTTTGGCGAGTTTCGCTAAAACTTGCATAGGTCCGATTCTGAGGGTGTTACAGAGTGGTATCAGAGCTTGGACGTTGCGATACCCCACAAGTCCAGCCTGTAGGATAACCTAGCTAACGGCCGAAGTAGAGTGTCAAAACTATTTTTGCAAAATCGGTTGGATAGTTCTGATTAGGTCTGATTTTTACTCCTTACCCCTCTGCTATTCTCCTCTTACCTCTACGCGTTTTGAATCCGCTCTCTTCTCTCTCTTCGAGTCCAGGATTTCTCGTGGTTGGGTTTCAGTCGTACCTTCAGGGTTTCGTTTTCTCCCTTTGTAACGGAGGTGCTACGATCATCAATCTGCAACTTGTCTGTTGTACCATTCATCCAATCTTTTGTTCTTGACCTCTTTATCCATATGTGTTCCTTGCTGGATATCAGTGTCGTTGAAAAACATATGAGAAGGACGAGCATTGGTGAAGTTGGAGTATACCTTGAGCATGTGTTGTTCATGCCAATGGAACCCTCGCGGAACCTAATCATTGTGTCTTTCATACGATTTCTGCTGGCATCATCCCTTTGTTCCGGATACCGCCTACGAAGATCTTCAGTCTAAATCTCGAGAGTTGAGTTGCCTGATTCTCCTACTCATGTATAGAGTTGATAGCGTGGGTACGGGATGGACTGATCACCCTAACCGACTCCTACTGTTCGCTCTGTACATCGAACTGGTGGATCAATGTAACTTTTCCCTCTTCTAATGGAAGTTAGAGGTGGCCTTATTGTTTGATACCTCTACCTTCGTCCTTTGTTTCTCCGGAGTGTTCTCTCGACGATCAGGAACAACGACCCTTTGTTGGTGGTGTCGCCAATTTCAAGATGAAGAAGGAACCCTCGTTAGTGGTGTCGTGAGGATCTACACGAAGCGAGAAGACGCAGATCGCCGACCTTCCTTCCGGTACCATGAGGCGGATCTCGAGGGCGAGATCCATTGTTAGTGGTGTCGAATTGTGGCATCCCGCAAAACCACTACTAGAAAATCGCGTTGAATTTGTGCATTGCATCGTCATCATCATATGATTTTTGTCAGAAACTATTTTCGCAAAGCCCGATTTGTTTTCTAAACGCCCCGTATTAATTCAAACGCCAAACCCGGGGCTCCGGATTATTTTGTTTTGGCTGCTATCGGTTTGCAAACGGCCCGTTTAAAACAAATAAAATATTTATTTATTTTTAGTGGGGCAGTAGAACGGGCCGAATGACCCGAACGACCACCCCAGGATTTTACAAACGGTCCACCACTAATCCTATTCCTACCAAACTACCTACCCACACCCAGCCTCCACATCACCCCACCCAATCCCCTAGTGACACCTCACCCTCTCTCCCCCTCTACCCAACCAGGAACTGCCACCTCAGCAGCCCCTGGCCTCTCTCTCTCTTCCCACTCCCTCCACCGGCCCCACCTAACCCTGCCCCACCCTCTCTCCCCACCACACAACACAACACACCCAACACCACATACACGCAGCCAGCACACACACAGCCCCACAGCCCCAGCACACACGCACTACACCCACGCGCGGCGTCCCCCTGCCATTGGGCCCCCACGCCGCCTGGCCCCACCACGGCAGCCTCGTGCCCTCCCTGTTCTTCTTCCTCCCCTGGCTCTCTTCTCTCCCTCTTCCCCTTGACGCCCTCCTTCCTTCCTCGCCTGCCTCGCCTCGCTCCACTTGGCGCTCACTCGCCTCCGCCTCGCCTTGCCTGCCTCTTCCGCCAGCGAGCTGCGCGCCGCCTCCTGCGCCCGCCCGCCGCCTTCCTCCGAGCTCGCGCCTCCGCCTCCGCCGACGAGCCTCCGCCCGCCACGCTCGAGCGCCGCCCGACTCGCCCGACCTTCGCGCCACGCCACCGCCGCCCTCTCCGTCTCGCCGCGGCGTCCAAGAAGTTCGCCTAGCCGGCCGCTTCCCGAGCCGCTTCGCCGAGCTTCGCCCGCCCTCGCCCCGCCATCGCGGCCCCGTCATCGTCATCGCTGGCGCCCTTCTGCAGGACGTCACCGCCGGTGTTCCACCTCAGGCCGCGTCTGCCGTCGCCCCTGCCCTTTGCCTCGCCTCGGCGCTGCATGAGCTCCACCCCTGCGTGGCCCTGACCACCCTGCAAGTTCGTGACGCCACCATGTTCCTCCTGCATATCGCCACCTCCTGGGGGCTTCACCTCGACCTCGTTGTGCCGGTATATGCACCGTGTTGTAAGGCCTCGCCAAGATCTTCCAAGTACAGATCAACGCCAAGTTCCGCCAAGACCCGTTATCGGACTCCGGGGCCCGCCAAGTTCTTCCACGTGGACCCAGTGAACCGCAGACCGACCCCGTGACGAGTGCATCGACCCCCACCAAGATCTGCTGACGCCGAGAACTCACGATAACGCCAAGGCCCGTTCCCGGAGGCGAAGTCCGAACGTGAAGACCACCAAGCTCTCCTTCCCGGATTCGACGCCCCGAGACCATCACGAGGAGGCGAAACGCCAAGGCCTTCGACACGGAACCCTGAACCCCGACGAGATCCTCGCGACGATAAGAACGGCATCGACCCGGAAGAACCCAACGCGCCCCGACACCGACCCAAGTCCTGCTTCCCGAACGCGACAAGAACTACCCCCGATATCCGAGAACGATCCCGTCGAGACCGATCCGTCGAACCCTGGACCCTGAGACCGACCCCGGACCACGGAACCCCAAGTTCGTCGAGACCCCCTAATGTGTGAACCCCTTCCCGAAACCCTATTTTATAACATAATACAACTTGTCGCATGATAATTGTCTTGCATGCATACATTCATGTGGTTTGGGGGCCTTATGCCGAATCACCTAATAATTAAATATGGGGCCCATATGCGGGCAAATCTAGTCTTATATTGGCCTCATTTAAATTTGTGCATCGAACCGTTGTCATATCTTGCCTTGTTAAAACAACATTTAATTTGCGGGTAGATAAATAACTTGAACCATTTAATTATCTGTCGGGACCCCGGTTCCGCTTAATATTGATCTAATTGCATCGCACCTTGCCATGCCATGCATCATACATGCATCATGCCGATCTTCTGCCTTAGTATTAAATATTGCATCCGGTGTTCCTTCTAGTGATTTGCTTCTTCGCGGATAAGGCCGTTGAGTTGATGTGAGCTTCGCCCCGATCTTCGGTTGAACCTTCCGCAATGTTTTCAGGTGAGCATCTCCCCCTTTCTACCTATCTTACTTTTATAGTATTTATTCCCTCCTGTTGATCTATTGCTATCTGTGTTGCGATGCTCTAGTTTTCCGTTCCCTGGATATTCCCTGCAGCCTCATATTGCCTTGGACACATCCTATTACCTGTTGTTTGGTAGATAGTTGGACTTGCGCGTTGTAGTCGCTTGCTCAAGTGCTGTTGCGTGTCGTCAATGCCACAGTTGTTAGAGCCTTGCCGCATGTTGATGTTGGAGATGATCGTAGCTTTATTTACCGTTCACTTTAATTCATGTTTAACAACTAAAATTGAAGTAAGCAGAGGCATCGGTGGGTGATAGATAATATTTGGTTTCCGAACGCCCACTTGTGTCCCGTAGGACCCCGAGTACTTGATACCTGTTCCTTGATTTATCGCGCTATCCACATTCGGGAGGTATATGGGACCCCCCTGAGCCAGAGCTTGATTCATTCTTATTTCTTGGGGCCACAAACTAGTTTGAGGTTTTATTTACGATCCTGTACTTATGCCATGCTACTTATGTATTTACGATTGTGCGAGGAGCACACTGCATCTTTAGGATCGGGACACGATTCCGCGGTGTCGACAAGCCCAGTTTTGGGTTCCCGATCGTTCACCGGCCCACCCAAACCTTGGGTCCGTCTCGAGCTACCTTACTGCTAGGGTAGACTTCAAGGGTGGCCCCAAATATTTCTGAATCCTGTGATTGTTCAGTGAAAGCCTCGTTGGGTTTTGATTTGGTTTTTCCGAGGTTGATCGGCGTGTGTTGCTATTGGTGCACCCGGCCGGTAAAACTTTCAAAGCCGTGTCGCATGGATATGGACGACTTGGAGCAAGATTCTCGCCATAGACAAGCATAACTAAAGTTTATTGCTATAAATTTGACTTTATAATGACTAGTAATCAGCTTCACTATAATGGAATGGCTAAATAATACGCCCACAATTGCTTGTTTTGAGTGTCGCCATACCATTGTACTGACTAGTAAGTATTGCAACTACAACGGAATGGCTGAATAAAAGTACCAACAAGCTTTGGGTTTCGGGATATCTCATGCCAATTGTATCGACTAGTAAGTGTTGCAACTATCACGGAATGGTTAACTAAAAGTGCCCATCGCTTACTTTATCGGGATGATTATCTAAACCCGACTAGTAAAGTGTCGCAACTATAATCGAATAAATAAACCGACAACCGTGTGAGTTCTCGGTTTACTTCCTCGTTTGGTCTCGAGGGGAAACACCAGATGGGTTTGTTTGGTGTTAGTTTCGTGTTGGATCCGGATAGGTCATTCTTACCCTCTCGATAACCGCCACTTGTATCGAGTCTCTATAGGTTGTTTAGTGCATGCCGCCGCGCTTGATCCACCATACCTATGTAGGCGAGGACCGCAGAATTCTAGTCTCGCCGTGTACTGGCCTCAGTACTGACGCTCCTCTTTTTCCTTTGCCCTTTGTCGGCACCCCTTTTGTTTAAGCAGGTTTTGAGATCGACGCCGTTAGCAGGGTTACCCTTCCGGCTTGTCCTGGGCAGGGTTATGGACGCCATTGGTTATTCTTCAGGGCTCTTAGCCCCATTTGCATCTTGTCCGTAGTCGGACGCTCCATCATTTCAAGGTGATTTGGATCTTTGTACCTTATATCTGTATTCTTGACTCATGGAGTCGTGTTGTATATATATCTGTTCTGTGGGTCCCATCGAGGACTGTTGTGTAATG
Organism: Avena longiglumis; assembly: GCA_030063025.1. Lineage (NCBI taxonomy): Eukaryota > Viridiplantae > Streptophyta > Magnoliopsida > Poales > Poaceae > Avena > Avena longiglumis. Next base: position 564,404,685 of record CP125973.1, read on the forward strand.
TTATTACTTCGTTTTCCACCCGCACGAAAGTGCCTGGTGGGCACCTTTGAATCGTTTCTATGCGGGTTTGGCGGGTTTCGCTAAAACTTGCATAGGTCCGATTCTGAGGGTGTTACACGGTCCATCTTGGCAATGGTCCCCTTGGATACAGTATCGCCATTGCAAATGCCGAGAGGGCGGAAAGGACCGAGGTTGAGAGGGTTAACCGAGCCCCGAGGGAAGTGGGACGGACCTGCCATGGCGGGATACAACGCTCGATTTTCACAGCCAGGTAATCCAGCGCAGATGCAGGGAGTTTGCGATCCGACAGCGGCAGGCCCAGGTATGTCTGAGGAACATGGAGACAGGACAGCCAAGGATGGCAGCCAGGAGGGCAGCATCTTCCTCTTGCACGCCGATGGGCACAAAGCGCTCTTATGGAAGTTGATGGCGAGGCCGGTCGCATCGGAGAACTCACGGAGGATATCCCGCAGACGACAGAGTTGAGCGGGGTCGGCGCGAACGAGAAGTAGTGTGTCGTCCGCGTACTGGACCACGGGGCACGACAGGTCGTCTGAAAGAGGGTGGAGCAGCCTATGTTCATCCACGACTTTTAGGATCATCTGGCGCAAGAGCTCGACAATAATCAGAAACAAGTATGGAGATAGAGGGTCGCCCTGCCGCAGCCCATTTTTGCAGTTGATCCAACGCCCAGGGACGCCATTGAGCTGAACAACAGCTTTGCCCGTCTCTAGAAGCGCGCGGATCCAGGCACACCACCTGTCACCGAAGCCACGGGCACGGAGGATGGCAACTAGGGCGTCCCAGTTGACCGAGTCGAAGGCCTTTCGGAAGTCCAACTTGAGTGCCACAGTGGGGATGCCCTGCAGACGGCAGAACTGGACCAGGTCCGTGGCGTATAGGAATCCATCCGGGATGCATCTACCTTTGATGAACCCTGTCTGTTCATAAGCCACCAGTTCCTCGATGAACCGCTGGAGCTGCGAGGTTAGAATTTTTGTAAGCAGCTTCACCACACAGTTCTGAAGGGATATGGGGCGGAAACCATCAGCGGTGACCACAGTCTCGGTCTTGGGTATAAGGGCAATGTAGGCCCGGTTAAGGCCATCGAGCTGCGCGCGGCAGTGGTAGAAGTCATCTAGCAGATCGGGGGACACCATGGACCAGAAGCATCGGTAGAAGGCGGGACCGAACGCATCTAGACCAGGGCTGCGGTCTTGGCGCATTGTCCAAAGCGCACTCCGGAGCTCGTCAATCGTGAAGGGCTCTTCTAGTGCATCGAGCCCGGGTACCCGGTCGAGCAGCAATCTAGGGTGGCGGCACCAGGTGGGTGACAAAGATTCACCCAACAGTCGGGCATAGAACTCGCTCATGATGCGCTCTTTTCCCATATGGCAAGTCATAGGCACGCCATCTGCATGCAGGACCTTGATCTGATTCCGGCGAAGCCGCGCCGACGCACCAGCATGGAAGAAGGCAGTGTTATCGTCCCCCAATTTACAAAGTTTAAAGGAGAATCGATGTTTCCAATAAACATCCAGCTGCTTGTGGACACGGGTGAGCTGACGCTTGACCGAGGCACGGAGCAACAATTCGTGGGGGGCCAGCGCACGGAGTTCTTCGAGGCGGTCGAGGAGGTTGATCACGGCGTGACAGTTGGCCACAACGACGGGGGTCGTTTATGGTCACGGGCCCATTTCTTTGAAAACCACGCGGGCCCACTTGAGTGATTTCGTGAGGCGGCGCGCAGGCGAGGGGAGGTGGTTCTTTGGGTCGGCCCATGTCGCGCAAATCTCGGCCCTATATGTGTCCGACAGGGCCTGAAGACGGAGCTGACCGGCGCGCGAGGTCGCCTCAACCACCAGGGGCACGTGGTCCGAGGTCGTCCGCACCAGCGATCGGAGGCAAGTGTTAAACAACACTTTCTCCTAGCTGGGGTCAATGGAAGCTCGATCCAGGCGAACAAGGGTTTGCACGACGCGGCCATTAGTCCAAGTGAACCGCCGGTCAAGCAACGGGAGCTCCTGCAGCAGCAGGTCGTCGAGCACCTCATTGAAGGCCGTTGCAGCGGAAGCGTCGAAGTTGTCGTTGTTCTTGTCCGCTGCACACCTGGTTAAGTTAAAGTCACCAAGAATCAACCACGGGACAGAGATTACCGATGCCACGGCGCGTAGCTCTTCAAGGAACGCGGCGCGCTGGTTAGGCATGCAGGGGGCATAGAAATTTGTGACCGCAAACTGCATCCCGTCAGCAGAGAATTCGAAGAGGGAGGTGAGCGAGAAGTCCCGAAGATCGTCTTGGATGTGGGTGAAGGAGGACGCACGCCAAGCAGTTATTAGTAAGCCGCCGGACGCGCCCGACGACCCTTTGAATGAGAACGAGGCGAAGCCGGGAGGGAGGAAGGACGAAGCCTTGGAGGGAGGGATGTCGCTCAATTTTGTTTCTTGTATGCATATCAGGCCGAGAACCCTCGCTTGACGTCAATGCATTTGTCGCCGTCGTTGACGCCACGCACGTTCCAGGGCAAGTTTCTTCAGTGGGACAGCATCCATAATTAAACAGAGATGACACCACTACAGAGCGCGCGCGGCGAGGCACAGCAGCATGCACAGTCGAGCCACACGGCCAAGAGCAAAATACAGCTAAAACTAGGAGGGGGAGGGCACGCACACGACACAGCATGGCGAGCTATACAGTTGGGCCCTAGCCCCCAGGACAGACAGCAACAACAGTAAGCTAGCTGGAGTAGATGCACAGGTCATGGCGACGTAGCAAGCCACACAGAGCGAGTAGACGCTGGCTAGCTGCACCACATGCTTGTGACTCATGGGACACCAGAAATCACTGGGACAGCCGCGACAGCCTCCTCGACATCCACCGTAGGCAGCTGGCAGGCCTCTCCCACGGCACGAACCTCCAGAGCAGTGAAGGGCGGCGGCACGGTGCGCGGGACAACACCGTCCCCATCTTTCTCCGCGCGACGCTGGACGGCCAAGGAGAGAACGGACTGGAAGACGGCTTTAGACTTGACCTTGAGTCGCTCGCTGACACGCGGCCCCTTGCTCGGGCCAACGGCAGAAGTTGAAGTGCTATCGGAGGGCGCCGCACGTTTGCGTCGTCACGGGCGCACCCCCCCGGGAGCATCGGCAACGCGGTCAGCGGCGTCGACGCAAGCGCGGACAGGTGGCACATCACTATGGGAGGCCGCATGCATCGGTTCCACCAGTTGAGGCGCGGCAGCTTCATGCACATGGCCAGAGGCGCAGGCAGCCGGAAAGGAGGAGATGACGGCATCGGTAAGGAGGTTGACGGAGACAATCGTCGCGGTGCCTTTTGCGAAGGAGATTTTGTGACGCCAATGGCACCGGTAGCGAGGTTGACATGCGCCATACCGCGCGGCACAGGCACGGAGGAGAAGGCGATCGATCGACCGCGGGACGCGGAAGTAAGCCTCCCTCTCGCCGCTGCCACGCACAAGCACGTGCAGGTACGTGTCACACGCCGGAATCTGGAAGTCAGGCGCGCCGTGGACGCCACCCTCAGTGATGGCGGCAAAAGGGACGCCCGCGACTCCCGAGGCCGGTGGAATGTTGATCTTGCCGTCTGGCTCACCGCATGCGCCGGCCTCACACCGCCGGTCGCTGCAGCCAGCGCCACGCGCGGGAAGAAGGAAGTCAGGCCAGTTAAGGTTGTTGGCGGCAGGCGAGCGGGCACCGCGACCGCCGGCATGGGGGAGGACCACCAGGGGGGCCACCAGGGGGGCCACCGGGAGGACCACCAGGGGGGCCACCAGGTCCACCGGGAGCACCGTCGGCAAAGGTGCAACGGCGGACGCGCTTAATAACCTCAACCACCGTGTACAGGCCGTCAGAGTTGACGACGTCCAGGTTTTGGGGGATGCGGTTGAATCGGTCATACTTGCACACCACAAGGACGGAGATGAACTCATTGCCCGCCATGCACATCTCCACGATCTCCATCGGGTTCCCGATGCCACCAACTGAGTGACGGATATGGGTGCGATTCCAGTGCTCTATCGGGTAGCCGACGAGGGAGAGCGCGACGTAGCCCTGGTGCGCGAGGTGGAGACGGTTCAGCGCATCCTCATGACGCTCGAAGTAAACGTTGTGTTCCTGCACCTCATATGGGCCACCCACAGCCGCCTCCCGCGAAGCAATAGTGCGGAAGCGCACGAGCGCGCCACCGAACGCACTAGTGGCCGTCCTGGCCTCCATGCCAGGTCGAAGTGGGAGATGGGCGAGGGTGGGACGTACGGCGACGGCTGCGCGGTCGGCAGTGGCGCAGCGCCCGCGAGAGGGTGGGGGTGACGGGATACTGACGACCACCGGGGTAGCGACGGAGGGAGGTGTGATGTGGTGGGGATCCATCCTAGCGGGAGGTGTCGAGCGGCACCGAGCGGGCAGTGATGCAATCGCGCCGCGGTGGCGGGCGGCGACACGCGGCACTTGACTGGGTCCCTGCAATCTCTTACGTAGTGCCCCGGTGAAAGGCACCGGTAACAGAGGAGGCCAGGGTTAAAAGGGGGCGACGGGGTCGTAGGGGGGCGGCGGGTGTGGGCCTGGAGAATTCCGGAGAAAAAGGGAGGGTTGACGCAGCGGGCGGAGTTCTCACAACCTGCGCCCACGTACGGGCCGCACGATCAACGACGGATGGTGGGGAGGAGGCGTGATTTGACTCGGTTCCTTGCGACGTGGCTGCAAGCGACCCACAGCGCGGGCCACGTATCCCGGACAGATGGTGGTTAGAGCCTGGGGTCGGCACGTCGCACCGCTGCGGGGTGGGGAAGGGGACACAACGCTGAGCAGGGGGGCACGATGGGGACCACCACGGAAAGGGACAACGAACGTCGGCGAAGGGAAGGGAAAGGTCAACGCTCCGAACATGGACGTACCAGCATCAACGGTTTGAATTCCGGACCGTTGCGCACCTGCCGGCGGCGTGAGGTGGATCAGGAAGACTACGCCGGCGAAGACGAAGGCTGCGTGGCGGCGCGGCGAAGCAGGCGGCGGCGTCGCCGCGACAGGCGAAAACCCTAGGGCTTAGCTCTGAGACACGGAACCTGTCGCCGAAGGTGGAGAAAACATGGGTGAGCCCATTAGGGGAGTGACGATGACACTTATGTCCGGCCGAGACCTAGGGTTTCTCCCAGATGCTGGCGAGGTGGGGAAGGAAGCCCTCGACACCCTTCAAGAAGGAAGGTGATACCCTCGGGCGTCATCGTGCTAGTGTCAACAAACAAAGATTTCTCCTGACCCCTCCAGAACCACCCACCCAAGAACTTTGTAAAGCTCCACCAGTCACATCACCCACGAGCACGCGCCAGCCCGTTCTTGAGGTCGTCACCGCCGTCACACCGAGAGCCACGAAGCGAAGCCGGTAGGTCGAGGTAGCCGAGCCTTCGGCGAGGGTCGGTCTGTCAACAACACGCGGGAGGGAACTACCTCCACCACCAGCAGGTGGTAGCTGGACGTATGTAGCAGCAGGACAAACCAGGCCCTCTAGCCCGACCAAGCCCTTGGAGGCTCGTGAAGTCCCACCGCCGCAATGCAGCTAGGGTGCCACCGAGCACGCCAATCGCCGCCCCAGGACCTACACCTCCTTCCACCGGGGGATCCGCTACCACGGCAAATCCCGGCCACCAAGCGACAGCACCAACACCACCGAGATCCCCCGGGCCTGTCGAACCGCCACCGGTCTAGGGATCTCACTTCACCTCCCGGAGCCACCTCCGATGGAGGGAAGTCGTAGCCGGCCACCTTCCGAGGCCGCCGCCCCGGCGTCCACTGAGCCGGACTCGCACCCCCCGTGCCAGGTTGTAGCGTGACCTGCAAGGTGGGGGTAGATCTGGTTGGTATAGGATGGAGGACGCGGCACAGTCGCGTGGAGGAGATCAACCTCCACCACCAATGGTGGTTGCCCTCCGGACGCAGCAGCAGAGACACACCCGGTCTTGGGCCCGGCCCAAACAAGGCCCGTAAAGTCTCCGCCACGCAGCTGTGCGTAGCCATAACCGCCGCCACCGTCAGACACGCCCAACACCGCCCCACCTCCAGAGGGTGCCAGATCGCGAGAGGCCCGCCTAGGCCCGAATCAGGCCCAAGAGGGCCCGGATCAGGCTAGCTAAAGCTTCCCGAGGCAAACCCTCACGCTCCACCCTGGCACTGCAGACGCCCAGCGCCGCCACCACGGCCCCCTGGTGCCGAGCCACAAGCTCCCCGCCACGCCACCAGAGCTCGTCGCCACGCCGCCCGAAGACAGTCGCCGCCGTCCTCCGGAAGCGCCAGACCCACCGCCACCGGGAGGAGCCGCAGCAGCAATGCCACACTGCTCCAGACCCCGGCGCGCGCCCCCGGCGCCACCCGTCACGCCGTCGCCCGACCACCACCGAACGCCGCCGCCAAGCTTCTCGGCGGGAGAAGCTCGCTTCCGGCCGAAGCGTTCTGCCACCGACCACGCGAGAGAATGAGGAAGCCTCGCCGCCGCAGACATAGACAAGGCTTCGCCCGGCCGCACCCCATGGCAGCGGCGAGGGAGGGGGAAGCCCGACGACGGGGATCCAGGGACCTCCCGATCGCCGTGCGGAGGCGACGCGGGAGGGGAAAGAGGGGTTTTTTCCTTTTGTGTTTGTTTCGATCCATATTAGTTGACTCGAATTTGTCAATATTTGAATGAATCTAGACATTATTTATTATATAGGTTTATCTAAATTTTGAAAAATCCAAGGCAACTAATATAAGTCGGAGAGAGTACTTCTAAACGTTGAAAGCAGAACTGAACTCTCTGTGACATAATATTCTGACAGAACTGAACTAAGAAACCAGGTAATTCTCGAGTCATAATAATTTGTGAAATTGGATTCCGTTTTGCATTTTTGTAACATGATTTCTCTCTCTAGTTTTGTAACCTTTTTCAATGATTAATTAATCGAAGTGAAAAGAAAAAGTTAAGGGGTGAATGTGACTGATGTGTAGCTTCAGATTAATTAGTTACGGGAGTAGTGGTCTTGCGCTGTTTGCATCTTGCAACCTCCCGAATCAGGCTTGCGCCCCGTTTTATAAATAAAGCACAATCCCAAGTACAAAGTCGGACATACAACCACAACAAGGCCGAGGCCAAAGGACAGAAGAAAAAAGGAGTAACACACCGCTGGGGCCACAGCACATCACAGCCCAAAGGAAAAAATAACAAAAGTCAGGGACACGGAAGGTCCCTCATGACGACGCGGGCGGCGGTGACAGGGAGGGAGTCGAAGCCGAGAAGGGGGACGCCGCCGACCTCAAAGCCTGAAGGGAGGCCTCGAAAGCCGGCCGGTCACGCTGCCGTACCAAGGGGGACCACTGCTGCAGGAAAGCGAGAAAAGCGAAAATAGAGTCAGTTGCCCGGGTAGGAAACACACGTTCAATCACCATCTTATTGCGCACATTCCAAAGTGTCCACGACAGAGCCGCAAAGAGGAGCCAAAAGAGAAGACGACCTCCGCCGGCCCTGGTAGCCTGGGACTGCAGGAACTCCCCCAGTTCCTGCGCCTGCCACGCCGGACCCAGAGCTTCACGAATAAAGCTCCACAAAAACTGCGCTGCAGAACAAGAGAACATAATGTGGGCGCACGACTCCGGGGTCCCACATAGGGGACACCGGCCAGTACCAGGGCCGTTACATTTGGCTACCTCCGTTCCCGAGGGAAGGCGGTCACGAAGGAGCTGCCAAACAAAGATCCGAATACTAAGAGGAAGGGGGCCTTCCAAAGGGGAGCCGCCCACCGACTCTCAGGGCCCTGGAATAGGGCCCTATAAGCCGAGCCCACTGGAACTCCCCGGAGGGTAAAAGCTGCCAGGAGACTACATCCTGCGCCTCAGAGAGAGATGCCGGAAGGGACTCCAACATGTCTTGATATTCCCCCGCCTCCACCTCATTAAAGGTGCGGCGGAAGATCAAGTCCCACTGATCCCCCCGGAAATTCTCAGCCACAAGCGAAGCAGGGGACGTGGCGATAGCAAACAATGCGGGGAACCGCACTCCCAGGGGAACAGGGGACAACCAGGCATCGAGCCAGAAGCGGGAGCCCCTGCCATTGCCCGCCACGAAGGTAATGCCCTGGCCAATGTAGTGCTTAATGTCCTGGATCGACCTCCAGAACTGCGACCCCTCCCGGCGCTCGCAAGCCAAGAGGGGACGGCCCCGGAGGTATTTAGCCTTGCAGCCAAAGACCCCCGTCCTCCCGCAGAATACGCCAGACCCATTTCAACATCAAGGCCACGTTGAAGCGGCGCGAGTCAAGAATACCTATGCCCCCAACTCTTTGAGGGCGCAAACGTCCGCCCACTTCACCATGTGGTATTTTTGGTGGCCATCCCTCGCCGCCCAAAAGAATCGAGACAACTCCTTGGCGAAGTCGGCATGGACTCCTTCAGGGCAGTCTGACCCATCGATACATGGGAAGGCTCGAGAGTCAGTAGTTGATCAGTACCGTTTTGCTCTCCTTTGTCGTGAGTCTTGCACGCCAAGGTTCGGCTCTAGTGCGCACTCTCGTGACTAGGGGTGCAAGATCCCTGATCAAAACTCTAGTCTCCCGAATGGGCATCCCCAGATAAGTAATGGGGAACTCCGCCAACCTGAAGTTGAGGTTATCGGCGATATGCTGCCGATCGACCTCGTCGAAGCCAAGCACCATGACTTCACTCTTGTCGAAGTTGATCTTGAGCCCAGACATCTCCTTGAAGCACAGTAGGAGGAATTTCAGATTCCTAATGTCGGCCTCCGAGCCCTGCACCATGATCATGGTATCATCTGCGTACTGGAGATGGGAAACTCCCCCTCCCGGAATGAGATGCCCTACCACACCAGAAATATGGCCAGCGATTTTGGCTCTATCCAAAATCTCTGCAAGGGTATCCACCGCGGCATTAAAGAGGAGGGGGGAGATCGGGTCGCCTTGCCTAACCCCACAAGATGGGGAGAAGTAGGGGCCAATCACCCCATTGATGTTGATCGCCGTCCTACCACTCATCACGAACTTCATGATCCAGCAAATCACGCAGTCGTCGAAGCCCCTTCTTTCCAGTACTAGCCTCAAGAAAGCCCAGTCCAGACGGTCATAGGCTTTCTGAAAGTCCAGTTTAAGGAACACCCCTTTCTGATGACGTGACTTGACCTCATGAATAATCTCATGAAGGGCAAGGACATCATCATGAATGAGGCGTCCCTTAAGGAAAACAAACTGGAGGGGGTGAGTGAGTCTCTCAAGCACCGGGGCCAGACGGAGAGCACAGACCTTCGCAAAGAGCCGCTGGACAAGCATCTCAAGCATCTTGCAACCTATTGTTGCAAATGTGTCGGTCTTAAAACTGTTGGTATTATCAAAGTAATAATTTTGAAAATCTAGTGACAAAATATATGCCTTTTGAATTTTTTTTAGGAACAGGATTTTTCGCTCTACATTTTAATCATTTTTTTCCGATGGTTAATGGAAGTGAAAATAAAAATATTCATGGCTCGCTGCAGAGAGAGCGCAGGGGAGAGGATGCTGTTATATGGTCGGCGACGCCATGGCCCGCTACTCCTCCCCCACCTCACCTCCTCCGTCGCTGCCACCTCTAGCCCCAGCTCCAATCCCTGCACGACGACAGCGGCTTCCTCAGCCTAGAGCACCTGGGCCTCGTCGACCTATCCTCCACGCACTCCAGGGCACGCGCTGCCACCGACCCTCCACGAAGACGAATCGGCGGGGGCACGTCGCCAGGCGCACCGGTGAACTCTTGGCTGCTACAGGTGACCCCAATATATCCTACCTATAACCTATCCACCGTGTGCACTGCCTTATTTCTGAACCAAAGGTGTCAAACTGAAACTACAGCTAGAGAGGATGCAGAGTTTAGCTTTGTGATTATTGCTGGATGTTGTTAGTGATTATATGCCGATATGTGTACACCTCTACAAGTAAGGAGTGAAAGTATTGACAGAAACTAAAGAGCCAAGTGACAATCTTTGACAAAACCATTTTAATCCCACTCCCACACAGCAATATCATTGACTTTGTTGGTTGCTTACCTTTGAATAACCTCTAATTGTGTGCTACTAACTGCTTAGTGACCTTTTTGCCTGAATTGTGCCCTACACGAAAGTAGCATTACTCTGTCGCTGTCGTCATTGTGTATATCACTGCATCTACCTGCACAGATGGTGTTCTGCCTATGCAAAATGGATCCAAACATTGGGAGACTTGCACTGCACACAAAAGTAAAACTGCAAGACTTGCAAGAATAACATATTATGAAAACTCCCTGCCGAAAGGTATCCTGTTTAACAACAATACAATTTTATTGAGCAATACATACGCCATAAAAACATACAATACACATAGTATAGTATTTCCATGTGCCATGGACATGTGAAGTCCCTTAAGTGCATGTCTGGGAAATCGCAAGCCGCACGAAATTATTTTGAACAAGTTACCATCTACGGAATGGGGAACTGGTGGTTATCCTCATAACATAAAGAATTATAGAGGCTGCCTTTTCTTCCAGCAGGTCTTCCAGTAGGTTTATTTTTCCGGTGGGAGGAGAATCTGCCATGTAGTTTAGAAAGAATCAGGAAACTGCATTTTCTTCCGGTAGGTCTTTTTTCTCCAGAAAAGAACAAGGCATGAGATCTAACTAAACTGTGGCCACTGTAGATCAGAAGAGTGCAAGCAAGTCGAAAGAAAAATCTTTGTAAGCGTATGTACCTTGGGGGAAGAGTGACTCAACTCTCTGAATATGTCTCCAATCTTAGGACAGAAAGTAACCTTTACGTACTCTAATTTTGCAATTGCCTCTTCTTCACCAATTGATTCAAGATTTGGACAACAATCAATAGTTAATTCCTTCAGTGATGGGAGATAACTCTGCCAAACATTGCCTGGAATGGATGTTATACCCTCACAAGCATAAATCTTCAGTGAAACGAGGAACTCTAGGTTTTGCAAGCAGCTGGGAACCACTGTGGAGATATCCCCACAACCATCGAAGGAGAGTTTCTGGAGTGACGATGGTAGCACCAATCCCCTCTGCCAGTTCACACAGGGGCACCACCTAACTTCAAAATCCTTCAGAGAATGAAAACTCCCATACCTTTCACTGGGAAGAGACAGTAACTCAGGGCATCTTGAAATAGTAATCTTCTCTACTGAAGGTAGATTCTCTGGAGTTAGGAAATCATCAAGGGTTGCCAGTTCGGCACAACGGTAAATAGTAAGGGAAATAAGGCATACGAGTGCTCTAATGGCGCCGGTTCCAATAGATGTAAGAGATCTGCATTCTGAAATGTGCAACTCCTCTAGAGCTGGAGCACTCAGTGTGATAGTGTCACAGTTGCTTGAGAATGCAAAGTAGGTGAGGGAGCAGCACTCGATGTTGTGTGCAAGATTCCCAGAATTAACCACCTTGAGGCGCTTGAGGGAGGGCGCCACCAAACGCTGGGAGCGGAAATTTGGACAATTAACCACCTCTAGTTCTTCAAGGTAATGCATATCCCCAAGATATCCAGTTGGTGCTGATACTGAACTCATGCAATCATTCATTTTTACTTTCCTGATGACTGGTACTAAAGCTGGATCCAGAAAATCATTGAGGCTTACTATATTCCCGCACCTGGAAATGGTCAAGTCTCTCAGGGAGGAGAAAGTATCAATGGTGGCATCATTTCTGTCAAGTATCTCATTTAGATTTATGTTCTGTGCGACCCTGGAAAAGGACAGCGGTGAGCTGTTGTGCTCGCCACAATTTTCAATGCTCAGTGTTGCTAACCTTGGGAAATTATGTGGCTGGAACCATGTTGGAAGAGAGACACCTTTATAACCTGAAATAAACAGATGTTCTAGACTGGTAGGAGGTTGCAGGACTTCAAACACCTTTCTTTCATTGCGCTTTCGCAAACTCAAGGTCGCGGAAGACCAATCGAGGTTGAGTGTGTGGAGACATTTCTTATTCTTCAGTTTGGCTTGTGTTGCTTCATCCTTTCGTATAGCAACAAGGTTATGTATACTCAGTTTACCCAGTTGGTTCATATTTTTTATCAATCTAATACCTGGTCCATACCCATTGGCTGCATCAAGCCGTAGCTCACACATTGGATAGTAATGAAATCCTTCTGATTTAAAACTCTGTAAACTGATCAGCTTATTGAAGTCATTGGGAAAACTATATATGTTCCACTTCTCGGCATATAATCTCTGCAGATTATAGAGGCAACAGAATTCTGAAGGAAGGCCGCTAGAAGGACAGGTTCTGGTGATCTCAAGGTACCGAAGATGCTTTAGGTTGCCAACACTATCTGGTAACTTCCCAATGGAGGCACAAAGAAGCACACGCATACGCTTAAGTTCACCAAACCAACTGCCAATTACAGAATCTACACTGTTCGTTTTCACATAGAACTTGCAAAGTAGGGTACGAAGCTTTGTGTGCTTGCATAGGCTCAACAAGTGGGAAATGTCAAACTCTCTGTTAGGGAGTACGTACAGATGACGTACACTCTGAGGAACATTTTCGAAGTCACCCACCCTTTTTATGATGAAGCAGTCATGAACAGATACTAGTTGTGCCATGTCATGTAGCAAGTCATGGATTACGTATGAACCAGCAACTTTTTGGAAGAAGGACCGATTGAAAAGATCTTGGAAGTACTGACAACCAATATCTTTAAGTGGGGTGTCACCTTGAGGTTCCACAAAGCCTTCTGCTACCCAGATTTCAGCTAAACGGTCCATTTTGAATTTGTGATCTTTCGGGTACACAGCACAGAACGAAAAGCATCTCTTCAAGTGGAATGGCAAATACATGTAGCTCAACCGAAGGGCTGGCAAAATTTCAGTAGCCTCTTGTTTCAACTCCCAGAGTTCACTCTCTAGTATATTTTTCCAGTGTAATATATCAAGGTTCATTCTTAGCAGTCGTCCAAGAGTTATGGCAGCTAAAGGAGAACCCTTTAACTTGGGAAGTATGCTACTACCAATTCGCTCTAAATCAGGTCTTTTTTTAAAATTCTTTGCCCCAATAGCACAGTGTTCAAGAAATTCCAAAGTTCAACATCCGTCAAACCATGCAATTGGAAGGGCTCCATCTCCATTGTGCACACTCCTTCAGCAACTTCTGGAGATCTTGTGGTAACAAGCATCATACTTCCATGTACCACATTTCTGAAAGGTGCACAAAACTTCTCCCAGCGCTGCCCATTTTCCTCCAAGGCATCATCCCACACGTCATCAACTACAATCAAGAACCTTTTATTGCTCAAATTCTCAGAAAGAGCACGCTGAAGAGACTCTAAATGATCAAGTTTTGCCTGTTTCCCGGAAGATGATTCTATGGCATCCTTAGTTAATCTCTTTACATCAAAGTCATTTGCACAAATCCAAATTATCAATTCAAAGTAAGACTTCACTTGTGAATGATTGCATATATGTTGGGCCAAAGTGGTCTTTCCAATGCCCCCCATTCCTACTATTGGCAAAACCGGAATAGCTTGTACTCTTGATTCATTACTAACTTGGTTGCTTGCTCGGGTGCTTCTTAATGCGCTACTTGCTCGCTTGCGTTTTGGACAGCCGCCTCTGTTATTTGGAGGTACACCAAGCAATCCCATCACCTGCTTTAGGTCCTTGACACGACCAAATATTTTTCTTTCACTCGGTAAAGAAATAGTCTCTGGCCTGAGTGATCGGTCGAACCCTGGTGTCACTTCATGCAACCCGGGAATCTGATTGAGCTTACTAGAAATATCGTTCAGCCTCTCTTGGATATCATTCACTTTGTTGAAACTTCCTTGAATGGAGGTTTTATAGAAGTCAGCAAACGCAGAGTGAGTTGCATAGCCCTCTCCTGCCACATTCAGCTCGTGCCATCTGAACTCATCAAGAATGTCATCAGCATCATACACTGCATCCTTGAGTATAGGTAGGAGCTCAGCTACACAGTTTTTGTGACTCCTCCACTCTGCTCTGTCGATAAGGCCGTACACTGCAGGAAGAGTATCCCTGAGACGTTGTAGTCCTCTTTGCAAATGCAACACTTCATCTTGAATATTTTTCTCCTGCGTTGCAGACAACCGGTTGCGCAGAGATGAAATAGAAGATGTAGTCCACTGAAACAAATTGACACATTCATTGATGCCACTAATGAACCCAATGGCCCTTGATATGCTCATAGCAGATGGAATCTAAAGATTGATTTCTTTCCTCCTGTGGGCAAATAATTGACTCATTAGGCAATCTATAAGTTTTATTTTTTCGTAATATGAAAGGTGTATAACAGAAAACACGCCAGATGTTGTGGTAATCATCTTCTCCAAAGATTTTCAGTGGATGCTAATAATTTGTATGACACAAATAATTTCTGAAACATTGAAAGAACTGATGTGATTTTTTTCTTGTAGCATGAATAAAGTGTAGAGAGAAGAACTGACAAGCAGATGCAAAACCTGAAGTTCTCTGAATGGTCAGGATAGTCGCCGTTCCTCTCCACCGTCAGCCATAATTCTTTTTTTACCGATGAATCGATAGTTAACCAAACTGAAAGATACCTAGGACGACCGATCTACTGGCTAGTCGTCAGCAATCTAGCTTGTAGAAGAAGTCAATGATACCTGCAAAAAATAGTCAATGATATATGAAGTTACATATGAATGTAGAAGGAAAGTTTCAAGACTGTTTTCGTACCAGGAGACGACTGATTATCTGATGCTGGGCTTCTTTCTTGGAGCAGGTGGCGACGCTGTTTCCAGTGCTCCGCAGATAATGAAGGAGTCAAACCACTCTCTACAGGAGCAGAGATGGAGAAAACAAAGGCAAGAGATGAATGGATGGGGAAGAGATTGATTTGGGACTAGGAGGGTAGTAGAGAGAAGACCTCTAGCGTTAGCGGTGGACAACAAGCTTTGGACTTGTTAGCTCAGCTTGTTTAAGCTCGGCTACTTTCCATAGCCTACGTAGCTGGTTTTCGTGTTCAGCTTGCTATATGCTTATTAATATCAAGAATGAGTCATGGACGGCATAAGCAACCAAGGCGGTAGCAGGGTAGGTAGCTGCTGCTTTTTATTTTTAATTTGTGGGAACATGACTGGAAGGATTTTTTTACAAATATATCACTCTGCAACACGGCATCGTCAAAAATACCCTCCAAACACAGCAAAAGCCAAAAATGCTCTGGCGGGAGGCTGGAAAGGCGACGCGTGTCACCTCCCGCCATGGCCTGCGGCGTTCCTCCCTTTCTGCCAGCGAGGGTGGCGGAATGTCCCTCCCGCCAAAGGGACATGCAGGTTGCGGTGGGCCCCATGGCCGGACCAGAGGGATGTGGGACTTCGCGCCGGCTCGGGCTGCTCCGTGTCATTCTAACGATACCACATGTACAAGGGTGGAGGAGACCAGCACAAATAAGAACATAGTAAATATTCCATAAAATAAAAAATATGTTATATTTTTATAGATGAAACATACTGGAGGCCTGTTGTGACTCCAGGGAGCTGGATCATACTGATAATTAGGACAGATGAAAAACTGCATGCCCATTTTGTCTGAAAAGTATGTGGACTCCTTCACCTTACAAAGATGCCCGCACAACACCGAAGATGTTCCACACCAGAAGGCAAACTCATATCCTTCATATTTCTCGGCATGTAGTCTTAGTCAGAGCAAGGCAAACGCATAGCCACCAAAGAAAATAGCAAACAAAGGAAGAATGGAGAAGGATGCATCTGTGAAGAGCCTGATACTACTCCTTTTATAAGCCAGCATTCTCTACTAGCGGGACAAATCTGCATGCGAGCGCGCTGCAAAATTCGGTGATCAATTTTCTATACCGGTGCTCTTTCGGTGGTTTATTTTCTATAGAGCAACAACAATCGGCCGGTGAATAATTCCAAAGCACGATTTCCGAGAAACATCAAACGTACCCCGTGGGGCAGACTGCATCCGCCGCCGCCCGTGGCGAAGGGCGTCCGCCGTTTCCGTGGCAGAAAGTGTCCCGCTAGCGGCAGGCCCAACATCCCGCCAGACCGTGCGTGGGCCCCACCTCATTCCGCCTTTCCTGTGGCGGGAAGGCTGGACCGCCGCGGGTCATGGCGGGAGGTGACACGTGTCGTCTTTCCAGCCTCCCGCCAGGGCGTTTTGGGGTTTTACGATACGAGGAGGGCATTTTTGGCGATGGCGAATTGCAGGAGTTATATTTATAAAAAAATCGAGTGGAAGTGTCCTGCCATGACAAGAGCCAACCGCGCCATGCAGATGCGAACTGTACATACATACATACAAACGCCTAGCTAGTATATTATGCATGCTGATCTCTAGTGTTCAACCTATTCTAAAAAGAGCCAGTGCGTTGGTTCTTGTGATCTACAGTAGTTTGTCACATAGGCCAATTAGCTACCAGCAGGATGCACATCCACCCAAACACTACTCTTCTCTGTTAATTATCCACCGTGTTAAGATTCACCATCCAGTTCATGATTTAGACTTCACCGTCTTCATGTACTACTAAAAACACCGACCAACTTTCCTGTTCCCTGTCCATGGTCTCAACTTACTCCCATAAACAACTGTGTTTTTTAAGTTTTCAATTTACCTTGTTAAAGAAAAGAAAAAGAAAACTTTCTGATCTCAAATTATAGCTCAGACCACATATTTACTAGTACGTACTGGAGTAGTATATCATTGCATATGCTGTATCATGAACAGCTGACTATGAGTATAGGTTTCTTATAGCTTCTATATATATGCACCCATAGCACATACCTTTATATCTTTGCCGAATCATCAACTAACTAATTCTCTAGCACATTGACTATGAGTACAGGCTTCTTGAAAATGTGCTCCTGAACGTGCTGAATGGTGCTCCTTGCATAACAGACACGACAATTTTCTCCATCCCTATTTTGTCCATCGATTTTCCATTCATTCATTCATCCATTAATTGTGATACATGCTTTCTTCAGCAGACCACTCTCTTCTTCAGTGATTAATTGCGAGTATACTGACCATTGCTGCTATCAAGATTTCGCAGGTGAGCCCAGAGATCTAGCTAAGGATATGGTGGGAGGAGTGGTGAGCGTGGCCACTGGGGTGATGAACCCCCTCATTGGGAAGCTCACCGCGCTCATGGGCGACGAGTACAAGAAGCTCACAGGGGTGAGGAGGCAGGCGTTATTCCTCGAGAACGAGTTCAGTGCTATGAATGCTGTCCTTCACAACCTGGAGCTCATGGATGAGCTCGATCCAACAGTCAAAGATTGGAGAGACCATGTCAGGGAGATGTCCTACAACATGGAGAACTGCATCGATGACTTCATGCGTCAATTCAGACGCGAAGATTCCAATGCAGGCCTCATCAAGAAGACCACTCGGCATCTCAAGAAGCTGCAGCAGCGCCATCGGATTGCCGCCCGGATCGAAGAGCTTAAGACTCTTGTGATAGAAGCAAATGCTCGATGGGAGAGGTACAAGATTGAGGATTGGAAGCCTAGCTCGGGCTCTGTCGCTGTTGACCCGCGGCTACAGGCAGTTTACCAGGAGGCAGCCAGCCTTGTTGGTATTGATGGCCCAATGGACGAACTGGCTAGTTGGTTGATGGACACTCAGGAGAGACTCAAGGTGTTGTCCATTGTGGGATTTGGAGGTCTTGGAAAAACTGCACTTGCCAAACAGCTGTATGACAACTTCAGAGGGCAATTCCATTGTGAGGCATTCTTTTCTGTTTCACAGAGACCTGATGTAAAACTGCTTCTCAGCCGTCTAGAAGAGAAACTTCATATAAGATGTTTTAGATTTGTGAAGAAGATGAATCTAGACTTGTTTTAATATGTAGGTTCACTCAACTTTGGAATGAATCTACACACTAAAAAAGGTCTAGATTCATTTTCTTCACAAATCTAAAACATCTTATATTTTGAAATGGAGGGAGTAATTATTTTATGTAACCCATACAAACAATTCTCCACAGGTACCGTATTGTGGTTGACGACTTATGGGATCAATCAGTATGGAATGTTATCAGCCGCGCCTTTGCAGATGAAAGTAACGGGAGTAGACTGATAGTGACAAAAAGAGTGGAAGGTGTGGCCGGCCTAGCTTGTCACAATGATCAGGAGCGCATCTACAGAATAAAGCCCCTCAAGGATGCTATTCTTCGATAGAGTATTTGGGTCCGGTGATGGATGCCCATCTTATCTTGAAGATATATCAGCTGACATGTTGAAGAAGTGTGACGGATTACCACTTGCAATCATCACTATAGCTGGCATGTTAGCTAGTCAAGAAGGATCAAGGAGTTGTTGGGAGAATATAAGAAGTTCTCTGGGTGCCAGGTCTACCATAAATCCCACCTTGGAAGATATGAAGAATATACTGAATCTTAGTTACATGCATCTTCCTCTTCATCTCCGAGCTTGTCTTTTGTATCTTGGTATGTATCCTGAGGACGAGGAAATTGAGATGTCCGTTGTGATTCAGGAATGGGTAGCTGAAGGCCTTGTCAACAATTTGCATGGACCCGATTCAATGGATGTTGGCAAGAGTTATTTCAATGAACTTATCAATAGAAGCATGATTCAGCCTGTAACGAACTATCAAGGGGAGATGACGTTTTGCAGAGTACATGATTTAATGCTTGATTTGATCATCAGCAAGTGTGCAGAAGATAATTTCTTGAGTGTGGCGTCCAGTTCTGAAGACATCACAAGACTGCAAGGCTGCAAATACAAGGTTCGGCGTTTATCCTTGAGGTCCGTGGCCGGCGGTGAAATAAATGGACTGGCTATTGGAGCTAGCGTGTTACCACAGGTTCGATCATGTGCGTGGGCCAGGAACTCCATGCCCCCCTCTGTCTCTGTTCAAGTATCTGTGATGGGTGCTCCACCTGGAAGGCCATAAGAAGGATTTGACAATTGACCTCACCGCTAT
The DNA here is from genome assembly GCA_030063025.1 of Avena longiglumis. Lineage (NCBI taxonomy): Eukaryota > Viridiplantae > Streptophyta > Magnoliopsida > Poales > Poaceae > Avena > Avena longiglumis. The sequence goes on from CP125973.1 coordinate 564,423,631, forward strand.
CAACCAATTGTTTCGGCTAAGGTATCTGAGGGTTGTAGCATGGATGTGTTTCATAGAGCTTCCTTGTGCACTTCAAGGCTTGTTTACTTGGAGACGCTGCACCTATATACCTATTCAAGAAACGGCTTCCCATCAGATATCATTCACTTGCCCCGCCTGTCCTATCTGCATCTTCCAGGTTCTGCACATCCTGTCCAAGGGGTCCATACTATGCTTTGGTTTGACCTGAGAGGTAACTCGGTGAAGGATATTAGGGGTCTCGGCGAGCTGACCAATCTGAGGGAACTGCAGTTGTTCGTTGGCAATGTGGAGACATCAAAAATTGATGCTTTGGTTTCCTCTTTTGGAAAGCTCTATTTTTTTTTTGAAAAAAGTATATATTAAAATCACAAGGGGGTTCGAATATGGGGTACACAAATGCTATGACCATTGGTTCTCCGTCCCCGAATCAAGTGGCTTCATCTCTGCATAATAAAGGTATTTCGGTGGTTAGTGAAAGTAATTCTATTCTTTTTAATAAGTCTTCTGCTGTACTTGAACGTACTTCTTCAGGGGTGTGCTCATTGGCTTCATCAAAATCGGTTGCTGATGTGACAGTCGAGTATAAATTTAACGTTTCAAAATTCAATAAAGAGAGTGCTTCCATGTACTATAAAAATGGTATGCAATCTTCACTTGCTTCTGTCCAGCCAAATACGTTTGGGTTTAGTGATGCATGTAACACTATTTCTAATGTGCTTCATACTACTGTGGTGGAACACAATACAGGTGTATGTACGCCAATTAAGCAAAGACCAACTATGGAGGAGGTAATAGCTTTTGGCGGGATACCATAGTCTGCTGGGACTGGTGTAAGATCTAGTACACGCATCCAAGGACAATCAAATGCTGATGATACGCAGATGGAAAGGGCTATGAGGAATGTGCAGCACCGCAACTCTGGGAGTGCTTCATCTATAAAACCACCACCGACTCTTTCGATTCTATCAATTGATGATACTGAAGTTGTGGCTAGAGCAAATAGAATTGGTATTTCGTTAGGTGATTCGGTTCAGCAATCTTTAGAAACTGTTAGAGGTTTAAAAAATCTGGAAGAAGAGAGAAATATCATAATACTTCAAAAGAATATTTCTGATTCTATAGATGGGGATATTGGTCCCTCTAATCTATTGGTTTCAAAAGTTTCTACCTTGTGTGAGGATTTGATCGATGTGGAGGACGAGGAGGTTGTATCAGATGATATATTGGATCTTCCAATACTAAACTCCAGTCATAAGAAATATCGAAAGAAAAAGGTATATGATGTTTCTAATATGCGAAGGAGCACTAGGAAGCGAACAAAAAAAATATTCTCATGATGCAAAGTCTTAGAGGTATGACTTGGAATAGTGAGGGTTTTAGAGATCCTGCTAAACATAATTTCGTTAAGGAATCTTTAAGGGAACACCGCCTAGACTTCATTGCCTTATTGGAGACAGGAAGATCGAATTTTGCGGTACCTTTCTTAAAACAACTTGCGGCTGGTCTAGATTTTATGTGGTTTTGTCTACCACCTCATGGTAGGTCCGGAGGGATTCTGGTGGGCATTAACACCGATACGCTCCAAGTTCTTAAGGTGTCGATGGGATTACTGTGAAATTGCATGTTAAGTGTAAGAAGGATGGCTTTCAATGGGTTCTTATACCTGTCTACGGGCAGCACAGACACTCATAAAGCTGAGTTTCTTCTGAACTGGTTCGGATGTCTTGATCGAACCTTTACCTATGTTGGTGGGTGGAGATTTTAACATCATTCGATCCGGAGATGAAAAGAACAACGATAATTTTAATGCACATTGGCCTTTTGTCTTTAATGCGATCATTGAGAGCCTTGATCTTAGAGAAATTATTCTTCGGGACGACAATTTACGTGGGCTAACCGTGAGAAATACCCACTTATGAAAAGTTGGATCGTATTTTGGCAAGTGTTGAGTGGAGCAGAAATTCCCTCTCGTTCTTGTCGAGCTCTTACGTCTTAGGTCGATCATACTCCTTTACTTATTGATTCTGGAGTTAAGGCACATCTTGGTAACAAACCTCGCTTCTCCTTTGAGTTGTCTTGGCTACGACAAGAAGGTTTTTATGAGATGGTGGCGGCTGAATGGGCTGCAGTTACCAAGGGAAGTACACCTATGGAGCGATGGCAAAATAAAATACGCCACTTGCGTTGTTTTCTAAAGGGTTGGGCAAAAAATTTGAGTGGGAAATACAAGAGAGAGAAAAGAAAGATTGCTTTCTATTATCAATAATCTTGACACAAAGGCAGAAACTATTTTGTTAAGTATAGATGAGCAGGGGACTTTAAAAGAGGCTAATGATCGCATTACGGCTCTTAGGAGAGACGAGGAGACAAAATGGGCCCAGCAGGCGAAAGTAAAACATATTCAAGAAGGGGAAATAATACTAAATACTTCCATTTGGTGGCAAATGGTAAGAACAGAAGAAAAGATTTTTCAATTAGAGCAGGAGGAAGGACGATTGTTGGTGAGGAAAATTTAAAAGTTTATATTACTGAATTCTACAAAAAGCTATTTGGGGCACCTTCCCAACTAATATTTCCATGATGGAGGGTCACTCATGACATACGCAGCTAACCATTGAGGAGAATAGTATTCTCACGGCACCTTTTTCGACAAAGAGGTGTTTGAGGCTATTTCCCAAATGGAGCATAATAAAGCACCTGGCGGATGGTTTCCCGCTGAGTTCTACCAAACTTTTGGGAAGTGATCAAGGCTGATGTGTTGGCATTATTTAGTGAATTGCATACTGATTTTCCTCTTTAAATTGAACTTTGGTGTCATTACCCTACTTCCTAAAAAAGAAAATGCGGTACAAATACAACAATATAGACCATATGTCTATTGAATGTTAGCTTCAAAATTTTCACCAAAGTGGGTACTAATCGCATTATGGGGATTGCCCCTAAAGTTATTAGACCAACTCAATCCGCTTTTATGTCTGAGCCACACATCCTAGAGGGGGTGGTTGTTCTGCATGAAACCATTCATGAGCTTCACCGGAAGAAAATGGATGGAGTCTTATTTAAAATTGATTTTGAGAAAGCGTATGATAAAGTTAAATGGTCCTTCCTCCAACAAACTTTGCGCATGAAGGGATTCACATCAGGATGGTGCAAATTGATTGAGCAATGTGTGCGAGGGGGAAGTGTTGGGATACGTGTTAATGATGATATTGGACATTTTTTTCAAACTAGAAAAGGTCTTCGTCAAGGAGATCCCTTATCCCCGATACTTTTCAATATTATTGTAGATATGCTTGCTATCCTAGTTGCAAGAGCTAAAGAGGATGGACAAGTTGGTGGCCTCATCCCTCATCTAGTTGATGGAGGAGTCTCAATTTTACAATATGCGGATGATACTATATTATTTATGGAACATGATCTACAGAAGGCTGTAAACATGAAACTAATTTTATGTATCTTTGAACAATTATCAGGATTAAAAATCAACTTTCATAAAAGTGAGATTTTTGTTTGGAAAGCCAAAGAGGAGGAACAACGATACAAACAAATATTTGGTTGTGAGGCTGGATCCTTACCATTTCGATATTTGGGCATACCGATTCACTATAGAAAACTTAAAGATTTAGATTGGTATCCGAGAAACTAGACTTCAAGGAAAGTTGGGTTCTTTGGAAGGTAAGCTTTATCATATGGTGATCGCTTAGTTCTAATCAATTCTGTTTTAACAAGTTTACCTATGTTTATGCTATCGTTTCGGAAATACCCAAGGGGTAAGAAAGCGATTGGATTTCTATAGGTCTCGATTTTTGGCAAAGTGATGAGAATAAAATAAAGTCTGGACTAACGAGATGGAACATAATTTGTAGGCCTTAAGATCGAGGAGGTCTAGGCATTGAGGTCTTGGAAATTAAGAATAGGTGTTTATTAAGCAAATGGCTTTTAAATTACTAAATGAGGAAGGAGTGTGGCAAGAATTGTTACATAATAAATATTTGAGTCAAAAACCTTGTCCGAGGTCCAAGCAACTGAGCGATTCTCCATTTTGGAAGGGACTTATGAAGGTGAAGAATGAGTTCTTCGCTAGGGACATTCAGTTGGGGATGGAGCCAACACTAGGTTACGGGAGGATACATGGTTAGGAGAGTTACCCCTTTCACAACAATATCCATCATTATATAATATTGTGCAACGGACGAATGTGACCGTGGCTCAAGTCTTAGCTCAAGTACCACTAAATATTGGTTTTAGGAGAGTACTTGGTGGCACCAAGTGGTTTGATTGGCTCCACTTATGCCAAAGGCTTATGATGGTGCAGTTGTCAGAGGACCAAGATAAGTTTGTATAGAACTTAACGTCTGGGGTATTCTCAGTGAAATCGATGTACGAGGATCTTATGAATGATCATACGGTCTTTCTTCGGAAATATCTTTGGAAATTGAAAATCCCACTAAAAATTAAAATTTTCATGTGGTTCCTTCATAATAAAGTTCTCCTTACTAAGGATAATTTGGTTAAAAGGAATTGGGTAGGGTGTAGCAAGTGTTGCTTTTGTGGCTCACAGGAGACCATAGAACATTTGTTTACTTGCCCTTTTGCTCGCCTTTTGTGGCGTATTGTTAATTTTGCTTTCGATCTCCCCCCTCCAGCTAATGTAACGAATATGTTTGGGAATTGGTTGAATGGTGTAGATAAAAAGTCTAAGGCAAGAATCCGAATTGGTGTCTCAGCCTTATGTTAGTCTATTTGGAGTTGCAGGAACGATATTATCTTTAACAAAAACAAAACGTTTAATCTTTTGCAGGTGATTCATATGGTGGCACATTGGGTGCAACTATGGGCTTTTCTTTTACCGCAAGACCAGCGGGATATTATGGCTACTGGGTGCAGCCGTCTCCTGATGGTCGCACGAGACATCTTCACCCAGTCGTGCTGGCGGCATACTAGTCGTTTACAAGATGTTTATCGATCTTTTATCGCGTATATTTCGCTGGTTGGTGCATGTATCAACCTTATCCGATACTTGAATTGTAAATCTTTTGAATGTTAATCTCGTAATAAAAGGCTGTGTGCATCGACTAATGCAGAGGCTAGGGTTTTACTCTCCTTTTCGAAAAAAAATTAAAATCACAAGGACATCAATTACACTCAGTCTCTGCAACAACGCATGCCCTAGCGGCTCTATGGATGCACACAGCTTAGAAAAAAAAGAGAAATTACAAAAAAAAGTCCCGCTATAGAGAACTAATTCTTAAAGAAACGACAGTGACATAATCAGAACACACCAGTAGTTCTCCACTCCAATAACAACGCCTTCAAGAAGGAAAAAGTGCCCAAGGGTCATCGTTGCCCGACCAAAGGTCATAGGCTTTCACCCTAGAGAAAATCCTTACTCACAAAACAATGCTTTCAACAAGGTCATTGCCAGGCACAGCCAGCTAAGGCTAGACCTTGGATCTGCAAGATAAGACTGGGAACTCCCCTGTGTTGTCTTTCCGCACAAACGGACGTTGCAACGAGTCCCAGATCACGCAGCCAGATCTCCGTCGCCACAAGAACAAAAATCACCATCGCTACTCAAATTTCCGCTTTCCTGACATTCTCCGCATCTGACATCATCATGGCTCAAAGCATGGCACTTGGTGGGAACAAACAACAGAGCTTTGCAACGCTCCCGCTGAAACCAAACGGCCAGAAAAACAAGGTGCGCGCGACTGAATACCTTCCGATCTAGCAATCTCCAAGCATGATACGTCCATGGGACTTCGCCGGCGGAGCCTTCCGGAACCCGCCTCTCCAGACCAGATCAAGGAGGGCAGACATCAAGCAGATCTTCGTCTTCATCCGAAAGAAATCAAAGTACCACCACCATTATTAGATTCAACACAGCGATCCCCACACCGCCGGCCGGTTCCTAGAGGACGGATCGAGCAGGCAACTAAGGTTTGATATCCGATCTTGGTCTTCCAACGGAACTCCATCGCCGGCACCTCCACCACCAGATCGCCCCACTCCGCCTGGAGAGCGAACAAGAAAGCCCGGCCACGGGGGACGGACGGCTGCTGCGCGCCAGCACTCCGGACAGATGTCGCCGCCCTCCATGTTGCCTCGCGCCGCCGAGCCATCTTCCCCGCGCCGTCGCTGGCTTCCCCGCCAAGGTTCGCCGCCTCCCACACACCACCCTCACTACCCCTGTGACGATCCGCCTCCGCGCGAAGGGGACCCGTCAGGGGAGCGCCTCCCTCGCCCACCGCCTTCGATGGCCAGGCGCGGCCGCCACCGTCGGCGCCGGCGGCGACAGCAGCCGGGGGAGAGGAGATCGGGGCGGGGCTTTTCTAGAGTTTGGCGCCTCCGGAGCCGCCCCGCGCGAGGCGACCCGGGATTCGGTTTCCTCCGTCTCCAAAGTCTTTAGAAGTGCGTAGTGGCCCTGTTACAGATGAGAAGCTGGGTTTATTATCCAGTGTTCCTTTTAAGCATATTGAGAAACTTGTGCTGGGGTGCTGGGAGTTCCCTAGAGTCCCCAAATGGATGGGTGATCTCCACTGCCTCCGTGTCCTGGATCTGCATTGTATGGAGATGTTGGATGAGGATTTCCGTGTTCTTGAAAAGCTGCCTTCCCTCGCCTGGCTCGATTTCAGGGTGACAAAAATCGCTGCAGAGCAGCTTGTATTGGGCAAGGGAGCTTTCCCTGTTCTTGAGGAATTCCGATTCTGGCCTTGTAGTGGAGACTTTACGTCGCTATTGGTGTTGGAGGAAGGGGCTATGCCCAAGCTACGAACCCTGAGGCTCCATGTGATTGAGTGGGGCGGCAGAGCACCAGTGGGCAGGAAATTTGTTTGTATGTTCTCGGTGATGCCAGAGATGATGTACTCTCTGCTTTCAGGAAGGCCTCACAGCTTCACCCAAACCGTCCTTCCGTTGAAGAATGGTAATTTTTTGTGCTAGAGTTTTTTTTTTGAGGTATAGTGCCGTATAATAGATGATGGACGTTGTATTTGTGCGGAGAGACCCATGAATTATTCATTGATTTGCAGCCTGCAGTGCATTGACCCCGTCATGTGGACTGCTGTCTGTTTTGTGCTGCTTCCAACTTTTTTTTTTGCATGTATTGTCGCCTGAGCTGCAACGAATGAAATGCAATCGAGTGAGGATTTACCATCTTAGGTTGAGCCTCCGGCACCATCACAACCACAAGTTAGTTGGAGATTCGGACAAAAGTCTTTCAGTCAAAGCCTCAAAACATTTTGCAATTTAAACCTTTCCCAATATTGAAATCAACCCACCTTTGGTCAACGTCTGCCTCAGCTCCTGCTCCTGCTCGTTTCCCTCTCGCCCCAGCTCCTGCTCGTCTCCCTCTAGCCTCTGGTCGACGTCTGCCTCATGGTACAGCACGTCACCCGCGTCCAGGCCGAGCGACCGCGTCCTCATGCCCACGTCGTTAGACGCGTCCTGGAGGGCCTTGATGCATGCTGCACCGCCGAGATCCATTCTCCACGCGACCAAAATTGTATCCAGTGCTGGATCTTGTTTTGAATATGTGTTTATACATGTTTGGATCTTGTCGATCTATATGAAAAATTGTGATTTGTGTAGTTTCTTGCTCCAGATCAGCAGGTTTCTTTGTTGTTTCTCTCTTATGAATCTTGTGGATCTTTCAAGTTGAGTGCAAACTTGTTGCCTATGAAATTTGTATGGATCTTTCATGTTTAGTGCAAACAAATTTTTGGATTCTTGGATCTGGGTATGAATCTGCTATGAAACTACTATGTACTTGTTGATGCATTCTTGGATCTGGGTACTGCTATGAAACTGCTATGTACTTCATGTTTTTCAACGGGTTTCCTCTACTGAAGTAATGCTCGACCAATAATTAAGTAGCATTATCTTGTTTGTTTATATATTTTATAGCTTCCTGAATCTTGCTGCATTATGTATGAAAACACGAATATGTGTGTGAATCTTTTGTGAATCTTGTATGTATGATCCTAGCCCGGTTTGTTCAATACATGTTTCTTGTATGAAACGTGTATGATTCCTTGAATGATTCTTAATATCAGATTAATGTCATGAGACTACTTGTTTTGTCTTGACAAGTGACACATGTAGGAAACTGTTGTTTGATCTTGCTTGTATCTTGACTAAATCATGTGTGTAATAATCTACTAAAAGTTGTATGACTTTTTGAAGTTTTGTTGGATCTTGTATGTATGATTAGTTCTCTTAATATTTGTGTATGATTATTTGATGAATCCTATATGAAACCATGTTAAATCTATGGATTATATCTGATCTGATGTATTAGCTTGATTCAAACAGAAACATATGTAGATTGGAATTTGTTACAAAAAATAATAATCAAGTTTGATTGTTGTTAGTAGTTTCAAAAAAGTTCTATTGAAGATTCATTTGAGTTTCGGTGTTGCCCATGTATCTTAAAAACATTATCTTGAAAAAAGTATGAAACTTTGACGGATATTTCTAGAAAAAATCTTAACAAAAATTCTATGAAAAATTATTGAAAAATTAATTATATAAGAAATTGTTGATTAAATTATATGAATATCTATTGGTAGAAACAAGTTTGTAAAACGTGTGAATCTTGTATGAAACTTATGAATCTAGGATAAAACAAATTAAGAGTGTCTAAAAATTGTTAAATAAAAAGTACAAAAATAAATATTATCAAATCAAATTGTTGAAAAAACAAATTGTGGATATTTCATTTTTAGAATAAAAAATGTACATAAAAAGTTGAATATTCCTGAAATTTTATAAGAAAAAATAAGGTGAAAAAAAAACGGACATTATGCAGATTGTTTGAAGAAACATGTTCGCAGTATAACATGTGTAGGGTTTCATATAGCAACAGAATATGTATAAAATATGAAAACAGTAGGGGCCAAGAAGCAAAACTGTGATTAGATCAAAAAGTAAGGTGGAAAGGGTGTTATGTAAAAATGTTAGCACGAATCTCCAATATATGGAAGGCACAGATAGTGTCGGGGGCCCCTCCTACAAGGGAGGATTGCATTGTCCAATACAATCGCACATAATCTCATCTTGAGGAAGTAGGGAAAACGTCCCCTCCAAGAAACATGACGGCGACCCCCACCATCCTCTCCCTCGAACCCAAAACAACCTATAGAGACTGAAGCGGTATGGTGGACCCCGGTCCCTTCCCCTCCTGAGGACCCCTGCTCTCCGGAGTTGGCTGTTCCTAGGCGAAGGCCGCTCGCGGTGGAAGGCCAGGTCGCTGCCAATAATCTAGACAAGGAGGTCGCCGGCCAATCTGATAAAGAGATGGAGGAGCGAGGTCGTTAGATCCAGGTGCAAAATCGTCGTTCCAGACGCAGAGGAATTGTCGCGATTTACACGGTCTTTATGTCAACTGTTTCTCGGAGAAGCATCTCTCCAAGGACGGAACCGGTGGCAGCGGGAATCGGAATCCTTCCTTTAATCTACTGACGATGCCGGTACGTGTAGTGGTTTTCTTGATTTTTCGATCTCACACCTTGCATATTACACCGTGGGGAACATTCGATTAAGCCATGTGGTCGTGTTCATCATCATTGCTTCGCGTTCTCCATGCACGATGTGGTGGTGGTGTGTGTGTGTGGTCGGCGACATAGCCCGTGTCCTTGTTGGAAACACGCGTCGCGAGTAGCGTGACCTTTGCTTCGTCCACGCCCGCCCTTGCCATCGTGCCTCGTCGGTGTTGACGGTGTTGTTGTAGTTGGAGTTGAAGTCGCATGGGTCCGCTCAGCTGGGACTTCTTGATGGCCAGTAGCCTCGTCGGGATGCACAAGGGGTATGCCTCGCGGAAGTAAGTGGTAGTGGATATATGTGCTGGTGTCAAACCGACGCATGCGTACAAGTCGGCACATCTAGTGTCGCCGGCGTCTCGTCTTGGCTCAATGTCGAGTTCAGGACAGTCGTCGTGACTGAAGCACCGTCTCACGAGCTCATGAAGGTGTCATCTCTCCTCGAGTATCCACCGCCTTCAGTTCACTGTAGTCATTCTTGGTATCAGTGAGTTTTGTCACCGCCTCCAAGAGGTATCGACGCCCTTCCGCCGCGTGGGATAGCGGCTCCTTTGGTGGCTCCCTGATTGGTTCCGTAGCCGAGGTAGTCGATTCCGCCAATCGGATGATTCTGGCAATGAACCGGTGAAGAACGAATTGACGATAACATTGGCCATGTTTGTGGAAGCGGAGAGGGCGCTGAACAACCTGCTGACCACCCCGACACCTTCATCTTCAGCATTGTTTGTGTAAGTGGAGATGGAGGTGGCGCCGGGATGCACACCCGCCGCCTCGATGTCATAGCCTACGGCTTGTGGAGGTGAAGATGGAAGCGGTCTTGACGCGGCAGCCCTGCCGACAACTTTTTGACACAGTTTTTGGCTAAACATTGGTTGTTCAATATTAATTAGAAGGCTATGAGCCTTTTGCAAGCAAGAGAAATCGTTTGTCCGCTTTTTTGGGTCCAACTGCTAATTGTGCTAATACGTGTAGGGGGGATTATTGCATATGGAAGGTATATATTGGTTGTGCGTATGCATAAAGATCTCCAGGCACAGGAAAAGGAATGCAAAATCATCCCTATGTGCATGCCTGGGCCGAGATTTTCCGTTTTTCTCGGTTGGTTCGCTGGGTGCTGCATGGGGGAGATTTCACTTGGGCCAACTTGGGCCAGCTGTTTGGACTCCTGCATCCTCGTTTTCTGCAAATAGGCCCAGTTGTTTGGTTGTCTAGATTGTTGTTTTTTCCCGATGATGCATTTTATAGGTGTTTGGTGTGGTGCTTTGCATATAATCACATGGGTTATGGTCACCCATTTCAAATTTGGTGATCTTACCACCGCAACACACACACAACACATGATCACAAGAACACACACAACATTTAGGCATCAGATGCACACAAGACACACCATAAACCATTTGCAGACATAAACACTGCTACCTACACATTTAGATCATCACCATAAGAGTATAAGTCACCATTACAGGTAGTAATCAGGGGTGCTAAACTTGACCCTTGATCAAAAGAACCATCAGGAGGGGCATCCCATGCCCCTAAACCACCACCAGGGGCTTAACCCCTGATGAAACATACCATCAACAGGGCATACCATGCCCCTGAACCACCACCAGGGGTTTTCACCCCTGATCAAAAGAACCTACTAAGTTCACCATCTAGTTGTCCATTAGTACTACTTATAAACTTACATATGCAACGACATGAACGGTGTCGTCGGCTAGGCGTGGTTGGGAAGGTGTACTGCTTGGAGCTGGAGGATCCCGCCTTGTAGATCGTCATATTGATGACGATCTGCTTGAGCTTGAACTTGACGATGTCGTCATGCTCTAGGTCGTACCTGTAGACCAGCTCCGGCCAGTTCTTCCTAAAGGCGACCTGGCTGGAGAACCAGTCCACATGCACCCATTCGGCGCATCGTCGGCATGCTGTGACCTGCACGACGCGCGACAGCGGCTGCTTGATCTAGGTTCTCAGGCCATACTGGAACACCGGTGGGATCACCATCATGTGGAGGTCCGCCAGGTCCAGCTGGATGACGAACCGACGAAGGATCTTGGTGATAGGAAAGTGGCCGAGCTTCGACTGTCGCCCCTTCTTGCTATGCGGCTGCAAAGCCGCCTCCACCCTACCGAGGACCACCGGCTTGAATTGACATCGGTTCGTCGGGAGCACGTCCTGTTAACCCGGTGGGGGGTGCCAACCCCTCCCCATAGTCTCGTATTCAAACTTTACCACCTTGGTAGGAAGCAAAATAAGGTTAGCAAAATTCTGGGAGCAATAGCCTTGCCAAATTTGGCAATGCACATCGTATGAACATGGATGAATCATGGTAAGCACATGCACTAGTATTCCCAATCGGGCAATGCCCCAGGACAAGACCCAAATTGAGGAATCGGCTATATTCCCCAATCGGGCAATACCCCAGGATAACATCCAAATTGATGAATCGGGCAACAAAATTCCCAAAATTTGCTTGCGCACTATAAAATCTGTTGGTACATACTACGTAAAGCCCCAAATCATGCAAGAACTACTGAAAATATAGCCTTAACCGCCGCTGATTTGGTCCCAAACCCTAAACGCAATGTAGATCGGGAACTTACCCTGGTCGGTGGTGACGTACTCGATGACGAGGTAGCCGTAGGATGCGCCGCCTAGGCGAGGGAAGAAGCTCCGGGCGCGGGGATTGGGGCCGCCAACGCGGCTGGAAAAACCCTATCCGAGTTGAGGGTAACCCCGACACTAGCGGGGGCTTCTCCGGCCTGCTTGGACGCAGATGTCGCTTCCTCCGCGGTCGTAGTCGACGTAGCCACCACCGCGGCCGCCGCCGTGGCTGCCCTAGTTTCGCGTGCGCAGATGGGCGCAGGTGATGGCTATGAAATATAGCAATCCACATCCGCATTTAAACTAGATATTATTCATATATTTGATGAAATATCTCTCTAAACCCTGCCACTAATGCCTAATGATTAAAGGGGTATGCAATCATTTCTTTCTATTTTTCCCTGCATAGATAATGACGTATGATGATGGGAATCACTATATAAATGCCAAAGATACGAGATTTCCAAGACGTCGAAGAAACCAGGAGCCGTCAAGTGGAGGAAGACGACTTTGCGACCAACTATACAGCGGGAAATTTATTCCGGTCGTATAGTTCCAGCCGTATAGTTGCCATCAACTTCATTAGGTCAAACAGAACAAATTTCGTGAAGGGGCCCCTATATAAAGAGGCTTCGGGCGACGGGAATCAACGCTTCTTTTCGATGTCAACTCTCCCTGCCACCAGAAGCCGCCACGCCGAAGAAATAGATCTAGATTTAAACCTATAAACTCTTCTCCACCACCATAGCCATCTTCCACCACTTGTAATAGTAGATCTATTCTCCAATTGGCGACATTGTAAGACTATTTGCTATCAACCTTATGATCTCTATTACAATGTTTATGAGTGTTGATTTCATCTCTATGTGTGAGTAATTCTCCTTAGGCTAAGGGCTTCGGCCTAGCCATGTAGCTTTTTGTGCATGTTATTTATCATAGATGGGATCATGTATTAGTTCGTATGACATGATGATTGTAGTACCCTCTCTTGCCTCAATCTAAGGACTTGTCAGGTACCCAAGACCCCGAGGATTGATCCAGGTATAGGGAGTGTGAGTAGTGACTGATCTGCAGGATGGGAACCCTAGTGACAGAAGGGGTAGTACGACTGTATGTGAGGAATTTACTTGGGATTAAACGGTGGCGTCACTATGCATATCATTAGTTCTCTTTCTTCTATGGATGAGACTAGTAGGCTATTTCTATAAGCGGTTGCGGAGGCGATAACAATTATGGATGCACTGCCCACATATAATTATCTTGCTCTAACGATTACATGCATACTTTATTATTATCTATTATTCACATCAGATGTTTTTGCACAGCTACTGGTGAAACCGAATACTCTAGGCCCTATCTCTCCATCATCAACAACAACAAAAAGATCGCAAACTCTTGGTGCGGTGAAAACTGATAACCCACAAGTATAGGGGGTGTATCGTAGTACTTTCGATAAATAGGAGTGTCGATCCCAACAAGGGGCAGAAGGTGTTGAACAGTGGTATGGAGCAGGAAATCTCTGTGAATACTTAACAAACAGATTTTTAGTGGTTTTCTGACAAGGCAGTGAAACAAAGAGCAAGTAACAAATACAGTAAACAAACGGAGCAAGTGGCCCAATCCTTTCTTAGCAAAGGACAAGCCGGTGGAAATACTTATAAGGACCAAACGTTCTCGAGGACACATGGGAATTACATCCAAGTGCTTTATTTGCAAATAGTTGAGTACTCTTCTATGGTGTTTGCAAGTGTTGTGTGGGTGAACCTGTGCTAACATACCGCCCTTCCTAGGACTAATACATACTTGTGATTAAACCCCCTGCAATCATCCGTAACTACAGGAAAGTAAATAAGATATAAATCTAACCACGGCCTTAAACTCTGAGATCCTACACTCCCTTGTGCAAAGGTGTCCTAACGGGGGTTCAGGTTTCTTTCACTCCGGCAACCCCACAATTAGTATCCAAATACACAATGCATCCCCCTAGGCCCATAAATGGTGAAGTGTCATGTAGTCGATGTTCACATGACACCACTAGAAGAAAAGCACCACAACTTAAATACTAAACCATTGAATAATAACTCATCATTGATTCACTACTAACAACATGACTTCTCCCATGTCCTCAAGAACAAAACGAACTACTCACAAGACATCATATGGATCAAGATCAAAGATTATATGATAATGGATAACAATCTGAACATAAACAATAATCTAATGGTTCCACTCACAAGCATCAACAACAATAGTAATTAACACCGAGAAAGTTTCCCCTAAGAAATAGAGCAATATCCAACACAATTGTTACAGCGAGACGGAGTGGTGATGATGGTGCTGGTGGAGATGATGGTGAGGATGATGATGATGCTGATCCCGATGAAGCCTAGCTTGATGATGGTGTTGATTGTGACGGTCTCCCCTCTCTGGGAAGGAATTCCCCGTAATCTGTGGGAGAACTATTCTCTCGGTGTTTCCGCCCTGAGGCGTGAAATCTATCTGTGGTCACTTTCTGAGGCTTAGGGTTCCAAAGGGAAGATATAGGCGAAGGGAGAGAGTCGGAGGCCGGGCAGGTGGGCCACACATGCCCTAGGAACGGCCTTAGGTGGGCCCACGCCTAGGGGGTGTGGGCCCCCTACGGCCCCCCTTCGCTCCTCCTTCTGGCTTCCTTCGTCCTCGGGTAAAATAATATGTTACCATATTTTTCTGGTATTTTTATGATCTTCACGAAATTGCACCGAAACGCCTTCTTTTCCATCAGAATCCAGACTCCGACAATCCATCCTCCAAGAATCATCCAACATGCATAAACAGATGAAAAGCCATAAGTAATACCTCATAATAAGACAAATATCAATGAATAGAGGTAAATTATGATATAGAATGGTGATGCAAATTGGGCGTATCAACTCCCCCAAGCTTAGCTTGTCCCTGGCGAATCTGAGCTCGAGAAACATGTCCATAGGTTTATGGAGTGAAGCGTCGATAAAATAATACGAACAAGAAGCATCACACTTACCATTGCACAACTCATAGAAGAAATCAACTCACCATTATATAACTTAGCTTGAAACAAAGTACAGCAGTCACAATAGATATGCATAAAGATAAATCATAATTGGAATTGGCAAACTTGTTCTTGGTCAGAGAGCACCTGGCAAACAGTTTCACAAAAGCTTTTTGTAGAAGTTTCAAAACAGGAGCACTCTTTGCTCAAAAAGGTTTTTCATAAGTGAAGGCTTTCAAAGTAATACTCAATAGATAAGAGTTTTGTGCAAACAAGGAAGATAAAGAACATGATTGAATAAATCACCATATGAATGATTGAAATACAACAACTCAAATGCTTGCTGGAGATAGAGAGGAGGTAGGTTTACTGACTCAAACTCGGAAGTGGGAGAAAGGTCCCTTCATAGAGGGAAGCGGGGATTACAAGTCATAAAGAGCTTTCAAAAGATTATGGTACTTACTAGCTTTGATCCCTCCTTGCCCCTATCGTAACAATCTTGAGATGATTAAGGTTAAAATGAACAAAGATGGAGTATATGCTTGACGGAATATAAGTTGGCAATCTCATGTCCCTTGAATATGAGGGCCACTCCTCATGCTACATCAACTTTGGGCACAGGCAAGTTCTTGTCATTGTAAGTACTTGCATATCATTGAGAATCGACAACAGGTTACCCCTTGAACATGGTACAGGAGCTTTCCTATAACCAAAATGACAAGGCAAGCAAACAGTGAGCATCCCAGACAGTGAGAAGACGGTTCTGCTAATTCCAACGTATAGATGCAAGCATATACAACTTCGATGTCCACAATGGTTCAAGTTTATTAGGAGAAAGAAAATGAAGTGTGCCATCAAGTTCGTGAAAGCTTTACTAACTAGTTTTCACATAACAAAATACTTTTTAATTCGGAAGGTAGATGAAGCTTGAGAATTTGCTTGGAATAGCAATAGCTACTAGGTAGATATGGTGGACACAAGTGGCAAAAGTTTTTGGTTCAAAGTGGTTTGGAAACATGAGAAGTATGCCTTCTCAAAACAGGTTTTTGGCTAGCAAAGCTGGGTAGCAAGCAAGAGAGTTGAAAGAAACAAGCAAACATACAAGTAATAAAGCCAAACATGCAATCTTCCTTGAAAACACAAAAGATCTTAAATAAAGAATACTAAGCTTATGGAACAACAAGAAAGAAAACAAATGATACCAAATACCTGTAAGCCTTTTTTATTTCTCTTTTTCTTTCAAACCTCAAAAATTGTTGCTACTGACTAGAACTCGGTTTGCCAAAACCAATATAGATCCAATTGATGCTCCCAAAGTGGTGCCAATACTGATCAATAAGATCCATCATATAATAGAGCTTGCAAACTAAAATAAGAAGTGCAAAAAGTAAAAGATGAGACTTCTCATTAATATTCAATAAAGGCACTCACACCAAGGGATACATAGATAATCAACTAAAGGAGAGATACTTCCACATGCAAACCAAACTATAAGATAACTTCTCTACCACAGATATGAATCCACTAAAAAGGTAAAATATGAAAGATAATGGTGGTGATACCGCGGCACTCCCCCAAGCTTGGAACAAACCTAGGGGATGCCAAACTTGATGACGAATTACTCCTTTGGCGGTGGTGGTGTTATCTTGATAAGATCTTCAATAAGTTTCCTCAACTCCTCGAACTCAAAAGTAAGAGTACGGATTAGCTCCGAGTTTTGATCTATATGGTTCATGATCATGTCAGTCTGAGAATCCCAGTTCTTGTTATTCTTTCCCCACTCTTCATCCTTAGCATGATCCTTCTCTGCATTGTTAGAACGACGCATATCCCAAACCGAAGGCAAATTCCCTTTGGGCACATGTTGATATCGATATTCATGTATAAGTGTATGGAAGGGTCTCTTGTTACGTGGAGGAGATGACCGTGGATTGTAGAAGAGACGTGGAGGTTTCCCTCCTGTAGACATCTGTGCTGTCCTCTTAAGATTGGTAGGTCGTGCCAACAAACAAATGCTTGCGACGGTAGCGCGAGTGTCTGGTTGCTTGTCCTCCTCCATGTCACCTTCATACCCTACTGAAGTCTCCTCCTCCTTGTGGACTTTAGGTTCTTCTTCCTTGGGCTTCTTGCCTTTGTCGTTGGCGGAGGCCATGGCGCTCTAAACTTGAGAAGATTTCCTGATAGAAACAGATCGAAATTAAAACACGAAGAGAACACGATGCACGAACCTCGGGGGATCCAGGAGATTATATATATTACGAAGTTTCAATACATAAGGAAGGTTTGACACGGAAATGAGACGGAGGCGGAGTTCGAGGGGGGAACACCCCCTCAGGCGTGGCCAGGCTGGGCCCGTTCCTAGGGTGGGTTTGTCCACCCCGGGCTCCATATCCTCTTCAGTTCTGTCTTGTAACTTCCCTTATGTATTAAAAACATCAAAAATATAAAAGATTGGAGTTTCACGAACCTTCTGTATTCACCACTTTTACCTATTCAAAGATGAACTCTGCAGATTCCTTTTCTCTTTCTCCTGAGAATTTCCTTCATACAAAACCTTTGCACAAACTCAATGACAACATCAGTATACGCAAACACAATAAACCTTTGTTACACACTTTAACTAAAAACCCATCAAAACAAAAGCTTCTATAAGAAGCAAATGCAAATGACGGCAGAAATCTATCAAAACAGACCAGCAGGTAAAGATTGAATTTTTCGAAGACCTTCTGTTGCTCAAATCAAAAAGTGCAGAACTGATGAAAGTTGGGTAACAACCTGGAGAACAAGCTCATAAAATACAGCTCAACCCTAAGTAATGAGATCCCTCACGAATTTTTACAATACAGCACAAAAAAATTGTCCCAGGACAGCCACTTTTCACAACTCCTCTACTTCATAAAAGTAGTTGAACTTGACACAAAAACCAAAAAAAAGGATAAGGAGCGGTTATTACTGAGGTAATAACTTCCAATACTCTACAAAACTCTTGGGTTATCTCCCAACAAGTACTTTTATTTAATGCCTTTAAGTTAGGCTTGAAACTTTCAAGGATGCTCACATAGGATATATATATTTGAAGTGAAAGAGAGCATCAAGAAGAAAATAACCAACACACTTGAGTCTAACCCACTTCCTATGCATGGGGGTATCATGAGAAAACGAATTGTTGAAACAAAAATCCACAAGCATAGGAAGACAAAACAGATGCAACTTTAAAGGTTTCAACATAAAACGGGGAAACTTAACATTATTGAGATGCATAAAACCATGTTTCCCTCTCTCAAAATAACTTTTAGTAGCACTTTGAATAAAGTTGACAATATAGCTATCACTGGAAACAACTTTATCATTAGAATAGACATACTTACAGTCATCAAAAATAGGTCCAATGTCATAGACTGGATCAATAGAAGCAAGTTGTTCCATCTTGAAATCTTTATTAGGAAAGCTATTTTCACAAGGAGATTTAACAAATTTGGAAAAGTTAAACTCATAATAATATCCATCAAACTTAGTTAAAACTTTTTCCTTCTTACAATAAATAATAGCTCCACAAGTGTTCAAGAAAGGTCTACCAAAAATGATAGGACAAGTTTTGCTAGCTGCTGAATTAAGCACTAAAAAATCAGCAGGATACTTAATCTTACCGCAAAGAACCTCCACATCTCTTACAATGCCAATGGGGCAAATGGTTTCCTTATTAGCAAGGTGAATAACCACATCAATGTCCTCAAGCTCACAAGGACCAATCTCATGCATAATGTCCTTGTAAATCTCATAAGGAATAGCACTAGAACTAGCACCAATATCACATAAACCATAGTAGCAATGATCACCAATTTTAACAGAAAGCACATGAACACTAGCTTTTCTAGTCTTACTAGGATGAGAGATAATATTAGAAGAGTCTTCACAGAAGACAATGTGCTCATCCTCTATATTTCTAGTGACAGTGTCTTTCACAATAGCTACAACAGGTTCAACATTCAATTGCTTACCAGGCTCCATAGTTTTCATTGTACCTTTGTTATTTGCATTAATAATCATAGAATACTCCTTTAACTTAGCTAGGAAAGGCATTTTCTCAACATGAGGCTCATGCACAATATGATTAGTAGTACAAACTTGAGTACTTCTAACAGGAACATGATTAACAACATCTTTATAAGGAGCATGGTACTTATTCCACTTCTTCTTAGGAATTTCTATGTAAGAGGCAAAGGCTTTAAAACAGTTGGCAATACTTTGGGAATCAAGACCAAACTCATTGCTAATATCACAGAAGTCATCAGTTCCCATAAAATATTTAATGCAATCATAATCGTAGTTTATACCTGACTTTCTTCCTTTATCATTCTCCCAAGCTTCAGTGTTATCTTGAATACGGTCTAAGAGATCCCATTTAGCTTCTTCCTTCATACGTGTGAATGATCCAGCACAAGAAGCATCTATTAAATCTTTATCATGAAGAGAAAGCCTAGCATAAAAGTTATTGAGAATACTATTGTTAGGGAGTTCATGAATAGGACATTTAAGCATTAGTAACTTCAATCTCCCCCAATCTTGAGCTGTACTTTCTCCATCAAGAGGCCAAAAGTTATATATATAAGATTTCTATCCTTATGAATTTCACTGGGAGGATAGAATTTAGAGTAAAAGTGAGATGCCATCTCACCCCATTCCATGGATTGTCCATTCTTCAGCAGCTTATACCATTCTTCAGCTCTCCCTTTCAAGGATATGGAGAGTAACTTCTTCTTCACCTGTTTAGTTGTGATATCTGCACACTTAAACAACCTGCATAATTCATGGATAAAAAGCAAGTGATCACCGGGATGGATAGCTCCATCCCCAAAATAATAATTATCCATAACACGGTCAACAATACTTGTTGGTATCTTAAAAGGATCTATCTCAATAGGTGGTGGTTCATCTACTACCCTAGCAGTGGTAGTAGTTTTCCCAAACAGAAAACCAAGTGGGTTATCAATATTGGAAACAAAGTAACAAGCAGTAACAAAAGCAATACTCACAGTAAAAGTTTCCTTTACCAGTTCCACTCTTCAATAGCGCTTCACTCCCCGGCAATGGCGCTATAAAATAGTCTTGATAACCCACAAGTATATGGGGTGTATCGTAGTACTTTCGATAAATAGGAGTGTCGATCCCAACGAGGAGCAGAAGGTGCTGAACAGTGGTATGGAGCAGTAAATCCCTATGAATACTTAGCAAACAGATTTTTAGTGGTTTTCTGACAAGGCAACGAAACAAAGAGCAAGTAACAAAGATAGTAAACAAACGGAGCAAGTGGCCCAATCCTTTCTTAGCAAAGGACAAGCCGGTGGAAATACTTATAAGGACCAAATGTTCTCGAGGACACATGGGAATTCTGTCAAGTGCTTTCGCTGCAAATAGTTGAGTACTCTTCTATGGTGTTTGCAAGTGTTGTGTGGGTGAACCTGTGCTAGCATACCACCCTTCCTAGGACTAATACATACTTGTGATTAAACCCCCTGCAAACATCCATAACTACAGGAAAGTAATTAAGATATAAATCTAATCACAGCCTTAAACTCTGAGATCCTACACTCCCTTGTACAAAGGTGTCCTAACGGGGGTTCAGGTTTCTGTCACTCCGGCAACCCCACAATTAGTATCCAAATACACAATGCATCCCCCTAGGCCCATAAATGGTGAAGTGTCATGTAGTCGACGTTCACATGACACCACTAGAAGAATAGCACCACAACTTAAATACTAAACCATTGAATAATAACTCATCACAGATTCACTACTAACAACATGACTTCTCCCATGTCCTCAAGAACACAACGAACTACTCACAAGACATCATATGGATCAAGATCAAAGATGATATGATAATGGATAACAATCTGAACATAAACAATAATCCAATGGTTCCACTCACAAGCATCAACTACAATAGTAATTAACACCGGGAAAGTTTCCCCTAAGAACTAGAGAAATATCCAACACAATTGTTACAGCGAGACAGAGTGGTGACGATGGTGCTGGTGGATATGATGGTGTGGATGATGATGATGCTGATCTCGATGAAGCCTAGCTTGATGATGGTGTTGATGGCGATGGTCTCCCCTCTCCGAGAAGGAATTCCCTCGGTAGAAATCTGTCTGCCGGAGAGATCTTTCTCTCTCGGTGTTTTCCGCCCCAGAGGCTTAGGGTTCCGAAGGGAAGACATAAGCGAAGGGGGAGAGTCGGAGGCTGGGCAGGTGGGCCACACCTGTCCTAGGCGCAGCCTCAGGTGGGCCCGCGCCTAGGGGGTGTGGCCCCCCCTGCGCCCCCCATTCGCTCCCTCTTCTGGCTTCCTTCGTCCTCAGGTAAAACAATATGTTTCCATTTTTTTGGTATTTTTCTGATCTTTGCGAAATTGCACCGAAATGCCTTCTTTTCCATCAGAATCCAGACTCCGGCAGTCCATCCTCTAAGAATCATCCAACATGCATAAACATATGAAAGTCCATAAGTAATACCTCATAATAAGACAAATATCAATGAATAGAGGTAACTTATGATATAGAATGGTGATGCAAATTGGGCGTATCAAAAACACAAAAGGAATTCTAAAACTCTCGAAGGTCCATTTAAGTAATCTCACTTTGCTTTCTGCTTACTGAGGATTCGATAAACCTAGGTCTACTAGGGAAAGAGAGCTATACTACATCCATAATCCGGATCGAAGGTACCAACCCTTTTTCTGGCGCCGTTGCCGGGGAAGAAATAGCTACCCTGGTAAGGTTAGTAGGAACCTTGCTAGTTTTAATTCTTGTTTTTAATTTTGTTAGTTTGCTTTCAGTCTTTGTTTGAAAAACCCAAAAAATTAGTTAGTCTTCTAATTCTTGTTTTTTATCATCATTAGTACTTGTTTAAGAAAATCCAAAAACATAGGAAGTATGGCTGAAAAGAAGCTAGGGGAGTTTGCAACTCCCAACAATGATTATTTGCGTACTCCTATTATCCAGCCAGCAATTGTTGCTGAATATTATGAAATTAAGCCCCACTATTTAATTTTTGTTCAACATAATCAATTTGGAGGCTCTGCTATTGAAGATGCAGGTATGCATTTAAACACTTTCACTGAAATATGTGATATGATGCACATTAAAGATGTTGACCCCGACGCGGTCAAGTTGCGCTTATTTCCTTTCTCTCTTAGAGGAAGAGCAAAAAAATGGTTTCTATCTTTGCCTAGATATACTATTACATCATGGGTGGAATGTACTTTTTTATTTATGACTAAATTCTTTCCACCTGCAAAGACTATGCAACTAAGATCTAATATTACTGGTTTTAAACAGGAAGAGCGTGAGCCACTAGAGCTTGCATGGGAGAGAATGAAAGAATGCATGAGAAACTGTCCCAGCCATGGGATGGAAGATTGGTTAATTCTCCATTTATTTTATAATGCTCTTAAACCTATGTCTAAGTTTATGCTTGATACTGCAGCTGGAGGAACATTTATGGGTAAGCAAATTACCGAAGCAAAGCAGCTGCTACATAATATGCAAGACAACCATTCCCAATGGCATGTGGAAAGATCAAATACGAAGAAGGTGAACTTCGTCACACCTCAAGAAAATGAAGAACTCAATGCTAAGTTGGATGAGATCATATTAGCCGTCAAAGGTAAGGAACCCAGGTAAGAGCTACTCCCGAACCAACTATTGAAGAAATAGGCTTCATATCTCGTAATGATTATAACCCTACTTAGAAGAAGAATTATATTCCAAATTTTCAGAAATATTATTCTAGTCCTGCAGGTAACTCTAATAATATTGCATCAAGTAATAGTAGTATCCAAGAAACTCTTAAATCTTTTATGGACTCACAAAATGAGCAAAACAATATTCTAGTTAAAATAACGGAGAACCATGATGCTATACTTGGTAATTTATCTAACCAAGCTGTTAGTTTAAGAAATGATTTGCAGGCCCTCCAAGAAAGAACAAGGATTGTTGAGGCACAGCTAGGTAAGATAACCGAGAGTCAAACTCTCATTCTAGCTAAATTTGCAGGTAAAGCTGAGCCCAATCCAATTGAATACCTCAAGATGATAAGAATCCAAAGGGAGGAGCCTAAAGAACTCGATTATAGCAATGCTCCTTCACCGAACTACAAAGTTGAAGATCTTGTAAAAAGGATCAATATCAAGATTCAAGTAAGTGAAGGAAATGAGGAAGCCATGTATCAACACTTTGTTAATCAGGTAGGGATAAAGGTACGTGACATTGAGGAAGAATATAAGAAAATTGCTAAAAAATTGCCTGTTAAGCTAAATGATATATTTGAGTCTACTATTAAGATTAAAATTGGGACTAATGAAATAGCTGCATTGTGTTATCTAGGTGCAAGTGTTTCAACAATTTCAAAGAGTCTTTTTAATAATTTAAATCTTGGCTCTTTTGAAATCACCAAACTAAAATTGCATGTAGCAGATTCTACTTACAAACAAGCAATTGGCATTAAATAAAATACCTTAGTCTACATTAAAGGTTGTCCTGCTCTTATTGATTTTGTTATTGTTGACATGTCTAAAAATGCTACTGCTCCTATCATATTAGGCCGTCCTTTCTTAAGAACTATTAAGGTTTTAATTAATCTGCATGAAGGGAAAGTGAAGCTTCAATTGCCTTCACGGGATCTTTTTATTATTCATTTTCCCAGGAAAAAGAAAGCCAAGCAAGATGATAAGGAGGCCATCACTTTGAAGGCCAACTATTTTGGAGTGGGTGTTCCACTCATCTGGCCTAAGTAAGCAACATCAAGGTCAAGCTATTGACCATAAAAGAGCGTTGCATGGGAGGCAACCCATGTGAAATAAGGGTTTGAGTAAAGTTTGTAAGTTTTAGTTTAAGTTTTATGTTGAATAAAGAGTGCTAGAAAACTCTAGTGAGAAGGAAAGATTATGCGGTACTAAAAATTCCTGTTTTATACATGCCAAAGTTGGTCGAGAATTTAGTTTGTCATTTTTCTGTCAAAATAAGGCGTTTCGCTAATTTTTAGTCTAAAAAGTAATTCTTTAAGAAGTAGAATTTTTTTGATGCGTACTGATGCTTTAACGACCAACTATACGGCGGGAACCGTATAGCTCCGGTCGTATAGATATTTTACCCATCGACAATTTTTCATCTCGGGGTACAGAATGTTTGACGACGAACTATAGGCGGGAACAAAAGTTCTAGCTGTATAGTTCCGTCCATATAGTTATAGTCGCTAGGAAAGAAACCCTAGAAACCCTATTTTTTGCCGTCAGACCAACTATACGACGGGAACAAGTGTTCCGGACGTATAGTTGCGTCCGACCACTTAAACGCATGGGAAGGTACCCAAAACATCAAAACATTAATCCTTTTTCTCTCTTCTACCTCCAAACTCTCTCAAAACCTCAAGGGATCTTCACCTCTACTCAATTTCGTTCGATGTCCTTGCACATAAGTGATCTACGGTATGTTTCTCCTCCGATCCTCTAATTACTTTTCTTGAATTCATCTTTGATCTATTGTCATTATAAATCTACGTCGAGACTTATTTTGAACTATTTTCCATGATTCTCTTGCTTATATTATTATGTTGAGGAGATTCCTTAGTGTTCTATGATGAGGAATATGCTATGACTATTACTATTGGATCAAAAAGTTTTTATATTTGTCTTTCTTATTTATTTTTAGAAGATGAATGTAACACCCTCAGAATCGGACCTATGCAAGTTTGAGCAAAATTCGCCAAACCCGCATAGAAACGATTCAAAGGTGCCCACCAGGCACTTTCGTGCGGGTGGATAACGAAGTAATAACATTACACAACAGTCCTCGATGGGACCCATGAGCGAGATATATATAATGACTCAAAGAGTCAAGAATACAGATATAACATACAAAGATCCAAATCACCTTGAAAATGATAGGCGTCCGACTACGGACAAGATGCAAATGGGGCTAAGAGCCTCGAAGAATAACCAATGGCGTCCATAACCCTGCCGAGCCAAGCCGGAAGGGTAACCTCGCTAACGACGCCGATCTCAAACCTGCTCAAACAAAGGGTGCCGACAAAGGGCAAAGGAAAAAGAAGGAGCGTCGATCGAGGCCAAGACAGCGAGGCTAGAATTTGGCGGTCCTCGCCTACATAGGTATGGTGGACTGAAGCGGCAGCGGCAGCATGCACTAAACAACGAATAGAGACTCGATACAACTGGCGGATATCGGAGAGGGATAAGAATGACCTAACCGGACCCAACCTGAAGCTATCACCAACAAACCCATCCTGGTGTTTCCCCCTCGAGACCAAACGAGGAAGTCAACCGAGGAACTCACACAGTTGGCAGTTTTACTTATTCAGTTATAGTTGCGGCACTTTACTAGTCAAGTTTAGATAATCATCCTGATAAAGTAAACAGTGGGCACTTTTAGTTAATCATTACGTTATAGTGGCATCACTTACTAGTCAGATTCCATTAGCATGAGATAACCCAAAACCCAGCAGTTGTTGGTACTTTTACTTAGCCGTTCCGTTGTAGTGAAGCTGATTACTATTCATATCGGATACAAGTCAATTTAGAACACTAAACTTTAGTTATAGTTGTCTATGATCAAGCACTGTGCTCCAAGTCGTCCATAACCGCGGACACGGCTTCTCGAAAAGATTTAACCCTGCAGGGGTGCACCAAAGTATCCTGACTTCGACCCTTTTGCCGATCGATTAACATACACCCATCGGTATGTCGGCGGGGCCTAAGTCACGACGCTCCTGCAGACAAAGCAAGCACGGAGCCACCCCACTAAGTACACCCATAGAAAGTCGGCCGGTCTCGAGACGGACTTAGGGTTTGCGTCAATGGTATGCAGCAGTATGCCCCCAAACGGGGATGTCGATATCGAAAACATTCCGCTTCCTAAGCGATACAGCGTGCTCCTCACACAAACGTAAATACATAAGTAGCATGGCATAAGTACAGGATAGTAAAAACACCTCAAACTAGTTGTGGCCCCCAGTACAATACTTTGAAATCAGGTAATACTCGATGGGGGGGCCATATCTCCCCACCTGTGGTTAGCGCGCTCGATCTCGGAACAGGTGTCAAGAACTCGGGTCCTACGGGACACAAGTGGGCGGTCGGAAACCAAATCTTAACTATCACCCACCGATGCCTCTGCTTAGTTCAATTTTAGTTGTTAAACAGGAATTAAAGTGATACAATAATTAAAGCCATGATCATCTCCAACGTCAACATGCGGCAATCCTCCAACAACTGAGGTACTTGACGACAAGCGAAAACACTTGAGCAAGCGACTACGACAAGCGGGTCCAACTATCTACCAAACAACAGGTAATAGGATGTGTCCAAGGCTATATAAGGCTGCAAGGGATATCACGGGTACGAAAACTAGAGCATCGCAACACAGATAGCAAAGATCAACAGGAGGGAAGTAAATACTATAAAAGTAAGATAGGTAGAAAGAGGGAGATGCTCGCCTGAAAACATTGCCGAAGGGTTCGGGAAGGGGTTCGCACATCAGAGGGGGCTCGACGATCTTGGGTTCCGGTTGGGTCGGTCTCGGGTCCGGTTCACGGATCGGTCTCATGAGGAACGTTCTCGATAAGGTAGCTCTTGTCGCATCCGGGTTCTCGGCGGACTCGGTGTCCGGGGTGAAATACTTGACGTTCTCGAGGGAGTAATTGTCGCACATGTGTTCTTCGGGTTCTCTGTCGAAGATCTTGTCGTCGGGAAGAACTTGTCGGGTCCGCGTGTCGGGTCGGTCTTGGCGTTCGGGGCAAAGCACTTGGCGTTCTGTTTCGATGTTCTTATCGTCCGGATTCTCGGGCATCGCATCCGAGAAGGAGTACTTGGCGTCCAACGGTTCCATGTCGACGACCTTGGTTTTCTCGATGGTGAACTCGGCGTATCCGTGGCGAGGTCCTTGTCGGGGTGCTCGGCTCCGGGCGCCGGGGTCGGGCTTCGGGGTGATCCATCCTCGGATGGTCTTGGCCGCGACACACTTCTGGGCACATTGCCTTCGGGTTTGGGACCACTTGGCGGAGCGCTTGGTCTTGCCGGTGGGGCGGGGTGCAGATGGTCGCGATGCGGCCGGCGAAGGGGTCCGCGCGAGGTGCTCAGGGGGGAAGGCTCGCGGGGACTGCACGGGGAAGAACCACCGGGGAAGCTCCGGCGGCCGACGGCGGGTGGAGGCGCGGCTCCGGCGACAGGGCCTCTCCGGCGAGCCGAGGCGGGCGAGCCAGAGGGTCGACGCGGCACAGGAGCTTGGGGGGTCCGCGGCGACGGCGGGCGGCCAAGGCACACGGCGGCGGCGTGGCGAGCGCAGCGAGGAACGGGCGGGCTGGCGCGCAGGAGGCGGCGGGCGACGCCTGCAGCGACGAGGTCGGCGGAGACGCAGCGACCTCCGGCGCGGCTTCGAAGCGAAGCCGGAGGGGCGCGAGCGCGGGGCTCGTGGGCAGGCCTTGAGGCGGGCGGGTAGCAGTGGTCGGAGGCGAGGTCGTGCAGGCGGGGCGCGAGGTCACTGGCCGGGCGGCAGGCGCAGTGGTGAGGCCAGCGCGGGCCAGGACGAGACAGTGCAGAGGCGGGAGGAGCGCCGGGACGCTGGAGGGAAGGTCCGCGGAGGGCTGGCGGAGGGAGGAAGCGGAGAAGGCGGGCGGGCGAGGCGGGAAGCGGCAGGCGTGAGCCTGCAGGCTCTGGCGCCAGTGGCTAAGCGCGAGGCGGGAGGAGGAGGAAGAGCGTGGGGGAGGGCGGCGCCTGGCCATGGGCGGGAGAGAAAAGAGAGGAGGGAGAGGAGAGCGGGGTGCACGCGGGGGTGGCTGGGGCCAGAGAGGTGGGACGGGGCTGGTGGGTCCGAGGGAGAGGGTCCAGGCGGTGGGTTGGTGGGTGAGTATGGGGTGGTCTTAGCATAGGTGGAGAGAGGAGGGCTGATGTGTCAAATTGGGGTTGGTTGGGGAAAAGGGGAGGGGTGAGGTGGCAGCATGCCATAGGGTGGGATGAGGTGGAGGGGTGGGTGTGGGTAGGTAGTTTGGTAGGTTTAGGAAAAGGGTGGGACTGGTGGTTGGACCGATTGTAAAACCTGGGGGTGGTCGTTCGGGTCGAAACGGCCCGTTCGACTGCCCCCGCTAAAATAATTAAATATTTTATTTGTTTTAAACGGGCCGTTTGCAAACCGATAGCGGCCAAAACAAAATATTCCGTGGGCCCGGTTTTGATGTTTGAAATAAAGAGGGCGTTTAGAAAACAACACGGGCTTTGCAACATAGTTTTATGCAAACAAAGCATGATGATGACGATGCAATGCACAAATTCAACGCGATTTTCTAGTAGTGGTTTTGCGGGATGCCACAATGAACACGAGGATCCAAATGCATGCTCTTGTCGCCCGCCGCTAGTTTTTATCGGGCTGCAGCTCAGGAACGAATGGGGATTCGATTCAAGAACGAGTCCCACCGTGAACATTTCGACGGGATCAAAAACCTAGAAGTGAAGGCAACCAAGTGTGCTTGCCCCGTCATATTGAACCAACTCGGTATTTCTGATGACTTTAATTTACTTTGCAATAGAGTTGGCCTGCAAAACTTTGTATTTCATGATGCACCAACCTATTGTCAGTTAACCATTGAATTTATTAGTTCTTTGAAAAGCACCGTTAAGACATGTCATGGGGAGAATAGAATTTCTTCCCGACTCATGAATAACAATTATTCATTATCACTTGATGAATGGTGCAATTGTTTTGGTTTACCCAACAATGATTCTAATGCTCTACGCTCATCTTTTACTAGCATAGAACCCTCCCCTAAACTCTGCTATAATAGAATGAGCTTTACTTCTAGAGTCAGCAAAGGGAAAAATATTCAACATCCTGCTATTCTCTATTTGTTTTATGTTATTGCTAACACCTTGCAGGCGCGTAATGAGTTTACAAGACTCAATGAGGAGTACATATTAGTCCTTGCAAAAGTTGCTTTCAACTATGACAACTTGTCACTTCACTTGGGTACCAATCCTCTCAAAGACAAGGACCAATCACTTGTGGAGGCGTCATCACCGTGCTTGCCAATACCCTGGGCATCGACCTAGGTGAAGTTACAACCGGTGTTAGGTGAGCGACGTGTTGGTTTCTCTACTTTGAGAGCTTGTGGAATGCTTACTAGTAGAGGTGGTGTTTATTATCTGCATATTGCTGGAGCTGGGCATCTCTACCCCGCTCCTTTGCCTAATGGTATTTTCTCTATCGAGGAAGGACGCGTGCTTTATGACTTGTAGGTTGAGAAACACCAACCGGAGGAAGAGATTCCGAAATAGGATGAAGACCAAGAGGAGGAGCAAGAAGTCCCTCATCAGGAGGAGCAACCACCAAGCCGGTTCGCTACATATCAAGACTTCGAAGAACTTGGAGAAACTATGGAGGGGATGCATAATCTCGCCCTGAACCTCCGAGAAACAACAAGTAACTTATCAAATCAATTTGTGGACTGAAGTTATAACTTTCCCCCACCTCAATGATTCGAAGGGCTTGCAAAATCCTAAGCTTGGGGAGGTTTTCTATCTATTTTTATTTTTATTTCATTTTCTTTACTTTATTTTCGAGGTTATGGTTTTATTTGAGTTTATAAGCACTCGTGTTAGTTTCCCCAACACTTTATATTTAGTTACTTTATTTTTTTGGTTTGAGATTTTCATGCCAATGATAGCCGCCAATTTTCTATTCTTTAATTCCCCTTCTCAAAACCCACAAAAAGATTTCTCCGTTTATCTTTATTCCCCCCTTTCTTTTCTTTTTGCCTTGAGGTTCTCATGTTTTTGCAGGAGATTGATCGACTTCGAGTTTCCAAGAAACAAATAAAAAGGGAAGAGAGAAGTGGAACCAAACATGAGAGGTATGCCTTATGACTCCCCACTTTTGAAGTTTTAGAAACCCATGCTAGTTAGTAGTAATGATAAGATGTTATAGCGGTAGAGTGAGTCTCTATATTGTAGTCGAATTTTGTTTGCATAGGTATTTAATTGAGTACGTTTTGGTCCAGCTCTTGTAGTTAACCAAGTCTTGCCTAAAAATTTGCTAAACAATTGAAATAAGAAAAAGTCTCACAATTGAAGGCTTGGGTGTTATAGTGTGTAGTCTTGAAAGCTTATTCCTAGAGACACTCAACACCACAGAAAATAATGATTGACTTTATAGCTCTCTTTAAAAAGATTTTTTCAATTGAATTAATGTTTAGCGGTTTTTGTGAGCATGTCAAAGTTTGACTTGTGAGTCATAAGAATGATATAGCTTTATGCGTGTCAAACTTCTTGGGATGCCAACAATTCCTCTAGCCTATAAACGATCTTCATGGAGGAAACTCCTAGATTTCGGCTATGAGTTGATTAAACATATGTAGCAGCAATGCTATAATGGGTAAGATTCTTGGCACTCATAGGTAGATGTAATCATGATGGAATCACTCCTCTGGCTGATATGAGTAATCATTATGCAAAGGTAACAAAAACCTTAGTGATGCCACGAGTGTCCATCACAGCCCGATAAAATAATGAATTTTTTTGGCATGCTCTCAATTACTTAAGAACCGAAATTCTTGAAGGACAATAAATATAAAAGTAGTGCTTGAAAAATCTTGATTTATTGATGTAAGAGAATTGATATACTTTAGTGTATATGCTTTTCATGACAAACTCTCACACCCTCAATTCTATATGACTATACTTTATTGTTGAAAGGCAAGCTTATCCGTTGATTACATGACATGGAATAAAGTTTACTCTTTTGAATCATCCATGCTTACAATAATTTTGATGTGCTATAAGGATTCATGAAACCCGTATGATATTCTTTCCATTACTCTATCTATGCTGAAGTTTTTCAGATTAATAAAGTGGAGGAAACATGATACTACCAATCATGAGTAAGATCATCATCTCGTTATTTCAGTTTAAATGCTGAGTTCCCTTTTAATTTTGGTTTTATTGCTCAAGGACGATCAAGTTTAAGCTTGGGGAGGTTGATGGCTGTGAAATATAGCCATCCACGTCCGCATTTAAACTAGATATTATTCATATATTTGATGAAATATCTCTCTAAACCCTGTCACTAATGCCTAATGATCAAAGGGGTATGCAATCCTTTCTTGCTATTTTTTCCTACACATATAATGACGTATGATGATGAGAATCACTACATAAATGCCAAAGATACGAGATTTCTAACACGTCAAAGAAACCAGGAGCCGTGAAGTGGAGACAGACGACTTAATGACCAACTATACAGCAGGAAATTTATTCAGGCCGTATATTTCTGGCTGTATAGTTGCCATCGAATTTATTAGGTCAAACAGAACAACTTTTATGAAGGGACCACTATATAAAGAGGCTTCGGGCGACGGGAAACAACGCTTCTTTTCGAACTCAACTCTCCCTACCACCGAAAGCCGCCACACTGGAGGAATAGATCTAGATCTAAACCTCTAAACCCTTCTCCACCGCCATATCCATCTTCCACCACTTGTAATAGTAGATCACTTCTCCAATTTGCGACATTATAAGACTATTTGCTATCAACCTTATGATCTCTATTACAATGTTTATGATTGTTGATTTCCATCTCTATGTGTGAGTAATTCTCCTTGGGCTAAGGGCTTCGGCCTAGTCATGTAGCTTTTTGTGCATGTTATTATCATAGATGGGATCATGTATTAGTTTATATGACATGATGATTGTAGTATCCTCTCTTGCCTCAATCTAAGGACTTATCAGGTACCCAAGACTCCGAGGATTGATCCAGGTAAAGGGAGTGTAAGTAATGACTGATCTGCATGATGGGAACCCCAGTGACAAAAGGGGTAGTACGGCTGAATGTGAGGAATTTACTTGGAATTTGACGGTGACATCATTACATATCATTAGTTTTCTTTTTTCTATGGATGAGACTAGTAGACTATTGCTATAAGCGGTTGCGGAGGCGGTAGCAATTATGGATACACTGCCCACATATAATTATCTTGCTCTAACAATTATATGCATACTTTATTATTATCTATTATTCCTATCAGATATTTTTGCACAACTACTAGTGAAACTGAAGACCCTAGGCCCTCACTCTCTCCATCGTCAACAACAACAAAAAGATCGCAAACTCTTGGTCCGGTGAAAACACAAAAGGAATTCTAAAACTCTCGAAAGTCCATTTAAGTAACTTTACTTTGCTTTCTGCTTCCGTAATCCAGATCGAAAGTATCAGCAGGAGCCCTCAGTGCCCTCGCAAGATCCGCCGGGTCGCCGCCGACGAGCTTCTCTAGTTGAATGGAAGCCCATAGGCTATGCGCGCTCACCTCATCGATGCTGAGGCCGCGTAACGGAGGGGGAGAGGGAGGAGGAGTGGCGACCATGATCGGGATTCGGGGTGAGGGGAGTGGAACTGGACGGTGAGGGGAGTGGCATGGGGAATAAGGCGAAAATGCCCCGTCTACCACGCTTTCCCATGCGTGCAAGCGGTACGCACGCGACGCTCGCCGGTAGCTCCATGAAAACGGCCAATTTCGGCGTTCCCAACAGACCAAGATTTGGCCTGCTTTAAGATCTGTACGATGCAGAGATTTCATACCAGCCAACTTTCCAAGCTAGATTATTTCTTGCCACGCCGTGCGAGAAACGGGCATGTGCACAACCAAGCACGCTCTATATGTTTTTGTTTGTCGTACCTTTCTGGCCAATTCAAAAAGCAAACATCAACTCTCTTTATCATCACCTCTTTATCATCACCGAGGACAAGCAAACCTTTAGTAGCATGCACTATATATGATTGTATACTCGTGGTATTTGTGTTCTATGATGCTGGAAAAAGCACGGCAGCGTAAAAGTAAACAAACTAAAATGGGTTTGGCTACACCGAGGTCGACCTAGATATAACTTATAGCGAGGTCAATCCGACCAGGTGGTCCCTGCCCCGATTTCGTTGTCGTTTCCGGAAAGAAAGGGTCTGCCTCGCTGAGACGCGTTGCCAGCTTACAGCTAATCCCCCCTCCCTCAAAATCGATCTGATCCCTCCTTCCAGATTACACCTGATCCCTCCTCCCCCCTCTCCCCCCCAAATCGATTTGAACCCCCTCTTCCAGCTTACATCTGGATCTCCTTCGTACATCCTCTCGTTCCACCACCAGGCTCCATGAAAAGCTAGAAAAACATCCTCCAGCTCCACCACCCCTCCCTCCCCATCCCCTCCACCACCACCAGCTTACATCTTTCAGGTGTGAACTTACACCTTTTTAATGTTCTTCTTCCCCGAGCTTAGACATAGATCCTCAACTCCCCTAGCTTACGCTCCAGGTGGCAGCTTACATCGTACCTGCTGAAATAACATCAAGGGGAAAAACAAGGCCTGCTCCATCTATAAGTTACATCTTTGTTCTCTTCACTACTAGTACCCCCAAATCCCTCTTCAAATCTGTGATTCATGATACTTCCTGGAAGCTTTTACAGGAAAAATATAACATCCGGTAACATCTGGAAAAATTCTTTTTGTTTCTGACAAAATCTATAGCAGTGCTCCATGGTAACATCCTAGCATGCTTAAAACAAACCTGGCAGTAGTTTTGACAACCAATCAGTTAAACACAAAAGCAGTAGTTGTAGCATTCAGTAAAAAAGGTAGAAAAAAGTAGTTAAGCAAGCAGTTTGCATGCTGGAAAACACAAAACCAAATGCAAAAACAGTGAACATCCTGGAAACAGAAACAATAAAGGATAGCTGGAAACATCCTTAAAAAGTTGGGAACTTGTTGCAGTTTAGGCACTCCTTTGGTGCAGTGTCATTCTTCCTTCTTTTTGCCATGAAAAACTTCCCACTTTTTTTGCGATGTAACATGAATCTGCAGTTACACAGGTAGATAAAAAAGTTAGTAGTTTTTTTTGAGATGTAACATGAATCTGCAGTTAGTAGCTTTGTTTGAGATGTAAGAAGTAGCTTTTTGTTTTCTGGATTTTCTGTAAAGTTAGTAGTCTCTTTTTGAGATGTAAGAAGTTCTGAAATTTTCAGGAATGTACTTCTCTGATAAAAAAACATTTATGTTCTAAAAATTTTCAGGAGTTAATAAAATGCCAAGAGGCTTTGAGTGGTGGTTTGGAGGGATTGATCTGAATCAGCCATTACATTCAGGCGAAGAAACTGATGTTAGGGGTGATGGTGCTGGGACATCGGCTGCCTGTGATGTTCAGGGTGATGGTGCTGGAACATTAGTGGTCCCTCTTGAAACAGATGTGCGGATGCAACAGGGCCTGATGTTACTTCTCGTGCACAAACAGCGGTGACGCTTTCTAGTGAGGACAGTGATGGTGAGGATGAGGTTCAGTCTACTCCAGAAGGTTTTGTTCCAAAAACCCCATTCATCGGGATGTTGTTTGCATCGCTTGATGAAGCATTGGTTCATTACAACAGATATGCTAAGCATGTTGGATTCTCAGTGAAGATAGAGTCATCAAGGAAATCTGCAAAAGATGGTGAGAAGTACAAGAGTGTTTTTGTGTGCAACAAATCAGGAAAAAATCCAGAGGTAGAAGAAGTGTCGTTGAAGCAAAGAAAACATACTATCACCAAGTTATGTGATTGCAAAGCAAAGATGAGGGTGAAGCGCACTGGTGCTAGATGGCAAGTGACGCAATTTGTTGAGGAGCACACTCATGATGTTATCCAGAAGTTCGCTTTGAAGAAAAATTTGAGATCGCACAAGAAAATACCAAAAGAGAAGAGAAAACTTATAGACTTGTTGCATGAGGTGAACGTCAGTTCTGGCAGGATTATGCAGATTATGGATGAGCTTTATGGAAACAAGCAGAATGTACCATATGACAGCAAGACTGTGAGTAACTACATGGCAAAAAGTGGCGAAAAAGACAAATTCCAAGATATACCTGAGTTGTTGGAATATTTTGAAGAGTTGAAGAAACAGGATCCGCGTTTTTACTACAAGTTCTACCTTGACGAGTTGAGAGAATCTTCTGGGTAGATGGTGATGCGCGAGATGTTTACAAGCTGTACAATAATTGCATTTCCTTTGACACGACGTACATGACAAACAAGTATAAGATGCCATGTGCGCCGATCATAGGTATCAACAGATATGGGCAATCCATTCAGCTTGGGTGTGGTTTTGTCCGGAATGAGAGAATACAGATTTTGTATGGCTGTTTGAGATGTTTCTAGATGCAATGGATGGGTTGCATCCGGATAACATCATAACTGACCAAGATGGTGCTATGAGGAGTGCAATCCTTGTTTTGTTGGTGCACACTGTGCATAGGAATTGCAGATGGCATATAATGCAGAAAGTGCAAGAAAAGCTTGGTCCTTTCATAGCAAAAAGAGAAGAATTGAGGAAGGATTTCAATGAAGTCATTGATTACAGTTTGAGTATAGAGGAGTTTGAGAACAAGTGGTCTGAGATGTTAATCAAGCATGATATTGTTGAGAATGCTCATGTCCTTGATATCTATGATCTAAGGCAGAACTTTGTTCCAGTTTACTTCCAGCATCGCCTTTTCCCGTTCCTGCAGACTACAGCAAGAAGTGAAGGGTTCAACGCGGTACTTAAGAAGTACGTTAGTCCCCATGATAGCCTTTTTCGCTTCTTCAAATAGTACATGAAGTTGCAAGAGCAGATTGATGTAGCTGAAGATTCAGATGAGTTTGTTGGCAAAGATAAAACTGTTAGACTTTGGTCAGATTTCCCTATGGAGCAGCAGATTTTAGATACATACACTCTCCCGATATACAACCGTTTTCAGGTTGAGTTGCGTAAGATAACTTCCTACAATGCTCTTGATCGTGGAGGTGGAGTATTTGAAATTGTTCCAATTCAGGGGGTGTCTATGGTTATGGCAGAAGAGGTTACATGGTTGATGTTGATTTAGAGAATGAAATATACAACTGCCAATGTTGTAAGATCAAGAAGGATGGTATTCTATGCTGCCATGTAATGAAGGTCATGTCCCATTTGGGTGCGGTGCATAGAATACCAGACCACTACATCCTTGCTAGGTGGTCCAAACCTCCTCCGGATATAGTTGTTCAAACCATTGAGCCAAAACAAGTTGTTCATCCATCTAAGAAATTGTCAAGGAAAGATATGAGGATGTTGCGTTATGGGAACCTATGCAATGATTTTGCTAAGCTTGCAGTTGGTTTGGCGTCCTCAGAAAAAACAAAAGAGATTGCTGAGAAACACATGAAAGAAATGGAGAAAGAAATGGCCGATCTCAAAAAGGCTCTGCAGATCTGTTGAAAAGGAAGAAGGGAAAGCTCCAAGTTCTGGTGCCATTGACATGGCGATGGAGCCCCTATGGAAGAAGATCCCATCCTTGCTACCAACAGAAGAGCGCAAGACCCTCTTCTCACGGCCACTAAGGGGAGACCAGCTCATAAAAGGAGGAAAAGTGGGTTACAACTTCAGAAGCCTCATCCAACTGGTAGCCAGAACTGTCCATTGAGGCTTGCTGATCCAGGAAAGCACACTACGTTTTCGCTTTTCAAGTAGCTACTGATCTAAATTTTCAGTTACATCAAGCAAATTGTAACTCTTACATTTGCATAACAATCTTTACTCCAGTAATGGTATATTATTTGTATTGTCACAAGTAAAAGAACATCGAGGAAAATGTGCTACTTGAAAGAAATGTGTTACTAGAAATAAAATGTAATGAAAAGAGGGAAACTCACTGTTGAACTAGATGTATAACTGCCAAGTTTCTTTGTTCTTCTCAAAGCGAAGCCATTTGTCAGTGAATATCTTCCTTATATTTTGCATATCCTTCTGTGTGTAAGTTGGCACCTTTCTTCCATGTTTTTCTTCCAGGTTTTTTAGAGTGAAAAACCCACAGTCATACCTGATATAAAAAATTTGAATTCTTATAGTAACTATGGCAGTGTGTTGTTAACTTACATCTTATAGGAAAGCAAAATGAAGTAATAACAAACATCCAAACCTATTACAAGGTACCATTCAAAAGTAAGAAAACATGCAAAGAAGTAACTATGTCAGTGTGTTGGTAACTTACGTGTTAGTTTGCTTCGGGCTTTCCATAATTTCAATAGGCCAATTTGCAATCTGCACTTTTGAATCTTTGAAGTACCTTTCCCACATAATATTGATACCAGCCACTAGTACGTGGCAACTGTGCATCATTAATGCTTCGCCATTTTTACTTAGAGAGTCGATGATTTCAAACCTTTGTGCTTTGATGTTTAAAACAACCAGCCAGTAGTGTCCTGATTGATCAGTAGGAATGTTTGTCAATTTCTGCAAAGTTGGGAAGCAAACCTGCAATAACAAAGAAGTAAATTTGCTTCTTGTTAGAAAAATATTAGTTAAGATAATCCAAGTTTTGAGATAAAAAACCCGGGTAAGTACGAGATTCTTACAACTTCCTTCTCATCTAGTTTATTAGTAGGTGTTATCTCGAAGCATCTTGTAACATCTTTTAGATCAAAACGGGATTCAATTAGGTACTCTTGTACAACATGAAAGATGTGGTTGTTACATTACATCGAGAATTTATTAGTTCCAACTCCTTGGAACAAAGAAGGCAAAAACAAATGGAGAAGTAAGATACATTTTTAAAAAAGAAAAGAAGTAAAACATTGAACATTGAGCTTACAGCTACGCGTAGCGGCATGATGTACTTCGTTGTGTTTGTGTTCTCTTCTTTTATTATGTGAATACCAACTTCAGCCACCATGTTCATCAGTTTCTTCCCAGGTTTCACTGAATCAGCTAGATTCCCGACAGTGATGTAGTATCTACCTACATCGACTACAATTTCATCATTCGTTCTGGACCCACTCCTGAAACCGTGTTGGCACACCATGTTATACACAGTCTCCACTGGTTTGGTTACGTTGTAGTTCTTCTGTGTTTCGTAGTTCACAAAAGGTGATTTCTCGAACTTCCCAACTTTGGATACTCTCTTCTGGTATTCATGTCCAACTTGTGTTATTGCGAAGCTAGATGCTTCTTCTTGTGGCTTGCTACATCCAGCATGCACCACAACTGTTGTTTCTTCTTTGGTTGACTCATCTTCTGGTGGTGTACAGAGGTCAAAGGAAGGAGCATCTGGTGCTAACCTTATTGCTTCCTCTTCTTCCTTTACGAATCAAGATCAAAGTCCAATTTCCTATTCATTGAATCAATGAATGCTGAGCTTGGTATGCTGTTTGTTGTAGTTTGTGGTGCAGAACTCGGATTAGATGTTAACTTTCTATCAACTAGATCAACTTTTGCATTTCCTCTGACAACACGTGTCTCTGACCTTGTAATGATGCTGGTGGTCCTACTAGATGGGCTTTGTTCTTTGCTTATAGAGTGTCGAGAAGAAGCATGTTTCGTACATTAGGCTACCGCTATATCCCCAATTTCGTGGTTCCATCTTTACGGTTAGATGATGCTTCACCTCGAACTAGACCTCGTTCTATACCCTTGGTGACCGATTGGTGATGTAGAAATGGCATTGTTTTTGTTTTTCCGGTCCGATCGTGAAACTTACTCTCTTCCGTTTCTTCAATTCTGCTTTTGGTACAATATCATCAATTAACTTTGCTGACTCTAGCCTTGCTGTTTCATCACTAAAACTTTCAAGTCCCTGGGCTGCTTC
The DNA here is from genome assembly GCA_030063025.1 of Avena longiglumis. Taxonomy (NCBI): domain Eukaryota; kingdom Viridiplantae; phylum Streptophyta; class Magnoliopsida; order Poales; family Poaceae; genus Avena; species Avena longiglumis. Next base: position 564,462,472 of record CP125973.1, read on the forward strand.
CTCCAAGTTATATCGGGGCAATGTTTTAAGCAAATCTTGTGTAACCTGATTTGTGCTGCTTGGCTTTGACCATTCCATGTCAAGGAACTCATGGGGCTCGTATACAAGATGCTTGAATATAGGAACAGCGGGAGAACCGCGCAGGAATTCCATAAACTGTGTTGACCCATATTCAGTGTTGTCTTCACCCTGATCTTCATTCCTGCTCGAACTATCATGTGTGTGTAACATCTTTGTGCTTGATTCTGGTGTGATATAATCTACATCCTTAATTCCTAGTGAAGATTTTGTTTTCATCTCGGTCATTTGCACTGGTTCTCCCTCCATGAGATCATCATGTTTGCTTTTTTGCTCTGCAAAATATGCCAATAGGGATGCAACGGTGTTACGGTTTGTCGTTCTCTAATTTTGCAACACTAGGATCGAACATCCCCGGAGCCCTGGCACAACATGTGAGATTGTTGCATCTCCTTCTTTCCTACTGTTCTCCTCCAATCCGTCTTGTTCTTTTCCGACTAAATCGGTGACATCCCTATCCTTGTCATACTGACTTGCATCATCTTCCTTGCACAAAGTTTGTTCTGTGTTCAAATCCTTTAATCTCCCTTGTGTTGAAACTCCTTGTCCATGACCATCCATACTTGTGACAATTGGGTTACCAATTTCAGTCTCTAAATCAGCCACTTCCTCTTGGTCACAGGTTTGCTTGACCGTATTTATTTCTATCAAATTGTCTCCTCCATCATCAAAGTTTTGGCCCTGATCCACACCTTCTGCTTCCTGATTTTTGTCCTCATCCTTGTCGCTAGCACACATATGGGTTTGGTTACATCCCTCCTTGTTGGAAGATTTTCCCAACTCGTTGTTGGAACTGACATAATTGCTTTTGGTTGTGGTAGGTTCTTTGTTTCGGGTTTAGGCACTAGATTCTTCATCAACATTTGCAAACTTGCTTCAAAACTGTGGCAGGCAAACATGACAGAGTGCTTGTACCTAGTTGTGTCCTACATAGCAAAAAACAATGGTATAAGTGTGCTATTTTTTGAACAAGCATGCTTAAAACACAAACAAAACAAAAAGTAGAAACTTCATATACAAAAACTTACTTCCTGTGTCCTGTCTGGGGGTGCATGTATTTCGATGAATTTGTCAATTTTTTGTGTGTCTGAGAATAGAATGGTCTGGCCCTCATCATAATCTCTATTTTCTTCCCTGCATTGTGTGTTGGAAGCGCCACTGATGCTCAGTTCTTGCTCACCCTCGTTTCCTGACTGTTTGCTGGCCTCTTTTTGGACTGATGATTCTGGCCTTTCAGTTTCTGCGAATTCTGTTTTCAACTACACGAGATAATAAGAGAAGGTAAAATGTAAACACAAAAAATGTACACACAAAAAAACTGTAAACCATTGCTAAAACCGTGATAGGACTGTGGAAAATTACCGCTGCCATGCCGAAGCACCCATTGCTATCTATATCTTGCTGCATGGCTTTCTTGACCATTGCGTTGGTCCATACTACAACTCCCGTCCCTTGCTTACTGATATTCATATCTTTCAACTCTAAAGAATCCAGGTACTTTACCTGCAAAAGCAAAAGAAGTAACATCCATTTCAAATTATGAAAAAAAGGAACATGAAATGTTCAACATGGTTAAAAAGCCAAAAGCAAAAGAAGTTTTGGTACATACCATCAGATATAACATGCATGATTTTAGAATGGCTTTCTCAACATTTGATTTGGTAGCTTTCCGGATCATCATGATAACAAATTTGCAAACATTCAAATTTTTTGCTTGCTTAATCTTCACCATTGATGGATATAATCTAGGACTGATGTTTACACCTGTGGTTGGCGCAAGAACAGAGGCCATACCTAATGTTATGAAAAGCCTAAGGTATGAAGTATCTGCATTCTTCATAGGCATAAGCTTCTTCTTCAGAAATGTGATGGTAGGCTGTTTTCTACCCTCATTACCCAGCTTCCTATGCATGAACTTGGTGGCCTCAGAATCTACTTCGTAAATCACTTCAAGAGTTCCGCACGGAACTCCTAAAACCTCTTTAACAGACAGTTCAGTGATAGGAATTGCGCCATGGCCTGGTAATACCATGCTGCAAGTTTCTGGATCGAAGCTTTCCATGAGAAATTTGCAGAGTTATGGTTGAAGCTTTGAGCACTTGATATCTAACAGTCCGCCGTAATCTGCCTCCCTAATCATAGTTTTCTGATCTTCTGATATGTAGGGGTATAAACTGACCAACTTCATAGGTGATGCCCTCTGTAAAAGCTTCTTTGTTTTGGCCTAGGAAAATAGGAAAAAAGCTATGGGTGCGATTATTGCAAAAACATGTATCAAACTCAAAAAAGCTTCTTTGGAATGCATTATCATACTTGCGACAACACGATAGCATGTTCTTCATGTCCCTCTTCAACATCATCTCCCTCTGCCATGTCCTCATTGGATGTTCTTTCTTCAGTATCTTGAACATCATAATGTATTGGTGACATCTTCCTCCTAAGCGTAAGTTTCTTCCGCATCAAACTTAGCTTTGAGTGCTTCTTCCCAGATCTAGACTTCTTAGCACTGTTTGACTTTGTCATTTTGTAACTACAATCATGTAGGAAAATACAAATAAAAAGGAGTTATACCATTAGTCACTACCATTGGAGAAAGAGAAAATACAAGTAAATCCCTCAAAACTAACATCCCTGGAAGATCCCTAAAAAACATTCAGTAAAAACTAAGCAACATCCCTGGAAGTCGATCCTACTTAGCACTAAGAAAGAAGTAACTGACATTGTTTCATCCGCAAAACAGGTGTTGCCATGATGGACTAGGCAACATCCCCATGTATTTGTTCTTGATTTAAGATGGACTAGGCAACATCCACACATAAGTGTAACTTAAAAAATAAACATCTCCTCTACAAAAAAGCTATCCCACCAAAAAGCTAAAATACTAACATCCCTGGAAACTACTATCATCAAGCAAAAAACTAGACACTCATAAAACATCCCGCCATTGATTCAGAGAAAGCTAAAAACTAACATCCCTGGAAGATCCCTAAAAAACATTCAGTAAAAACTAAGCAACATCCCTGGAAGTCGATCCTACTTAGCACTAAGAAAGAAGTAACTGACATTGTTTCATCCGCAAAACAGGTGTTGCCATGATGGACTAGGCAACATCCCCATGTATTTGTTCTTGATTTAAGATGGACTAGGCAACATCCACACATAAGTGTAACTTAAAAAATAAACATCTCCTATACAAAAAAGCTATCCCACCATTGATTCAGAAAAAAGCTAAAAATACTAACATCCCTAGAAACTACTATCATCAAGCAAAAAACTAGACACTCATAAAACATCCCGCCATTGATTCAGAGAAAGCTAAAAACTAACATCCCTGGAAACTACTATCATCAAGCAAAACTAAGAACTAAAAAAAACTAGACACTGATAACATCCCACCATTGATTCAGAGAAGCTAAAAACTAACATCCACCATTGATTCAGAAAAAAGCTAAAAACTAACATCCCACAATTGATTCAGAGAAGCTAAAAACTAACATCCACCATTGATTCAGAAAAAGGCTAAACACTAACATCCCACCAAAAGAAGCTAAAACAATGTCAGTATCTACTGGATTATTTCAGTGACTAAACCTAACATCCCACCATTGATTCACTTCAGAGAAGCTAAAACATCGATCGACATGAAAAAAACTCCCCCTAAACATAACAAGACACGAGTCTAAAGCCATACGCGGTGGGGGAGTAACCAGATGAATTCTAGCAAGATGCAGTAGAGATGTAGTGGAGAAAAACAGATCCATACAGATTTAGTGGAGATGAAGCCAAAGAGAACAGGAATCTGGCTGGCCGTTAGACGATGTAGCCAACCACTGGACGATTCGGCTTGAATCTCGACGGTATAGCCACGGGATTCGAAGGGGTGTTAGCGGAAGTAGCCGAACACTGCGCGCATCGACAATGTGGCGGCGGCGAGAGGATGTATCCCGATGATTGCGTGGCGACCAAATCGACCGGCCCGACCAACCCCTCTCCCACCTCTTGACAGCGGCGTAAGTGCGTGTGCCACACAAGCATCCGGGCGATGTGCGTCTTGGTGTAAGCCACGGCGACAACAACTTCCTCCTGAAGATCTCCGCCGATGCGCCGGTGGAGAGCAACCACGCGACCGCCGATGTGCGGAAGCGAAAATGGACAGCGACGCGAAATGCGGGGGACACCCACCACGCGAAACGGCTCTGTCTGAAAGACAATGACGCTGGGCCCTTCGCGCGCCGCTTGCAACGAGCCGTTCGATCAAAATCGTGGGACGCAGAAGGGCGGCCTCGAGTTAAGACAGAACGAGGTCAGCTGTTTATTAGATTAGACGAACTAAAATTAGGCTTTGGTGATGGAAAAACATGGCGCTGCAGACTAATCATCCGCACATTGCTATATATGTAATCATCATAATGTGCAATATCAGAAGCATATCCAAACTTCTTTTGAGATGCCATGGAGAAGTAAACGACTCGTGGAACTAAAATCAGGAGTAGCCCATGGAACTGAAAAGGATAAGGATAGTAGTATTAATTGACTTGGATTTATTAAAATTTAAATAAATTTATGTACTAAATAGTATTCAAATCTAGACAAAATATGAGTCAATTAATATAGGCCGGAGGGAGTAGTGTACTTGGCACATGCTTAAGATTCCATCTGTCGTGGCACGATCGATCGATCTCCAACATCGTGCAGGGCACGTGAAGGCACGTGCGTTCGTGCACACCAAGGATCAAGGCGAGGATACGGAGCAGTGTGCGTGCGCCCCATCCCCATGTGTGGAATTAACAGGCCGTGGACACCTACCACGCTACCACGCACGCGTTTCTCGACGCAGAAAACAATTTCTCCGTATATATATATATATATATAACTCATCAGCTCTTGTGCCGATCCAGATCTAGGTTCGCGATAGGTCTGAAGGGGCTATATATACCGGTGCGAATGCGATGATAACTCCACACACAGCGCAGCGCCTCCCATCGATCGAGCATACTTAGCTAGCTAGCAGATCGATCACCTAGAGCTACGTGGTAGAGTACCAGCCATGGAGAGACGCGCCACCGCCATCCTCCTGATGATTTCGCTCGCGGCCCTCCTCCTCCTCGTCGGCGCCGCCGCCGCCGACGCCGTCATTCGCCTCCCCGGCGGTACGTGGTTCGCTAATAAGCTAGCTAGGCATATACTACTACCGGTAGCAGCTAAACAACGCACGCGCGTCTTGTTGCAGATGCGGTGACGGACGGGAGCAGCAAGCCGTGGGAGTGCTGCGACAAGCCGGTGTGCACCAGCGGCGGGAAGTGGTGCGGCTGCAAGGACGAGGTGGCCAAGTGCGCCGCCGGCTGCAAGAACTGCAGGGAGGTGAAGGGCTCCGACCCTGCCCGCTACATGTGCCGGGACTCCACCCGCGACGGCCGCCCGGCACCCTGCACTAACAAGCCCCCCGGCAACTAGCTAGCTGGCTGGCTCCCGCGGCCGCGCGCGGCTGATCTCCGGCCGCCGGCCGTGTCACAATAAAAACGGGCCTTCCTGTTCCAGATCGTCGGCGGTCTACTATTCGCTGCATTCTGCTACCTGTTGTAAGCGCGCGCGCGTTGGCTCCCGTGTGGTGTGTCCATGTTTCGTTTTTCCAACGGTACGGCTGCTGTCAGCCGGCCGATGTTCAAATTCAGTAACACCCTCTTCCAATCACCCCATGCATATTCACAATCTCTTATCCGAACTTACTCATTCTGTTTGCACGATTCTTATATTTTTTATACTCCTATATAGAAGCGCACTCTTGGTTAATTACATACTACATGCAAAAAAACCAGACAACGCATACGGGGAACACCTCCTCCCACTACTAACGTACGTGCTACACTGAGAGACACCAAAAACTAGATCTATAAAGTTTTTATTTTCGAAGACTCCACCTGCAGTACAAATGAGGCCTAAAGGTAATAAGCATTATAATAAATAGGTTCACGGACAGTTAGCGGCGACTAACACTAACGCAAGCAAAGCCATTCCGCCCGGTTTTGTCCCTCATCATCGAAGCCGGACAAAGCTTTTGTCGTAGTAAAGCTTGTTGCGGTAGAAAGGAAGGAAGTCGTTAACCCAAAGGAACAACGTATTAGAGAAGAAACCATCACCAATGATAGCAATCATTGATCATAATTCAGAAGAGAGTGACCTAAAACTACACCAATAAACATGAAAACTAACAGGATTCCAGGAGATATATACATGAGACAAACGGCTCCGCATGCCCTTAGTCGACGCCAGACGCACCACCGAAACGAGAATATGATGGAAAGGAATTTATTCTAACTCTAGGAAGTAGCAATCGTCTCACAATCCTGTAAAAAAAAGAGCCTCAACAGAAAACGGAAAACCCTCCCGCCTCTGAGAGGACACGGTCCATCGCCCCTCCGAGACCCCAAAGCCACCGATCGAGGTGGCGTCACCATGATCTCCCGATCGCTCACGTACCAATTTGCTAGACATCTATGAAGCAGCTCTGTCAACGCAACCGAGCTTGCTGGCCTCCATGGTATCGACGCGGAGTTTGGAGGTATCCCACCTCGTTTCCGCCGTCTCCATTCATCCCCAGATTGGACAACAACTGCGATACATGATGAAATTGATCCGCCGTAGGTGTTCGTGGAAGCGAAACTTTCTGTAGATCTGGTATGATCTACGCCCAACGACGAGGATCCGTCAGGATCATGATTCAAAACGGATGACGTGCCCGTATGGTAAGGTACACTAGAATCGGATACCAAATGTTACGTATCCCTCCCATAACGATTACTCAATTTCATACACCTCTTGATTATCCAGATACAATTTCAATTCCACAACAAGGATTAGGAAGAGAAGGGGGAGGTTACAGAGCAATATAATTCACGGTGACTCAAAAGCAATGAAAGTGTAGGCACCGATTTTCCTAAATAATGGAAAGAATTGAAGCATTATCATCTCCTCCAGTTGTCGCCTCCCGATTGGTCGAGCGTCAGCTTAAGCCTATATACTATGTGTCAGGTTGTCCAGTAGGGCCCACTGAAGCGCTATGTCCTCTTAAGTTCGGTTGATCTCTCCCCAACTGTTCTTGTTCTTCAGCTGTACCTTTCTTCATTATATCTACTCCCTCCGGTTAAAAATATAAGATGTTTTAAGTTTGTGAAGGATATGTATCTAGACATGTTTTAGTGTATATGTTTAAATGAATCTAGACACTAAAAGGTGTCTAGATACATCTCATTCGCAAACCTAAAAAATCTTATATTTCCAAACGGAGGGAGTAGCTCTTTAGTCTTTCTCGACGGCTCATGGCATTACATAGGTTCGATCATGACACAACTGTATCTGGTTATAACAAATCAAGTGTTTATTCTCTGGCATGGTTATACCCTACGGGTACGTGACTTCAGCATACCTGGTCCAGCCCAAGGAAGGCTCACAGTAGATATACACTGGCCCATGAAGATTTTCGGGTGGCCAAGGCCCATGACGCCTTTGGATCCTTGGAGAGCAAGACTAGCGTAGATAGGAAATTCAAAGGGGTAAAACCCTAAAACTTGTAACCGACTAGGACTATGCCCGGGACCTGCCTAAGTCTATATAAAGGCCAGGAGGGCACGTCCTAGGGAAACTCGACTCATACTTTCGCACGCACCTCCACACCAGATCGAATCTGCGCACCCTTGTAACCTTCAGCCCGCGTAATCAAGAGCGTGCAAGTGAGGGTTTTCCTCCGGGCCTGAACACGGTAAATCTCGTGTCCCCTAGTTGCTTGTCATAACTGCGTACGATCTCTATCATCCCCATCTTCTCCAAAACCCAAGTCCATAACAATGGGCATTGAGATTAAACCGCAATTGGCGTGCGTCAGGGAATTGGGGCTGCTGATTGTGCGGTCGGTTCTGACCCAATCGATTTACAACTCCGGGCGACGGAGAGTCACCTCCTCTTGGCTTTTCGACTTCACCGCCCACTCACCGCCACCATGAAGGATTTCGAGCCCGTAGGCGGCGGACTCAAATTTTGTTCGGGAGCTTCGCCTGTGGGACAACCGGCACCCTCCGCCTCCCTGAGCGGGTGCCCGTGCCGTCAATCAGGCCCGCTTCGTGGGCTCCACACCCCGTGCTACGCACGTCACCGTCGACAGATGAGTTCTGCAGCAGCAGCTGCTGTAACTCCGATCTGTGTGATCCACCTTCGGATGAAGGGACCTACGGTTCCGGATTCGAAAGCTGCGGCAGCAGCCAACCAATCTTCAAGCGCTATCTGTGTGCCGCAGTCATCCAAACCGACGAGGAAACGCCTAACCCGCCGCCCAATCGAAATGGCGAAAACGGCGAAAACAGAAGAAGCCAGTCCCCCCCACCCAACAGGGAAAACAATGGCCACGTCATCCAACTTAGCAAAGAAGGATGGGTCCAGAGCCGTGCGATCCACAAAGCGACATCGTCTTACCTGCAGGCGCCACGTGACCTCCGATGGCATACCACTACCTCCTCATCGAGAACACAAGAAACAAGTCAAGATGCGGAGACGCTAGACAAGCGCAAGCAAGCGACCTCCGAGTCCGGTAGCTGCAAGGCTTCCGCTCTCGGCACCGACTCTAGCACAAACGGAAACCAGGGAAACAAGCATCGCTCACAGGTGGAAAACATGGATCCCAAGGAGTGGCGTGATGTGACCCGAACTCTTCACACATCGTTCATGTATATGGATGCCGACAGCAACATCATCCCGAAGACGCCACAAGTTGCGATCATGGCAGCCACTGCGTATCTCGCGGAACACCCACCATCGGAGGGGGACCCGAAAAGGGCTATGCATAGGTCCGCACTCACCGGACTAGGACTAATCGGAGCTGCGCTCCACGAAGACGCTCCTGCGGAGCCGAAGAAGAAAGCTCCGGCCAGGCGCGACCGGAGCCCCACACCTTCATCCGAAGAGGAAGAGGAACACGATCTTCCTCGAAGGAAGAAGAGCTCCAACCGCCACAAACGCGACTACGACGCCAGAGACAAGCTTACACAACGCAAGATCGACAAAGCACGCGCCAAACGCGCATGCTCATCTGAATCTGAGATGGATGAAGACGAAGGAGAACTCTGCGGGGCCCGATGCTTCAGCAGATCTGTTCGGCGAACACAGATGCCACACAACTTCAAGCTTCCTTCGGATACTCCGAAGTTCAACGACACGCAAGATCCAAAATCCTGGCTCAGTGACCATCTGTCATCCGTCAAGCTTCACGGAGGAAACAAAGAAACCGCCATGCAATGCCTTCAGATGCAGCTGACAGGCGTGGCGCGAGTCTGGCTCAGCAGCCTATCATCAGGATCCATCCGAAGCTGGGAGAAGCTGGGAGGATCCATCCGAAGCTGGGAACAGCTTCATCCGAAATTTCAAAGGCACCAGCAAGAGGCCCGCCTCAATCGAAGAATTGCGAGCCTGCACTCAAAGAACGGGTGAATCTATTCGCTCGTACATACTACGCTGGTCTACAACCAAGAACTCCGCAGCACACATCTCCGAAGAGAGGGCCATCGACGCCTTCAGGGACGGCGTCAAGCGCCAAGACTTCAAGGAGGAACTTGGGCGTGTAAATCCCAAGACACTCGACCACCTCATGGAAATCACCAACAGCTAAGAGGCGGTGAATATTGCATCCAAAGGACCGCAATCGATGAAGAAGACGACTACGGCCAAGACATGAACGCCAAGAGAAGAGGAGATCGCGCGTCACGAGGACGCGATGGACCCGACATGGTCGCGGCGGCCGACCGCCGACAACAAACAAGAATAAATGAGGATACCGTGGAGAAACTTCGCGACGATAACGGACCAACGCAAGCCGTGGCAACGCTGATTGCGACAACGACCTCGGATTTGACAAACTTTCGGGTCCATGCACCATCCACTTCTACATCGACAAACAGGATGGCAAAAAGAAAGCCAGCCACGTGCTCAAGGACTTCCGCGAGTTCCAGAAACTCAGCGAAGGCATGGTGCAGATGAGGCAACAAGCTCCAATTCCTGCGTTCGGAAACGCACCTGCGCCAGGTGAAATAGCACACGGAGCTCCTCCACCGCCGCCTATTGGAGGCCAAAACCAACCAGTCGCACCAGCGCAAAACAACACCGGGGTCCCATATCCCCCACCAAAGGGAGCACTAAACATGATCCAGAAGGGACGCCCAACAAATAGGCTGCAGAAGAAAATCACCCGACAAATCAACTTGGCCGTGGCAACTCCACCTGCAATCCCTGAGTACCTCAGCTGATCGGAGTCCTGCATCACATTCACTCACGCGGATCACCCTTGCCAGATCCCTCGACCAGGTCACGCTGCCCTGGTGTTGGAAGCGCAGATCGGAGGCTTCGAGATGAGTCGCGTCTTCATGGACGGTGGCAGCGACATCAACCTAATGTTCGCAAGCACTCTAGCGGCTATGCGGATCCCGCAATGCAGCCTGGAACAATCAGACACAACGTTCCACGACATTGTCCCAGGGAAGGGCATATTCCCCCTGGGCAAAATAGGGCTCGACGTCATCTTCGGAAGCGGACAACTTTCGCAGAGCGCCTAGAATTGGTGGTGGATCGTGTCGCAATACCACCCCAGCCTGGGGCGTGTAGCATTCGCAAGATTTCTGGCCGTCCCACACTACGCATACCTACTACTCAAGATGCCAGGACCAAGGGGCGTCGTCACAGTCCACGGGAGCTTCACCCGATCGGACCAATGCGATAGGGACTTCAACAAAATCTCCTAGTCCTTCGGCATACAAGACGAGCTTGTAAGGCTCCGCGAGGTGACGGACAATGGGCTACCCCTACCACAAGGCGTAACGACCGACATGTCCTTCTACTCCACCAACACCAAGAAAGTGCAGGTCCATCCGACGGATGCCTCCAAGACGCGCTGATCGCCAATGACCTCAGCGCATAGGAAGGCGCGTCGAATTCCTCCGTGAGCACTGGAAATCTACCGGTGTCCTGCGGACATGCCAGAGTTCCTGTGGAATTCGCCGAGCACGCACTCAACGCCTTTCCGGACACCAAGCCGGTCCAAGCCATCCGAAGATCGCCGAGCCACGCGAAGCTATTGGCAAGAAATCAGCAGATTACGCAGCAGACTTCATCCGGAAATCAAGGAAAGCGAGTGGCGCAAACACGGTGATGGTCCCGAAGAAGGACACGACATCCTGCGGATGTGCGTGAACTTCACGTCACTAAACAAGCACGCCCAAAGGACCACTTCCTCTTCCTCGGATCGATCAGATCATCGATTCGACTGCAGGTTGTGAGAAACTCTCCTTCCTTGACGCCTACTCAGGCTATAAACAGATTCGGCTCAAGGTCGAAGATCAGGAGAAAACGGCGTTCATCACACCGTTCGGAGTATTCTGCTACAACACAATTCCCTTCGGGCTAAAGAACGCGGGTGCCACGTACCAGCGATGCATGCAAGCCTGCCTCAAGGACCAGATCGGTCGCAACGTCCAAGTCTATGTCGACGACATCGTAATAAAAACCAAGAAGGCAAGGACACTTATCGACGATCTCCGCGAGACGTTCGACAACCTTGATCGCTACAGGATCAAGCTCAATCCAGAAAAGTGCGCCTTCGGCGTCCCCTCGGGTCAGCTGCTCGGGTACTTCATCTCTCAACGAGGGATCGAGGCGAACCCGAAGAAAATCAAAGCCATCATGACAATGGAGAAGCCGAAAAACCTCAAGGGCGTCCAGTAGCTCGCAGGACGAGTAGCGGCACTAAGAAGGTTCATCAGCCGTATGGGCGAGAAGGCCCTACCATTCTACCAGCTGCTACGTAAAGCAGAGAAGTTCGAGTGGACGCCAGAAGCCAACGACGCATTCGAAAGCCTCAAGCGGCTCCTCTCCACCTCTCCCGTTTTGGTCACGCCAAAGGAGCGCGAGCCCCTGCTGCTGTACATAGCAGCTACACATCAGGTGGTCAGCACCGCGCTCGTGGTCGAAAGACCCGAAGAAGGCAAGACCCACGGGGTCCAGCGCCCAATTTACTACCTCAGCGAGGTACTCACTCCAACAAAACAGCGGCACTACGAAGCTACTGTGGGCGTGTTCATGACGGCTCGACGACCGAGCCACTACTTCCGTGAGCATCGTGATGGTCGTCAACGAGGCACCCAACAGCATCCCGAATAACCCAGAGGCAAGACGCGGCGGCCCTGGGGCATTGAACTATCACCCTTGGACATCGTCACGAAGCGGCACGCAATCAAATCTTAAGTCCTTCCGGACTTCCTGGTGCACTGGATGGAGCTGCAGCTGCCTGACACCCCAGATATGTCGCAGTCCTGGACAATGCATTTCGACGGCTCCAAGCGCGAAGCCGGAGCAGGGGCAGGAGTCATACTGACCTCCCCGCAAGGTGACAAGATGAAGTACGTTCTTTGGATGAAATTCAGAGCCTCCAACAATGAGGCCGAATACGAAGCCCTCATCCATGGCATGAAGATGGCAAAAATATGCGGCGCAACGCGCCTGGTCATCTACGGTGACTCCAACCTTGTCGTACAGCAGACGATGAATGAGTGTGACGCACAAGCCGAAAACATGATCGCAGCACAAGGCTATACAACGCACTCGAAGGAGAATTGACTTGCGAACTTCGCACGTTGGAAGAGAGAGCAACGAGGAGGCCGATAGACTCGCCAACATCGGCTCCACTTGTGCAAAGGTACCACCGTGTGTTCCTCGAACAGATCCGTGTCATCCATGAAGCGGAAATTCCCAAGGATCACCCGAATAAGCGAGAACACTGGGGCTACGCTACCAAGGTCATGAAGGACCCGAAAAGTTGGATACCGAAGTTGCCATGGTCAACCTGATGCAGGTCATGGCAGTCGAAGAAACTTGGACACGTCCATACCTCCAGTTCATGATAAACGGAGAATTGCCTGACAGCCCGACAGATGCCCGGCGCATATCTCGTCGGTCAAAAGCCTTCACCATCATCAACGGCAAGCTGTACAAACGCAGCATTACGGGTGTACTACAACGGTGCGTCATCATCGACGACGGCAAGGTCATACTCCAAGATATCCATGAGGGCATCTGCGGCCACCACGCAGGCAGCCGCTCCCTTGTCGCCAAGGCTCTACGAGCAGGATTCTATTGGCCAACGGCCATGAGCGACGCGAAGGACATCGTCCGAAGATGCAACGGGTGCCAACGGTTCGCCGACAAACCGCACGCACCTGGGTCCGAACTTCGACCCATACCCATAGCCTGTCCTTTTTCCCAATGGGGCCTCGACATGATCGGCAAACTGCCAAAGTCCTCGAAAGGGGGACACATCTTCCTCCTGGTCGCAGTCGACAAATTCACCAAGTGGATCGAGGCCATGCCAGTCACCAACCAGAAGGGCAAAACCGCCGTCAAATTCTTCGAATCCATTGTCTACAGGTTCGGCGTACCACATAGCATCATCACCGATAACGGATCGAACTTCATCTCCGAAGAATTCCAGGACTTCTGCGAAGGCCTCGGGATCAACATTATGTATGCCTCAGTGGCACACCCGCAAACAAATGGGCAAGTGGAAAAGGCCAATGGCCTAATCGGCGCCGGCATCAAGAAGCGCCTCATGTGCTCACTCGAGCACAAAGCTGGAAACTGGACGAAAGAGCTACCGTCTGTCCTGTGGAGCTTACGGACTACGCCAAACAGCTCCACGTCTACACACCGTTCTTCATGGTGCACGGAGCTGAGGCCGTGCTACCAGCCGAAGTACGCCACCAGGCTCCACGAGTCGCCGCTTACAGCGAAGCCGAATCAACAGCTGCACTCGAAGATGCCGTCGACACACTCGACGAAGCACGGCATATAGCAGCAGCTAGATCAGCGGTGTACCAGCAAAGTCTCCGCAACTACCACATACGGCCGGTTGCCAAGGTCCTTCGTCGAAGGAGACCTCATCTTACGGCTCAAGCAAAAGCGACCGAATAAACTCGAGTCACCATGGGAAGGACCCTATGTCATCACCGAAGTCATCCCAGGTGGAACCTATCGCCTCAAGCACGTGGAGTCTGGAGTCGCATACTCCAACCCATGGAACATCTCGCACCTGCGACGATTCTACCTGTAGCAACCTATCCCCTTTTACTTTCAATAAGGCTTTCAGCCAAGGCTACTTAGCCGAACCATGTACCTCCTCCATTACGATATAAACAAAGCTAAGTGTCTCGCCCCCAACCTTCGGTTGACTATTTTTCTGCAACTTTACTACATGCTACAAACGCACTCGGGGGCTCCCCCCACCTCACGATTTCATCGACTGAGGACCAAACATGTACACCTGAGTAGCTGACCACGTCAGGCAAACGAAAAGGACACGTACTCAATCAGAGCACTGCGTGTTCACAAACAAGAAAACTTTTACAACAAAGGGCGCAAATACGCCCAGCCGAAAAATACAAATTTTACATCTATCTGTTCATTTTCAGGTCCTACCTATTCTGAAGAATAACCTGAGCACGCTGCTCAAACAAATCCACAATCTGTTCGCATCGCTTACATACCGTAATGCGACGCATGTTCCACTCGCCACCATCCGGTCAAGAGGCGCCGGATGCCACATCGGCCAAATCACGCCAGGCGGTGCACCTCACAAGAGACAAGGCAGCTTTCACTCGCCACAGAGCTGCCGCACCAGCTCCTTGACATTGCGGCACTCGAAACTTCGGCGAGACTGCGCAAGGGTCGCTAAGACGCATCCAAAGGAAACATGACGTGCAACACCGAGGACAATGATGTCTGCACCTGGCGGAGCACCCGCGAAACTTGATAAACACGATCCTGCACCGTCGCCAAAACCATGGCGCGATCGCGGTCTATCCAGAAGAAGCCGCCGGCCTCCATGTCCTGTTGAGTCAAGCAATTGACCAGAGCAGCGACACGCTCCTTTTCTTCCCTAGAAGAAAGATTGGCGCCTGCGACAATCGCACAAAACAAGAATAAGTCTAGCAGGCTCACCCGAAGAACTGAGCTACAGCCCGCAACAAGGAGCAACTTACATTGCAGCTGCTCGGACAGGCGACCCAGCTCCGCCATCAAGTACTCCTATCTGGCTGCACCATGATCTGCCTTGGATTTCCAAACGTTGGCGCGACCACACAACCCGAGCAATTATCTCTCCAAGATGCGCACGCGATCTCGAAGAAAAGCGAGCTGCGAGGAGTCATCCAACGATGGTCGCAAGGGCCTTGCGGACGAGGGGTCAACTGGGACAACACCCGAAGGAACCTATAAGCAACAGAAAAAAAGAAGGCACACAGACATTTCAGCCAAGAATAGAGAACAACTCGGAGGAATTCATTAAATATATCAGGCCACTACGTGGCACAAGGATGGTACTACAAAAGATATTTACAACAAAAGTAGACTACATACTACCCTACGTCTACTATGCCTAAGGTGCAGGACACTGAGTCGCCTCAGAGCCAGACTGCCTAGCTTTGGCCTCGCCCTGCTGCCGCAGTGCGTACTCAGACAGCAAGTCAATGAGCTTGGGCCCATATCGTCTGCAGCGAGCGGAGTAGGCAGCGAAGGCTACCTCGGATCCATCCGCAGCCGTCGGCATCCGAGAAGTGATTTGGGGCAAGTCCAGCTCCGCCCCAGCCGCCATGGCCATCGCCAGCCCGACGGACGCGCCGATGCCCTTCTGCTTGCGCTTGTACGCCGCAGGCGCTTCGGCTGACAGAGCCTCTGCCAGGGCATCCACATCTTCAAGGGCTGCGCCCTTCGGGAAGAGCTCCTGGTAGAAGCGACCAAGGACCTCTTTCGCCTTGGCAAGGGAGTTGACGACGGTGCCGCAGCGGTCTTCGACCGCCACAGTGGCATCATCTAGAGCACTCCCGTGCTCCAGAGCACCGCGTTCGAACTCGATGCCTGCGGCATCTGAGACAAAAACAAAGAAAAACATGAAGACAGGCAGCATAGAAGAAGATCCATAGAAAAAGAAACAAGTCCAAAAGCTTGTACTCACCCGAAATAGCCTTGGCAGCAGCCATGAGCTTATCCGCCACCCCTCTTTCACGAAAGCCGAACGGTGGCGATTGCTCCTCACGATCTGCGGCCTCTGCCGCAGACGCCTCGCTTCGCCGTCAGCTCCAGCTCAAGGCGCTCTTTCGCACTAGCGGCGGCTTCGTCGTTCTGCTCCGATTGGCCAAGGCTCTTTTTAAGAGCGTCGACCTCACGGAGAGAGTCGTTATGCTCCTCTACATTTAAGACAAGCAAGTGTCAAAAAATAGGACCAGGATAAACGAGAGAGGTACTAAAAGGCAGACGGATACCTTGGAGCTGCCATACCCGCCTCAGTCAGGCGCTCCTCCACCAGCCGCTTGGCCTCTTGGACAAAAGGCTGCAGAAAAAGGCAAATAGCAGTAAGAACAGGACTTGGGGGCTACGCCCAACACAAAGAAGCAAAAACAACATCAGCACACGAAGACACTCGGGGGCTCCCCCCATGACATGAAGTAGAAAAACTTACATGCTCCGATGGCGACCCCAAAGGCCCGCCTGCGAAATTCTGAGCGCACCACCCCCTCCAGACAGAGGAACTGAGCGTCACCAAGTCGCCATGCCGAGGAGGAGGCGACGCAATGTTCGACTCCCCCATCATCTCCCGCGCACCATCACTAGAGCCGTCGGAGGATTGCCTGCATACGAAGCCAATCAACACAGGTGCAAACACAATCAAGGGAAAAGGGTAACAGTACAACAAGAAAACTTACGAGCCCAATGCGCTCAGGTCGAAGATGGGAGAAGCCCTTCGGGCCCTCTTCTCCTCTTTCTTCTCTTCCTTCTTCTCCTCCTTCTTTTCTTCCTTCCGCTTTCTTTGGCGGGTGCGCGACAAAGACGCATGTGAATGGCAGGAAGGGGAGAGGAAGAACCCCCATGAACATCATCATGACGCTCAAGACCCAGAGGATTTCTGGGAGTCGGAGGAGTCGAGGCATCCGAAGACTCGCTGGAGCTCCGTGATCGCTTGTGCGAATGGTCCTCACTCGACTCGTCGGCATCCTCCGCTGGAGATCGCGCTGATGGTAGCTCGGACACGGAATCCACCACTTCATTATCCGGGGCATTCGGATACCTTTCGGGCAACGGTGGTACCATGCCCGACACTTTGAAGCTATGCAAGACGAGAAGGAACTTTGTTAGCAAACAAAGGAAACAAATACACAGCCAACAAAACAAAGGCACTACGCGCAAGAATATACCTGGTGACGACAACGCCGAAGAAAAGGGAGGAGTCCGACTTCCGGATTTTTCGTCGCCTTGAACTTCAACAGCGAAGAGCCTTGTCAAGTTCCACCTCGGAGATTTTCTCACTCGAAACCCTCGTCGGATCACGGCGCCCAGAATAAAGAAACATCGGGTGCGCCCTCGCTTGGAGAGGCTGCACCCGACGCTCAAGAAAAGTTCGGATGATGTCCACACCGTTCACCTCCTTCTCAGGAATCAGTTGGAGATCCTCCACCCGACGGTACAAGGCCTCTATCTCCGCCACCTCATCATCTAAAATTTGGTTTTTCCAGGATCTTTTCTTCTCAATCAATTGGGAGGGGTCAAAGGGAACAAGACCAAAATCTTGCCCAGGCACTATGGAGTCACGGATATAAAACCATCGCCTCCGCCAGTACTGGACAGATTTAGACATGGAAAAGGAAAAGAATTGCAGATTGGGACTGAGGGAGATGATGAAACCCCCAATGGGATACACACCATCCGAACCAGATTGCCTCTTCACGGAATAAAGCTTCCGGAAGAGGCCAAAGTGTGGCTCAATGCCAAGCCAGCACTCGCAAAAAGTGATAAGACAAGCAATGTGGAGAAGAGAATTGGGAGACAGATGACGCAACTGAACCCCATAGAAGAAGAGCAGTCCACGAAGGAAGTCATGGACTGGATATGAAAACCCATGCAAGACGAAGGCGAGAAACATAACCCGGTACCCAGATGGGGGACGGGGGATTACCTCATTGCCGGGGAGTTTGACGGCCGTATCCTCGCAGATCGGGCCCTTCGCAGTTTGTGGAGGTCGCTCTCCTGCGTCTCTGATCGTCGCCAGCCACCATCGGTGACGCGAGCAGCGGCGGTGCCCTTCTTGCCTCCGGCGGCGCTGGTCCCAACCGCAGATGAGGACTTCTTTGTTTTCCCCATGGCGCTACAGCGGTGGTGGCGATGCCAACGCAGAAGGAACGAAGGAAATATGGAAGGAAAGCTCAGCGTGCAGCAAGAATCGCCCAAGAACAAGGAGGAAGTGAACAGATGAAGTGATGCGGTGAAAAACAAACCACGATTTCACCAAGGATTATAACAGCGAAGACGACGCACGCTGGCCGTCCATCGAGAAGACCTAACGCCAACGGTAGATCTGGCCGTACACGTGTCAGCATCACAACGAACCGTCATTACCACGCCGTCCACTACGCGCGGAAATCGAGGAGACGCCGTAATCATCTCCACGCCCCGTGTGACCGGTCAATTCAAAGTCAGCAAGTGGGACCACGCTTCGTCCAGTCAAGTCATCTCTGGCGTAGCAGACGCTTGAGGTCATCAATCGTAAGCACTGACGTCTTCAAAAGCTATACTAGCACCAACTGCTCGCTGACTAAGAGTACTCACCGAATCTACGATTCGACTAAATACTCGGGGCTACTCCTATCGAGCCGGCCGCGCACCGATGCACAAATGAGGACAAAATTACTTCCGAGTCCCACGTCGAGTCTACGACTCCACTACGGACTCGGGGCTACTCCCATAGGGAGGATGGATTTAAGCATCCGAAATTTTCGAGTCCTTCGGACTTAACGATCAAGCAACGCTTGAACTAAAGTCTCGTTCGAGTCTCGACGAATGACACTTGGGGATACTCCCATAGGCGCTAGTCGCACCCTATAAAATCTTCGACGATCTTCGGATCCGCACGAAAAACTTTTGGCAACTCGCCCCAACAAAACGCTAAGTGAGTGACAATCTCCTTCACCAAGCACCTCCGAGGTGATAAATGTTCGATGCTGCGTCTGCGATGCAAAGATAAGACCTGGATATCATCGATGGCCCGGCAACGACTGATCGGCCTCGCTAGTATGAATCTGCATAAGTGTACGATGAAAATCCCGACGGACGTTGGGTACATCACTTAAAATCACCGGAATTCCACTCGTAAGTCCTTCGCGCTCGAGTGAATTACGCCAAAGATATGTTCCAGTCCGGTTGAGGGACCGAATCAAGAAGATCGTGTCATTTCGCCTAAGACGCTTAATCGACCCTAATCCGTCGGGTGAGTCAGGCACACGCATCAACAATCCCTGCACACATATACTATTAATGAATAGCTGCACCCGAAAGATGGAAGAGTCCTCAGCCGAATCTATGATTCAACTGAACACTCGGGGGCTACTAACATGGTTATACCCTACGGGTACGTGACTTCAGCATACCTGGTCCAGCCCAAGGAAGGCCCACAGTAGATATACACTGGCCCATGAATATTTTCGGGTGGCCAAGGCCCATGACGCTTTCGGATCCTTGGAGAGCAAGACTAGCGTAGATAGGAAATTCAAAGGGGTAAAACCCTAGAACTTGTAACCGACTAGGACTATGCCCGGGACCTGCCTAAGTCTATATAAAGGCCAGGAGGGCACGTCCTAGGGCAACTCGACTCATACTTTCGCACGCACCTCCACGCCAGATCGAATCAAGACCTTGTAACCTTCGCCCGCCGTAATCAAGAGAAGACAAGGAGTAGGGTTTTCTCCGGGCCTGAACACGGTAAATCTCGTGTCCCCTGGTTGCTTGTATGTTAACCGTGCCACGATCTCCAGCATCCCCATCTTCTCCAAAACCCAAGTCCATAACAATGGGCATTGACGAGATTAAACCTCGTCATTCTCTGTTACTGCAAATCCTACGAAATCTTATTTCTACTAAATCTCTACGTATGTTTAACGGTTGGAACCGAGGCCTCCTATGATTCTCAAGGTAGGAAAAACAAAGGAATAGGAATTTTATAGGATTGAGTTGTCCTTTCCAATGGAATCCTACATGCATAGGAAGTCTTGGCAGGATTTTTCCATGAGGTCCGGCCTCATGTTAAATTTCCTATGAAAATACACTACCCAGTTCCTATGAGAAAAATTCCTGCGGGATACAATCCTATGAACCAAACACTATCCAAAGGGAAAAATTCATAAGCTTATGGAATTCCTAGGACAATCCTATGAATCAAAGGAGGCCTGATAGAGTATTATTAAATGGGCATATTTTTTCCATCTAATAATTATTACAAACTAAATAGCAATCAAAAGTAACTAAAATAAGGTACTAGGAACTAACAAAAGACATATTTTTTTAGACCAACACCAGCAACAAAAATCCAACCAGACTACCGGTGGCAACACTACAACCAAAGGATAGCATATAAAGTATTTCCCACACGAAGATAACACACATCCACTCAGTCTCCAGTGACATCAACGTCCTCATCCACCTCGCCACTCTTGATGCGCAGCGTCGCAGCTTGCTTGGCCGCTTCATGCACACTCGACGCCAACCGTTGGATGCAATCAGCTCTATCAATCAAAACCTCCTTATCTTGAGCATTCTGAAGTCCTGCCCAATATTGAAGAAACGCACACATGTAACAAATTAATCCCAGAGGGGAAGAAATCAATTTCTCTTCAAAACATGCTTTGTTCCTAGTTTTCTAAAGGGACCAACACAAAGCCTCCACACAAACAATGTGCACATTAAAACCAAAGGAAAGAAGTTTCACAATCCACCAAAAATATTGAATAAAGCACAAAGGCCTATTCTTAGCACCCAAAACAGTCGCCACATTACTCCACATGTACCCAGCAGCAGGACACTCAAAGAAAAGGTGATTAATAGTTTCATCTATAGGACAAAAACGACAAATATAGCTCCCAACCCATTTTCTTTTCTTCATATTATCTTTTGTTGCAATTGCATTATGCCAAATCATCCACGGCCAGATCTAAAACTTAAGAGGCAATTTTGCTTTCCACAGATGTCTAAAGGACCTGTCAGGTCCCACATCAGAAATTTTAATATATAGAGATTTGACAGTGAATACACCAGATTTGGTATATCTCCAATGAGGCTTGTCTCTAGTATCACTCAAGTTAACCAAAGCCAACATATTCCTCAGGTCCAACCACTGAGAAGAGAGCCTAGGCGAAAGCAACCTCCTGAATGTACAGAACCAACCCAGATCAGACATTTCCCTAACAGTACCAATTTGCTGATTACAGACATCATATAAATAAGGGAACTTCTCACAGAGGGAGAAAGGACCAAGCCATCGATCATGCCAGAAATCAGTGCTCCTCCCATCCCCTAACACCATTTTTCTCCCTGCCAGATAAATATGTTTGATTTTCAACAAGTTTTTCCAAACAGCAGAATCTCCTTGTTTCAATTTAACTCTCCATATCCCATGAGATATTCCATATTTAGCTCTCACAATACTCTGCCACATCCCATCCTCAGATTCCAATTTCCACCACCACTTACACATGTAGGGTTCGCAGGATAGAAAACAAAAAATTCCTACAATGGGAACTATGTGCACCAAGATCCATCTATCTAGATACAAGAAACGGATGGATATACATCCATAGAATACATATCCTTGAAGACCGAAAACTTTTTCGAATATGAACTCGTTGGTGATGTAGTCTATATCTTACCGACCTCAAGATCGTGATGATGTCCATCTGGTCCAGCAGGTTTAGCACCATCAAGTCCAGCACCACAAAGTAGTGGTGCATCCATGATCGCACACACGTTCAGGTATCCCGACAACCTCCGCCCCCCCTCTCTAGCAAAGCAGCGGAAGCAAAAAATCCTTCCAGAAAAATCTATCGGAAATATGTATCTCGCTGATCCGAGACCATAGGGAAATTCTAAAAGGGAGAGAGATCCTTCGTGAGGAGGTATGATATGAGAGGAGGAGAGGGGGCCTTTTATAGGGAGAGGGGGGCAGCCACCTCGCATGGCGTGGCAACCATGGTGGTGCCCCCACCTCTTCCATCATTCATGTGGGTGGAGCTCCCACTCACATAAACATGCCTCCACTCACATAAAAACTCCTCCACTCAAAATTCCACTCACATGTATTAAATTTCCACCAAATTTAATGCAAGCTCTCATTTAAATAAAACTCTTTTATTTATTTATTTAGAATTTTTTAATTACATTAATTAACAAACATTCACATAAAACCCCTTGCAACATTTCAATATCACATGCAAAACCAGTTTCAACAATTTCACCCGAAACAATTTCGGTTTCCATTAAAATAATTCTTGTTCTTTCTTTTTCTTTCTCTGGCATATTATTTGCTATAAATGGTGCCGGTATCCCTTAAGTGTGTCACCCTATGGTTCGTGAATAATGTAGACATGATCAAGACCCCTCTCTGATCAATAACCGGTAGCGGGACCTGGAGATCCGTACTGACTCCCACACATTCAACGATGACTTCTGTGATCGTGTGAACCTTATACGGATGTAACTCGATCCCTTTGTCTCGCGATTATATTACATGTCCGAGATTCGATCATCGACATCTCCATACCTAGTTTGATCTCGTTACCGACATGTACTCTTTTCTTATTCCCGTGATATAACATTCTAGTGATCACATCACTTTCTTGCAAGCTAACTAATGTGATATCACCGAGAGAGCCCAGAGTATATCTATCCATCATCGGGATGGACACATTCCACTCTTGATCCACGAGCCACTACATAAGACTTCCGTACCACTGAATCCACCTTTATAGTCACCCTGTTATGGTGTGACATTTGATGTTATCAAGATACTCTTCCAGTGTTAGTGATTGACATGATCTCATGGTCTAAGCACTAGGATTACTTAGTAAGATGTTATAGCAATATAAAAACAATGACTTTGATCATAATGATATACTTCAGATGAATGGTCATTACATCATTCTAATAATGTTGTGACCTCGTTATTAACGACATCCAATGTCCATGATCAGGAAACCTTTGATCATCTTATTAATCAACGAGCTAGTTTAGAAGATAGGCATAACTAGGAACCTTCTATTTTTTATTAAACACACATGTATTAACGTTTCCGTATTAATACAATTATAGCATGCAAAATAAACATTTATCATAAACAAGGCATAAAATAATAACCACTTTATTATTGCCTCTCGGGCATATTCCCTTCAACACAGCAAATAGATATTGAAGAGTTTCAGATTTTTAATCCCTAAACCCCCTTTCTTTTTAGGCCTGCAAATAACTGACCATTTAACCATGTAATACTTCTTTTATTATTAGCCCCTCCCAAAAGAACTTCCTGATGATTTTGGTAAAATTCTCCAAGTTAGTTTCAGCAACCAGGTGCATCGATAAGTGGTAAATGAGTAAGCTACTTAAAGAGGACTAAATCAAGGTCAGTCTCCCCCCAATTGAAGAAGTATTGCCAACCCAACCATCAAATTTCTTCCTAAGCTTGTCATACAAAGGTTGCACATCAACAACATGCATTCTAGTGCCACAAACAGGGACACCCAAATATTTAATTGTCCACTGATTAAGTTGGCAACCAAACAACTCATCATATCTAAGCCCCTTCACACTATCTTCCATAACCATGATTAGTTCACTTTTATTAAAATTGGTTTTGAAACCTGACATAGCCTCAAACATATACAAATGGGCTTAACATGAATTAGCTGCTCAATATTATCTTGAATCAAAAGGATGGAATCATCAGCATATTGCAAAATAGCAACCCCGTTTCAATAAGATGTGGAACAAGACCAGTCACTAAACCACTGCATTAGGCTTGGAAAATCATTTTTGCCAAACCTTCAGCAGCAAGATTAAAAAAAGGGAGAAAAAGGGTCACCTTGCCTCACCCCTCTATGACTATCAAAATCTTTTCATCTACTGTTATTAATTTTAACACACAAGGTACCATTTTCCATAACTACTTTAATCAAACCACACCAAAACTCACTAAAACCTTTTTGAGCAACACATTTTAGAAGATAACTCCAATCCACCTTATCGTATGCTTTTTCAAGATCAATTTTTAGAACAACCCCCTAACACTTAATTCTCCTAGATTCATGAAGAATCTCATCCAAGGATATTACCCCCTCCATGATGTTCCTCCCTTTAATTAAAGCAGTCTAAGAAATAGAAATCGGTTTATCCATGTAGGGATCAAGTCTAATGGTAATGACTTTAGTAATGATTTTGTTATAACCTGAAGCAGACAAATGGGTCTATATTTGGAAATGGTATCAGCATCAGGAGTTTTTTGAAGAAGAATAATCATGCCAAAATTTATTCTAAACAAGTCCAACTTGCAAGCATGTAATCATCAAACAAGGCCACAATAGCATCTTTAATAATGGGCTAACAGGTCTGATAGAACTCAACAGGAATCCCATCAGGACCGAGGGCTTTATTCCTAACCATCTAGTCTAAAGCAAATTTAACCTCCTCTTCTGAGAAAGGTCTATCAAGGTCTTCATTATCATTACTATTCAATTTCTCATCATCACCCCAAATATTAGGATCTAAACAAACTAAGTCTCCCTCCCCCCTAACGCTAGTTACAATAACTCAAGTTCGAAGGTAAGACATAAAAGAAGTAACACGTGAAAAATTATAGTACCTTACCTTTTAACATAACAAATCAAGATGGGAATGGGCCGGTCCGGACCTGGCCTTGGACCTGGCCCTGTGGCCCCAGGGCCAAATTCGAGGGCCACGGGTCGATCCATTTCGAGAAAATGTTGTGGCCTCGTTGGCCCGTTGGGTACCCCAAGGCCGACCCAAAATCATGTGGCTTCTTCGGGCTCTCTGGCAGCAAGCAAGCTTGATCCTTTGCTTCTAACTGCAACCCCGATTCTGTTCTATACACCAACACAACACAATGTTGCTGCTCATTCAGGTTCGCTGACTGGTTCAGCTATGTGTGTATCGGTAGTTTAACTGCTAAAACATTGGAGAAAGCAAGTACGACATATCTTGCACTGATCGATCAAACCAAGCTAAATTACATTACACCCTTGTTGCACGTTCGATCAAACCCAGCTCCGCTTACTAGCTAGACCACTCTTCAAGAAGGATAACTCACAGAGCAATTTTATGTCTGGAAGAAAGCACGCGAGGGGATCACGCCTTGCTGTGCAGCGAGCTGGGAGGCGACAGGGAAGCCGATGAGACGACGAGCTGGGCGGCGACCTGGAAGACGACGAGACGGCAAGCTGGTAGGCGGGAAAGACGGCGAGCTGGAAGGCGAACGGGACTATGAGCCGGGCGGCGTCTGGGACGACGACGAGCTGGGCGGAGACCAGGAAGACGGCGAGCTAGGTGGCGACGAGTCAGGAGGATGAGCAGGAAGCAGCGCCACCGCCGAAGAGATGGATGGGGACAGGGCAGCGAATAGGCACCGAGCGCCTTGTTTAGCTGTTCTACAAGCGGCAGAGATGGTCGATGGGTCGATCCCGTCGACCCAATGGGTTAGTCGAAGCCGACCTTGTTGACCCAAAACAGCGTCCGGGGCCAACCCCTGTGACCCAATGGCCTCAAAAATTTGGGTCGGGTCAGCGACCCGGTGGGTCGACCTGGCCCGTTCCCATCTTGAATAACAAAGATGAGACAAACTATGACAGAAACAAAGTGGGCATATATAAAAACCGAATAAAGTACATAGGGTTACATGGGCAAGCAGAAAAACCACAATGAAAGGAAATAGTACGATAGATGGACGTGAAAAGGAGGACATGCAGGAACAGCTTGGCGGATCTAATCTCTACACTGCAAACCGACAGTGCAAAAGCTCATACAGGATAGTAGGTACTCCCTCCGTTTCAAAATATAAATGTGTTTTAGATTTATAAAAAGAATGTATCTAGACTTATTTTAGTGTGTAGATTTACTTCAAACATGAATGAACCTACATACTAAAATAAGTCTTGATATATTTGCTTTATAAATCTAAAACATTTTATATTTTGAAACGGAGGGAGTAGACAACAAAAACGGTCGGCCTTGGACATGCAGCGCCGAGAAATCATGGAGAAGCAAGTACTACCTCCGATTCTCCTCCCTCCTCTTCCCGGTCAAGCTTGCCTATCAACGCGCCCCCATCGAGGATGCTGCCAAACATGGCGGCCTCGTACATGTAGTTCATGATGGGGCTGTCTCCGGCGACACACGCGGGGCAGCCCTCCGGCGACACACGCCGGCTTCTCCGGCTCCGGCGACACAAACACCGGACAAAGGAAGACGAAGGAGACACCACAACGTTTTTCCCGGCGACGAACGCCGCGGCCGGCGAACGGCCTGTATCTTGGCTTTATTTCACTCAAAGCTGGAACACATACAACACAGGTACTCACGCACACACGCCGAGCCATACTCGGCACACACACAAGCTACACCTGGAAACTACATCTTCCTCATCTCTGCCCACTCACGAATACTCAGCTCACATGGGCTTAAATAGGCAGACTCACATGCAGCCGGAGCATCACACCCGCGGCCACTCACGCCACTAACAAACTGGGTACCGTGCACGCATACACTAACCAACTAACCATGCACGACCTATTCTTCCTCCTAGAATCTTTCCAGGAACCACACGTCCAGGCCACACCACCTAGAACCACTAGTGCACACGTACCCCTCTAACACCGGTTTGGAGGACCCTCTAACAGCGGTTCCACAACCGCTGTTGAGGGTTCGGTGTTAGAGGGGGGGGGCCTTTAACACCGGTTCCTATACGAACCGGTGTTAAAGGGTGGCGCTGCGGGCTGCCAGACCTCAGTTCCCTTTAACACCGGTTCAGATTCGAACCGGTGTTAAAATTCTTCTACTGCGAGATTTAAACGTTTTCTGCCGGCAGAACTCGCAGCGGCAGAAAACCTAATCTGCCGCATTTCTGCCCGCTTCGGGCGTATTTACGCGGGAGCGAGGAAATCGATCGGGAGCCGTATACTTATAAATCGTCATCGGTACATACGAGTACATGAATAATTAAGCAACTATTATTATACACAAACATCGCCATCGGCACATACATCGCCATCGGCACATACATCGCATACATCTACATCGCCGAGGTGGATATCTAAAGAGTTCTCCGCGTGATGGCGACCTCATCAAGTATGAACCCCGCCAATTCCTCTTGAATGGCTCGTATGCGTTCAAATGGTAGGAGTTGGTCCCGCATCCGTTCGATCTGAATATATATGAAGAATAAAACTCAACACAATTGATGGTAATAAAATAATGTTGTGGACTTTGTTTACTTACTCTAAGTTGTTCTAGTGCGGCTTGGCCTGTCAACATATCGTGTTGCGAATGAATTCGCAAACATAGTACCCACATAAGTTATTGCCGTGTCCTTGATGCGCGCGCTTTGCGAGAATAGAGAGTTCAATCAAAATAATAATCAATAAAGCATGATATAATGGAATTGGAAGCTAGCTAGTATTACTTACATTTTGGTCTACAAATTTTAGTTCTTCTGACCATTCACCCACGGCCCTGCCCG
The DNA here is from genome assembly GCA_030063025.1 of Avena longiglumis. Taxonomy (NCBI): domain Eukaryota; kingdom Viridiplantae; phylum Streptophyta; class Magnoliopsida; order Poales; family Poaceae; genus Avena; species Avena longiglumis. The sequence goes on from CP125973.1 coordinate 564,490,190, forward strand.
TGAACATTTTCCAAACCCTGTCCGACAAAGAAAATGGATAAAGGAGTAATTAATTACTTATTGTCACGAAAGTTGCCGATCTAGTGCGATAATATGATTGAAATTACCTGGAGCATCTCTCTAAAGTTTGCCCATAGCTCTTTTCTTTTAAGAACGAGTCCATGACAAGGACTTTTCTGAGTCGGGTTGAATGACTAGCGAATAAAGTGGAACCTGCACTCATAACTCATCATCGTTACACTTAACATCGAGTAAGTCAAACAGAATGTGTACAAGAGAGAGGGTAACAGACTCACGAGAAGTTGTAAGGCAATAGTATTTCCCTTTTGGTTTGTTGTCTCAAGAAGACTTTAGCAAGTAATCTTGTTTGCCCGGTTTTTCTTACCACTTCTTCATGAACTCTATTTGGGTCAACGAACCCAATGTCAAAAGGGCCTCCTTTCCTGCATTCCATAACCTTTTTCCTGCATAATAGTATATACATATATGGTGAGCATATATATATACATGCAATTAATGAAGTGAATGAGTTGAGATAAAAATTACAGAAATAGTACTTACACACAATAAAGGCTGATGGCAGCTTTGTCGAGTTCCTTCGATTGAATAGAAAATGCAAGTCTTGAATGTTGAAGTCGATCGTCGTCTCCGCACAAGAAAATCTGATCTCTTATATGCGCCGTGATCCATTCTTCCTTTCTCGTCTTGCAGAAATCAAGGTACCACTTGTGCAATCTTCGCATCTTTGTTGGTAGATTCTTGAGATCCTCTTTCTTGACGAGATTCTTCCCATACTTCCATGGCTGTATGGGGTTGGCATCGCATTTGGGCAAGTTGTCTCCCATGAGGTTCAAGTATGCAATGTAAGTCATCTCCATCTCATTGGCCTTTCTTTGTAGCTCTGCCTCGTAATCATTTACGGGAGGAGCGTCCCGTGTGTCGAACACTTGGAGCGGGGCGCATGATTGGTTTTCCTGCTCTCCGAGCATGGGAACTGTTTTTTGGGGTGCCGCAACTGCTACTTTCAGTCTCCCTACGGCGCCTTGCATCCCCCTTCAAAATCTGGCGCTCGCGCTCGTAGTCCGGCACAAGTGGGGTTTCAGGTTTCAAAAGATTATTGTAAAACTTCTCCACCACCGCCGGATCTATTTTCTCCTTTGGCTCGGCCCGTCTAGGTGCAAAGAATTTCCTGACCTCTTCTTCCGAGATCCTATTGGTCTCCTCGTCGCTGCGATTCCACGGTAAAACCGGCAATGGCTTGGCGGAAGGCTGCGAGACGTAGTTTTTTGAACTCTTTGGCGTACGGTTTCCTGCGGATTTCTTTGTGGCGTGCTCGATGCTCCTCGTGGCGGTGCTCTTCCTTCTGTTGAGGAGATGGCTGAAGCACCGGAGATGGCCGACGGGCGGAGATGGCTGCCACAGAGATGGCCGACGGGCGGAGATGGCTGCCGCAGAGATGGTGACGGCGGAGATGGCTGCCATGAGAGATGGCCGACGGGCGGAGATGGCTGCAGCAGAGATGGCTGAAGCGGCTCGACTGCAGCGACGGCAGAGGGGTGCAGTGACCTCAATTTGGAAGCACAATGTGTTCCTTCTTCCAAAGAATGGTTGTTTTCACTGCAAATTTGAGTTGAGTTTCCCCTTCACCGTAGCATGGTCAAGCTGTGCTTCCTCATATTCCTTCACAACCTCATCCACCCGACAATAGCATAGCCATCCGGAATCGGTCGGCGTGGTAAGTTCCACCAGCTACAGAGGTAAGGCATAGCCGTACCACCTTAATGGATAAGCCCATTAATCTCACATGCAGCTCAGCGTGTTCGCTCTCCGTGATCTCATCAACGGGTATCGAGGACCCGTCATTTCAGCGTTGGCTGCACGTTCTCCGTGGAAGCCCTGCTTTTCAGCCAGATGCAGGCGCGGGCAGCTTCCAATGCAGGCTCTTCATGCCGCTGAGATGGGCCGGTAGCTTGATGGTTTCATTGTGCATTCACTTGCGTCTGCGGCGCCCGCAAGTGCATGTTCTATCTGTGTCATCCGATCTGACGCTCTTTTCTTTTCTGCGCGCCATACGTAAGTCGCTCGGTCGGCAAACCCATCCTTCCATGTCATACCCCCTGTGCCTCGTGCATGTCCAGGGTATTCTTTTTTACCGATGGCGCGTGTGAGCTGGTCATTCTCTCTGTCGGGATGGAAGGTCCCGGCGGATGTTTCCTCGTATGCCGTGATGAGTTCAGTGACGGGTTTGGCAAGGATGGTTGGGAAGATACACAATCCTGTTTCTGGGTCCAACCTTGCCCCGATTCCGTAGAACCAAGTCTTTGCACGTAGGTCCCACCCATCTGTCTGGGGTGTGATCCTCTCTCAGAGGCCCTCAGCTTCCTCCCACTTAGGCCTCGAGATATGTAGCCACCGACCCGTCCTCTGGTGATATTCCTTCTTCAGGCATTAAGCGTATTGGTTTCGACCTCTTTTTAGCTATAGCACTTTTTTATATGTCTTAAATTCGGGCCAGTGAGGTCTTATCTTCGCATAATATGCGTCTTCGAAATTTGGAGTCTCGCCAGCTTTGACAAATTTGTTCAATTTTGTCTTCCAGTTGCGGAAAGCATCAGCCATCTTCTTTAGAGTCCACTCTTTGACCTTGTTCTTTATAACCGGGTTGTTTTCATCCTCCTCTGGCGGAAGGGTGAAATTTACCAACAACGAATTCCAAAGCGTTTCTTTGGATCTGTCATCGACAAAGGTACCGTCGCCCTTCTTTGGCTTATTCCAATTTTCAATTATGATTGGGATTTGGTCCCTAACAAGAACTCCAGCCTGACGTATAAATTTGTCTGCGGCCTTCTTGGGCTCCATCGGCCTGCCATCAACACGATCGCCGATCGTGAACTTTGCACGATCTTTCAACCGCCGGCTCGGCGCCTCGCTTGCTCTTTTTCGTAGAAGAAGATGGTTCTTGGCTGGTCGATCGAGGGCTAAAAAGAAAAGCGTTAATTAATACATGTAGAAGAAGATTGTTGGTGGAAGTCGGTGAGGCTTAATAAATGCATATACCTCGCGGACTTTGTAACCATTAAATTGCGTTCACGGAGTCTTCATCTTCTCCATGACTAGTACTTGAGCTCGTCGTCATGTCCCTCCAAGTTCGAGATATTGTGAGGTGTCCTCATCAATAATGTTCTCCATTATTTCTTCTTCTTCAAGGTTTCTACTAAGTGGATCCATAGTTTCTAAAACAATAATATTATCACACAAATATCAGTAATACATCTATTGAAATGCTCAAGCAGCGATGATATGACAGGTTAAAAGTATTGAAATGTAACCTAATACATGCTTGGTCATTTCAAACCCTAATTCGAGAAACCGGATTCATATGAGAGGGTACATTTACTTCTTCTAATTAACTTGTCATCAAAGTTGATTAACATAGCATGGTTATTATAATGCTATATTGACAACGAGAGGTGGCGGCGCTAGAGGCGAGCGGGGCGGGTGCGTGGGGTGTGCGTTGAACCAAAGACGGCGTGATGGTCTACCTAAAATGGGCGACACACCTCGGCGCTGTGTAGGCTCGCCGAGGACATAGGAGGTCGGTCGACGCATAATGGTGGCGGTGGTGGTCGGCGTGGCACAAAATATACACATGCATATACAATACACATACAATACAAATCCTTTGAATCAAACATGCATAATTTCCTATAGGATTTCCTATAGGATTTAATCCTAAATTTCCTATAGGATTTAATCCTACAAATTTCCTATACAAATCCTTTGAATCAAACATGCCCTTACTTATATCCCATGGGATGGCGGCGGCGGCGACGAGGTGGTGTGGGGCGGGCGTGAGGCGGACACGGATGCGGCGGTCTCGTCGGGCGGCGTGCTAGCGGCGTTTAGGCGTGGCCTATGAGCTCAAGCGGCGAGACGCGCTCTGCAGAGAGCGAGGTGGTCAGTTAGGGTTTAGGCGTGGCCTATTATAATATCTTTGCTATAAGCTATTTTATTTTTACTCCACATGCTTCTAATTCACATGTGCAAGGATTAAGGCCTAGATCGTCGGAGTCGATGTCATCTCTACACTTTTCTCTCCCTGTCAACTGGACCCCACCCGTCATCCCTAACCTACGACCATCCATCTGAGCAAGCTCACACGCAGGAAGGGGCTCGCCCGCGCCTCGCCGAGCTCGCCGCGCCCTGAACCGATCCCGCGCTGGGACCTCCCTCGCCTCGCGTCCCGCCCGCTCCCTCGCTCACGGGATCCCCTCTGCGGCCGCCTCCCGCCAAGGCCATCCACCTTCCTCCTCGACCACCTCTGGCTGCCGGCGCCAGCCTCCTCCCAGAGCTCCTCCCCAAGAAGCCGAGCCGTCTCGCCTGCACCCGCCAGCGTCCAGGCCTCCCGGCTTTGACCGCCTCGCCCGTCGGATGCGACCATCCTCCCGCATCGGCCTGCCCAACCGTTGCCTCGGGCAGCGGCGGGCCCTCTCCGGCGCCCGCCTTCGCAGAGCACCTCGTCGCGTTCCCGACCCTCTGCAGCCACCCCTCGCTCGGCGATGCACCGCTACCACCGTGGCCTGCCTCTCTGCGACACCGTCGTTTCCGCCTCTCGCTGATGGCGGCCCGGCGGGTGCGGGCGGCAACCGGCGTGGGCGGGTTCACCAGCGCCCTCGTGCACGATGGCGGGTAGCTCCCGGCTGCCATGGCGTGGGCCAGCGCCTCCAGCGGCCGTCGCCCGGTGGTGCGCGCCGCCTCGCCGAATCTTTGCCGGCGGTGCGCGGTGGTCGCGGTGGTGCCTGGTGGTGCTGATGGTGCTACTGCCGGCAGCGGTGGTGCGCGGTGGTCGAATCTTTGCGCCGTCGCCGGTGGCGGTCTTACTGCCGGCGAGGGACGGCTGGCGGAAGCGGCGCGCGAAACGAAGAGGAAGAGCGTCGGCGGCGAACCTCGGCGGCGGGCGGCAGCGTCGGCGGCGAGGCGGCGTCGGCGAAGGCAGCGTCGGCCAGCGGCGTCGAAGGCAGCGTCGGCGGCAGCGTCGAAGCGGCGCTTCGATCGATCTGGCTGCGTGGGAGGAATAAGGAGGGAGGTGAAATACCCCCCTTTAACACGATTCGTGGTGGAACCGGTGTTAAAGGCATTCAGCATTTATTACCCTTAACACGGTTCGACGAACCGGTGTTAAAGAATATCTTGTGGCACTAACACCGGTTCCCACAACCTGTTAAAGAAGGGTGTTTTCCACAGCGCATTTATTTCAGGGCTTTTTAATTCAGGGGCTTTTTAATTCGGGCTTTTTAATTCAAAATATGAATAATATATCATAATTTTCAGAAAAATAATATCTATCCATTCATGTAAATAATTTTATATTTACTTTACATGAAATTTTTAAAATAAATAAACACTTATTTCATGCATTAAAGGGCTTTTTAATTCAAAAATATGATATGAATTTAGAAAATTCATATCTTTTCATTTCAACTCGAAAAATATGAATAATATATCATAATTTTCAGAAAAATAATATCTATCCATTCATGTAAATGATTTTTATATTTACTTTACATGAAATTTTTAAAATAAATAAACACTTATTTCATGCATTAAAGGGCTTTTTAATTCAAAAATATGATATGAATTTAGAAAATTCATATCTTTTCATTTCAACTCGAAAAATATGAATAATATATCATAATTTTCATAAAAATAATATCTATCCATTCATGTAAATGATTTTTATATTTACTTTACATGAAATTTTCTAAAATAAATAAACACTTATTTCATGCATTAAAGGTGCTTTTTAAGATATATAAAAGAACTAAAAATTAAGATACATGGCCGATTAAGTAACAATCGGTAGGAACTGAAAATTAAGATACATAAAAGAACTGAAAATCAAGATACATGGCGATTAAGTAACAATCGGCCGAACTTGTTTCGGAATGTTGGAGTGATTTAGTCATGCTCCGCCTACACACTGTAATACTCACATGTAGTCGTCGTGACTTGCCATCATCGCTGTCGTTGTCGGGTCACCGTAATTGAACCTCTGGAGAATGCGTGGGCTGGACTTGAGGGTAGCGTGGGCTGGACTTGAGGGTAGCGGGGTTAGAGTCGGCGGCGGTGTCAGGCCATGACGCCTGAGAGTCCGACGCGCCACCATAGCCGACGGCCGGCCTCGTTGAAGTTAGGAGGAGGTGGGCCGTCCTCCTCGTGCTCGGGCGCCTCTCATGCCGATCCGAAGAAGGCTTCCCAAGTAGAGAAATAGTCGGGATGCCATCGGGATTCCTCCGCTCGGCGTGAGCTCAGTAGTAGTGGTTCGTGATGGCCATCCGGCGCCACACCTAGAGGACAGGAGAGGAACGCACACCTCCGGCGCTCGGCATCCAGCCAGCGGGACACGGTGGCCAGCGGCGGGGTAGTTCGAGGCAAAGCGCCTCCGCCTCCAGGGGTTAGTGCTACGGTGGAAGCCATGGGAAAGAGTGATGAGGTTGCGAATATGAGTCTAGAGATGTGCAATGACAATGGAGGCCAACCCCTACATATATATATAGTGAACTAGCGGGAAGAACTGAGGGAAGAATGGCGGGAAGAAAAATGGCGGGAAGAAAATGGCGGGAAGAATGGCGGGAAGAAAAATGGCGGGAAGAAAAATGGCGGGAAGAAAAATGGCGGGAAAAAATGGCGGGATGAACCTTTAGTCGGTTGGACACCAACGGACTAAAGATGATTCTAGTCCCGGTTGGAGACACCAACCGACTAAAGATGAATTTTAGTCGGTTGGAGACACCAACCGGACAAAACACTCGGCACTAATAATAGGGGTGAGTGCATGTCGACATTATGTCGTGCGGCGTGTACCTTGTCCCGGATGGTGTCACCAACCGGGACTAAAGATGAACCTTTAGTCACCAACCGGGACTAATAATAGGGGTGAGTGTCGACATTATTTTGTAAGTGTCAACACTATGTCGAGCTGCTTGTACTATAAATAGGCATCCTTGTGAGTCCAGTCCTCCAGCCAGTTTGAGGCAGGGACACCACTACGGCCAGTTTCAGGGAGATGCCGACGGAGCCCAGTCCTCCGGCATCTCCGAGAAACTGGTCATAGAGGCACTCCCTAATATGTGAAATTAGTTAGCTCCCTGGTGTATTGATCTAGTTAGACAAGTTACAAAGCTGCAAGATGGTTTTCGAGAGCAGGGACACCACTACGGCCAGTTTCAGGGAGATGCCGACGGAGCCCAGTCCTCCGGCATCTCCGAGAAACTGGTCATAGAGGCACTCCCTAATATGTGACCGCGCGCGTTTGGAGATCAGATCTTAATGGTAATGCGATTCGGGACAACGTCTTCGCATACTCCCGGTCCATCCACAAAACATGACTAACACTCAAGACATGTATTAAAAACATGAACTAGAGTTACATAATATGAGCATGAACTTCTTGGCATATGCCCTTCCTTATGATCGCTTGATCGTAACCATGGAGCATCTTCTTTACTTAACGGAATGCTTGGGTCGTTTTCCTTTGTGAAGGGCGGAATTTCATCAAACTTATTATAATCTTGACATGTACATCTTGTCCTCGATTCCCACGATGTTTCTTTTCCTGAAAGAACTATGTGACGCTTTGGCTCATCATATGATGTATTCGTTTGCATATTTTTTCTTTTTTGGTCCGGAGGACATGTCCTTCACATAGAAAACTGAGCCACATCATTGGCTAGGACGAATGGTTCGTCTAAGTTCTTCATAAGATTGTTGAGATCCACCGTTGTCATTCCGTACTTCTTGTCTACCTCAACCCCTCCTCCTTAGCTTGACCCATTTGCATCGAAACAAGGGGACCTTAAAATTAGGTCCATAGTCAAGTTCCCATATCTCCTCTATGAACCCATAATACGTGGTCTTTTGCCCATTGTCTTCTGCACGCAGCGGACACCACTTTTGGTTGGTGCTCTTTTATCTTGGCCTATCGTGTAAAATGTATTCCCATTTATCTCGTACCCTTGGAAAGTACATACAGTCGAAGACGGTGTCCTGGCCAACAAGTATGCCTGATCCCCAAGCAGTGGTGTTATTCGTGAGAAGTCTTTTGACCCGCCAAAACTCGCCATGTGTTCACTTATAATCCATTCATCAGACTGCCCCGGGTGTTTGAGGCGTATTAAATTCTTGTGTTCATTGATATACGGGGCAACCAAGATAGATCTTTGTAAAACCGTGTAGTGTGCTTGATTGAGAGAATGCCCGTCCCTACATATCATTGCTTTACATCCTAGGGTGCCTTTTCCACGCAGTCTCCCCTCATGTCGTGATTCTGGAACACCAATCGCCTTAAGGTCAGGAATAAAATCAACACAGAACTCAATGACCTCCTCTGTTACATAGCCCTTGGAGATGCTTCCTTCTGGCCTAGCACGGTTATGAACATATTTCTTTAAGACTCCCATGTACCTCTCAAAGGGGAACATATTGTGTAGAAATACAGGACCGAGAATGGCAATCTCTTCTACTAGGTGAACCAGGAGATGCGTCATAATATTGAAGAAGGATGGTGGGAACACCAACTCAAAGCTGGCATTCAAAGCTGGTGGGAACACCAACACAAGACGGGACCTTGATACTGCTCAGACATTCAAAAAAGATTTCCTTCTCTGCTTTGGTAAGAGCGTAGCTGGCAGGAGTTAAGTGGCATCGTTTACCCTTCTCGTTCTCAGGATGCATAGGCTCTTGGGGCCTTGAGGCGTTCTGGTCTTGTCGTGCTTCCGTGTATCTTTTGTCTTCCCATACACTCCTAGAAAGCCTAGCAGGTTCACGCAAACATTCTTCGCCACGTGCATCACGTCGATTGAAGCGGACCTCTAAGACTTTCCAATAGGGTAGGTCCCAAAATATAGATTGCTTCTTCCACATGGGCGTGTCCGGCATCGTCATTCGAACAGATAGACTGCCAGGACCTTTTCCAAAGATTACTTCTAGGTCCTTGACCATACCAAATACCTCCTCACCGATGCGGAGGGAGGCTTCCTCCGGGTTACGCCAGACGTTTGAAATGCTTGCCTTTCTTTCTTCTTGGATGCAGGTTCGGAAGAAATCGGCGATACCCTAGGTACACAACCTTCTTACATTTATCCAAATATACACTTTCGTATCATCTAACAGTGTGTGCATGCATTGTATCCCTTGTTTATGCGCCGAAATGTTACTAAGAGCGCCAATCATTGATGGTTCTGAAAAGCAATGCTCGAGGGTCAAATGGCTCCCCTTTGTGCTCATCCCACATACGTACACCTGGTTTGGCCCACTGTAAAAGTTCTTCAACTAATGGCCTTAGGTACACATCAATGTCGTTGCCGGTTGCCTCGGGCCTTGGATGAGCACCGGCATCATAATGAACTTCCTCTTCATACACAACCAAGGAGGAAGGTTATAGATACATAGGGTCACAGGCCAGTCTTTGTGGAGCTCTGCTCACCAAAAGGATTCATGCCGTACTTAGACCAAACCTTAAGTTCCTTGCGTCACGTGCAAAGTCCGGTACTCTCGACTTTTCTCCTTTGTGACCCATCGGTGGGTGTCTCAACATCGCGTCTTTCTTAAGGTCTTCCATGTTCCATCGCAACAACTTGGCATGCTCTTTATTTCTGAAGAGACGTTTTAACCGTGGTATTATAGGAGCATACCACATAACCTTGGCAGGAACCTTCTTCCTAGGGCCTCGCCCTCAACATCGCCAGGATCATCTCGTCTGATCTTATACCGTAGTGCAGTGCATACCGGGCATGCATCCAAATTCTTGTACTTCTCACCGCGGTAGAGGATGCAGTCATTAATGCAGGCATGTATCTTCTGCATGTCTAATCCTAGAGGGCATACAACAATCTTTGCTTGGTATGTACTGTCGGGCAACTCATTATTTCTTGGAAGAAGATTCTTCATTTTTACCAACAACTTTGAAAATGCGCTGTCAGTCACACCGTTCTCTGCCTTCCATTGCAGCAAATCCAGTGTGGTACCTAGCTTTTTGTGGCCATCTTCGCAAGTTGGATACAACAATGTTTTGTGATCCTTTAACATCTGCTCCACTTCTCCTTCTCCCGATTTCACATTCTTCCTTTGCATCGGTAATGGCCCGACCAAGATCGTCATCACGGGCCCATCTGCTCCCTCTTGATCTTCATTATCTACCCCCGTTGCAGTATCATCATATTCAGGATACATATTATGATAGTTTTCATCATCCTCTTCTTCTTCGTTGTCTTCCATCACAACCCCTTTTTCTCCGTGCTTGGTCCAACAATTATAGCTGGGCATGAAACCGGATCGAAGTAGGTGGGCGTGAATGGTTCTGGTATTTGAGTAGTCTTTCTTGTTCTGACAGTGAACACACGGACAACACATAAAACCATTGTGACCACGGTTTGCATTAGCCACAACGATGAAATTTTGGAGGCCCGTAATGTACTCGGAAGTGCGGCGGTCACCGTACATCCATTGCCGATTCATCTGCATTAATATGTAGTATATATCAAAAAAATAATAGGGAGATGACCATTTATATATATAGTACATCAATGACACATAAAACTATAGTTGCCGACCTCGTCGAGACGGAAAGAGCAACAAGAAAGCTTATTTTGAGCTCTCGGGCATTTCACCGAACACCTCTAGTGCATATGAAAAAACACAAACTAGCACTCTTCACACCCTCTTGCTAGGCTCCAAAATGTGAAAAAATGGAAGAGTGGGGTGTGTGTGGGCTGGGGTGGTGTCTTATATAGCCCCCACCCCTTTAACACCGGTTCGTGCCACGAACCGGTGTTAGAAGTCTGTAACCACTGGTGGAGGGACCTTTAACACCGGTTCGTGGGCGAACCGGTGTTAAAGGGCTCTTAATGCCGCAGAGGCCACGCTGGTACGGCCCCCCCTTTAACACCGGTTCGTAGAAGAACCGGTGTTAAAGCCCATTTTCGGGATCAACAAAAGCCCGCGTTTCCACTAGTGAACGCACCCAAGTCGTGTTTATTCCTAACAGTTCACCTGCCAGGCGTGGTGGCTGGCATGGGCGAGGAGCCAGGACATCTCGAGGACGAGGCCCTTGGAGAAGAGCTGGGCCAGTTGCATGCGCGTGGATTCGGCGAGGTGCTCCTCGTGCTGCTCGTCCACCTTACCCTGCCGGAAATACTCCAGTGGACCAGTGACGATGGACCACCAGAGGGCGCCGAGCAGGTGTTCGTCCTGGCGGTCGAGGAACCGGCGCACATGGTTGCAGGTTTCCTCGCCGTCGCAGGCGTAATCGGGGTCCAGGGGCCTGCTGAAGCCGGTGGTGCGGAAGTCGGCGTCGAAGACCTCGTCGAAGTCGGCCTCGCGCTGGGGCCGCGCCGGCGACTTGCGGGCCTTGGGCCATCCCAGGAGGGCACGGCGGGAGAGCATGTGCCGGTCGTTGGTGATGTGCCACGTGTACTCGTTGGCGACCATCCGGGCCGAGGGCTCGTGCCACCTCAGCCCCTTGCCTTTAGGGGGAAGCACGTTGCCGATTGCGTGTTGGGTGCTCTTCCACAGCGCGAGGTCCGGCGATAGGCGCAGCTGCACCACCCTGGGAAGCGGCGCCGCTTCCTCGTCGCTGCCGATGCTAGCAAACATCTCGGCCACCATGTCTTGGGCCTGGCGTGATAGCCTTCTTAGATCCGCCGTGGCTCCCTCGCCGATCAAGGCCCTCGCCTCTGAGTAGCCCGCGTGCACGGGGAAGCCAACAAGCTCGGCTTCGGCCTCGCCCTCGCCCCAGAAATGCGGAGGGATTCTAATAGTGGCGCCGCCGGGGAGATCATCTATGTCCAGCCCCGTCCGGACCTCAATGTTGAGCCCTTGGAGAGAGCAGCTACCCCATCGAGGGAATGATGCGAAGAAGCGTCAAAAAGAGCTACTACATAGTAGTAGTAGGTGCGCACAAAAGACCAGCAACTCCTCCCAACCTTATCCTCTCTCGTCTTCTTCCCCCACTCCGTTGAGAGTCAACCCCCTTGCGCCGGGCCTCTCCGCCGCCCCCCCCCGCCAGATTAGCTGGCTGGGGCGGGGTATGGGGAGGTGCCGGATGTAGTGGTAGGATTAGTTTTTGTCGGTCTTGGCAGTTTTCTGCCGTTTCTTGGCGTCTTGCCGGGAGTTCTTGTGGGTTAGATCTTGGGGCCAAGATCTACTCATGGCTGGTGGTGCTGCCCCTCCTGGCGTCGCTCCGGTGGCCGGAGCTGCGGGTGGTGGTTGTTGCCGGCGACTCCATTAATAAAGGGCCCTTGGAGCTCCTTCTTCCATTGAAGATGGCGGAGGCTGCCTCATCTCTCCCGCCTGGCCATGGTGGCTGGGGGGTGAGGTCAGGTGGTGCGGCGTGGTGGCTCGTCCATCTTCCCCCGGCCGCCGTGGCGGGCGAGAAGTCGATGGCTGCTGGTTCCTCTTGGCCATCCTCTAGATGGTTTCTCTGCAGATCTGTGTAAAGATGAGATGCGCTTCTGCTGTCCTGGCCGGCCGTGGTGGCGGAGGGACGCTATTTACGCTGCCGTCTCGGTTTTCTTCATCTTGCAGGTTTCTATCTAAGAAGGTGTGGCTCGTGCAGCTACCTGGCGGCGATTCAGCGGTCGCTGGATTGGTCGTCCTTGTCGATCGATTCCATGGGAATTCCGTGTTGGCAATCTCCGACCGCTGCTTGTCAAATAAGCCTGTTTCTTGGGTTCGTCGATTCGACATCTTCTACGGCTCCCTCTCCTCATCTCGGGCAGGAGCGCTGAGGAGAGAGCTTGGTTTCTTTGTGCGGTGTCGACGAATCCTGGGAGCTCGTCGCTGTTGGTTTTCGGCGATTTCTCTCTTTCTGGGTGCAGAGGTTGCGACTGCAAGGGAGAGTTCTCTGAGGAGCAATGGCGAGGGGTTCGCTTGGAGAAGTGAAGCCATTTTTATCTGCAATTCCAAATCAGAGGCATGCAGCCAGCCGATTATCCAAGCCAGCTTAAGCAGGCAAAGCTCGGCGCTCCCTCAACCTCCATCGTGAGGCCAGTCAGAAGCAGAGACGTGTTGGAAGGAGGGCCCAATTGCGTTTCCTGTTTATGTTTTAGGGTGCTCTTTGTAAAGCGTTTGGACCTGTTTGTCTTTTCATATCTTTTAGGGTTCTGCGTGAAAATGTGTAACTCCACCGTTGTTTTTTAATGAAGGCTTCCTGCCCCTTCTGGGGCTCTCCTCTTCAAAAAAAAAAATCGAGGGAATGATGCGTCCAAGCCCATGATTGCCGCGTGTGGTGCTACTCATTGTATTCCCCCCGCTTTATATAGCCCACATCAGTAGACTCGCCCATGATGGCCGTTTTGACCCGGGTAAATGTCATATGTATCTCATCTCTGCCCACATTGCACAATTAACAGATTTCAGTCCTCGTTTTTGACTTTGCAACTCGCTTCAAAACACAACAACTTGCACCAATGAAGCACACGAGCCAGGCTGCAAGGAGGACATATAGTAGTGTACTATATCACCCACTTTGGTACACTAGTTGTTCATTTGTTGCCATCCTCGACTCACTTGTCTCCCATCATCTGGCCAGCTTGGACAAAAACCAACCACCAGGTCTTACATGTGCTCTAGGAGATTCCACACATTGGTTTGGCATGTTGTGCCTCGGCTAGCTGCTCATCTTCATCTATCCATCTTTAAATCATAATTCAGATCACATAATCAAAATAATATGATTTTTTTCTGAACAAAGCACCATGATAATAAACTTTCTACAAACAACTTGTATACCTTCTTGGAGTGCCGTGGTATTGCCGATGAGTACGCCATGGAGGGATCCTCACAGTGCGTGTTTAGAGACGTGGGGTAAGGCGGACGGTTGACGGGTACGAGGTAACACAGCTTACCTAGGTTCAGATCCCACGACGGTGACGGAATCCTACTCCTGCTATAAATCACTATAAGGGCAATACGCCGAATTACAGAGATAGGTTCGCTGTGCGAGGTTGTGTGAAGTTTTCTATGATCGTGCCCTAAAGGCTCCCATAGGCCCGACTTATATAGTCGCCAGGTCCTAGGATTACAGGGAAAAGTCCTAGTCGGACAGGTTACAGAGTCCTACACTGTCTATTACTAGTCTTGTGTATCTTGCACTCCAAGGCTCCGGGTACGTTGGTGACTCCACCGTTGCCTTCCTTTATCCGGCATGGGCCTCCCTTCTGGATCCATCTAACTGGGCCACCCAACAGGCCATAGGCCATGCTACCGATTATGGGCCACCCGGGTTAGCCGAATAAGAGACATGCTATAAGGATACCCATATAGCATACCCCCAACAGTAGCCCCCGGAGAACTCCGAGATCTTGCGCCGTCTTGACTCTTCACGCGGAATGCTCCGTCTAGATGGATGTCGGCAAATCGTCAAGCAACATCTTGTAGTCCTCCCAAAGAATCCTGCAAGGCTTTCTCCGTCTTCGATTTGTAAGTCGGAGAAATGCTGAATCTTCCATCGTATTCTTCCGTAGTCGGATTGAATCTGTATATGTCAGAATCTTCGATGCGACGGCTAATCTACCCATGTCAGATAGGACGACGTATGCTTAGGTCAGCGACGCCTCGTAACTCACACATGCAGAGAACGCAATCATATCCGATTCTCCCGCACGAGCAATACGAACCGTTGGCGGCGACGGTTGGAGACGTGGCGAAATTTCTGCGCACGTTCGCGAACACGTCGTCTACGCGTCAACCGTTCGATCAAGCTGCACGAATCTTGACGCCGAGGATGATAAATAGTAACCATGGGGAATTTTCCACTTTTTACCTCATTCTCCTCGCATCATCGTCTTCCTTCAGCCGCGCGTTCCCTCGAGTTCTCCGCGAGAAACCTCGAGAAAACCCTAACTCTCCACCGCACCAGTTGCTTCCAACCTTATCTCCATGGCGAACAGCAGCACCTCCCCATCCATGGCGGCGTCGAGCGAAGCTGCGGCGAAGCCGGCAAGCTCCATCGTTGTGCCCCCAGAGGGCTTGGTCATCCCCGCATCGGCGGTGATCGAGTCCACCGGCGACGACCAAAATCTGGCGGCGCAAGAGCCACTGGAGGAAGAGCCAGACTCGCATAAGGGCGACTGGCGCGGCTCGGACATCACCGACCGCGACATCCAAGAGATGGTCGCCGAAGGCTACCTCCCCGCGACGGAGGGGCTTGCCTGGCGGGCGGCGCCGGCCGGCGAGGTGACACCTTCTCCCCAAGCCGGAGAAAAGGTGTACCTCAAAGCTCAGCTGGTACGCGGCGTTTCCCTGCCCATCTCCCACTTCTTCCTCTCCGTCTTAAACCACTACAAGGTCCAGCCCCATAACTTCTCCCCCAATAGTATCTTAGTGCTTAGCAACTTCGCGGCACTTTGCGAGGGTTATCTAGGGATAAGGCCTAGGTTAGACTTGTTCGTGTACTTCTTCACCGTCAAACGTGAAGCCGGACATAGTAAGGAGGAGCTTAGGAACTGCGGCACCATAAGCTTCAAGATTCGACCTGGCCGGCGGTTCCCCGACATTGTCGGCCACGAGTCCTGCAAGAATTGGCAGCGGACATACTTCTACGGCCCTGACATTCCTCTGGCGGGCCGAGAAATGATGTACCCGGACTTCGCGGATGGAGCCATCGCTGAAGTTTCCACATGGAGATCCCAAGCCTCCCTTCCTTCCGACCTCGACGCTTCCCGTGCTATAAGGCGGATCGAATGGTTCGTAGATACGGGTTAACCGGCTTGGACCTAGCCATGTGCTGGTTCATCAGGCGAATCCAACCTCTGCAGCACCGCGCGAAGTATATGCATGAGTATACCAGTGATCGAAGGGATAGCCTCCGGATCTCTGTGGATAACTTCTCGAGCGACTCCGTCAAGCTCCGCCTAAAGGACATCGTCAAGGTGAAGGATAAGAAGCGTGGCTTCACCATCACCTACGACATGTTAAATGACGCAAGTGCCCAAAGGTAGGTATTTATTTTCCGTGTACGACATATGCTCCAGTTCTTCCGTCTTGCAAACACCATCTTATCTAACACGGTGATTTATCACTTAACAGCTTAGCGATCTAGATGAGGGCAACCTGGCTGCCCAAATCTACGATCCAAAGATGAAGGAAGTCACGGTCGTGTCCGATGACGATGTCCCGTTGGCGCGAAAGCGGAAGAGCTCCATCTCTGACGCTGCCGACGGAGGCAAGAAGAAGAAGACGGAGGGTGGAGCCTCCAAAAAGACTACCGCCACCCTGGAGGCGGAAAAGAGAAAATCCACCGGGATTTTTGCCAAAGCACCCCCCCCCCCTAGTGTATGTAGGGGTTCGTAGCATGGAAAACAAAATTTTTCTATCGCATACAAACAAACAAGCCAAGATCTATCTACTAGATTGTAGCAACGAGTCGATGGTATAACTTACCCTCGAAGATTCCAAAGCGTTTAACGAGAGCGGATTCTCGTGGGTGATGTAGTCGTACTCTTTCCGATCTCAAGATCGTGTGCGATCCTTCGCGCCACGTTCCAGCAGCGCTCCAGCGATCGGTCACACGTTCATTTTCGGCGAAGACCTTCCTCTCCCATGTTCCAGCGGCGGAGGTTGTAGCACTCTCCTCGCGATTCGGCGGCCTGTGGCGTGGTAGGAAGTAGAGGGAAATCATGAGGCTTCGCCTTAAGCCGGTGCGAGTATGGTGGAGCTTATGAGAGAGGCTATTAGTGGTCTAGTAATTAGACACACCAATTAGAAGGCTCTAAACCAATTAGAAGGCTCTAAACCGCTGGCTAAAGCAATTAGAAGCTCTAAACCAAAACGGCTCTAAACCGGAGATCTAGAGGTGAAACTTGTGTGTCTCTAGGAGGAGCCCTGCCCCTCCTTATATAGGTGGAGGGGCCTTGGCGCGCCAGGGGAGGGAGGGAGTCCCTCCCCAACTCGGCCTAGGGCTGGGCGCCGGCCTGGAGGAGTCCAACTCCTCCTCAGTTAGTTCCAACTCCTCTTGCTTGTTTCCCACAGTTTCTTGTTTTGGCAGTTTGACTTTCAAACTGGACATTTGACTTTTCTGTTTTAGGATTCAATTTAATCCTTTATTTGGGACAGCAAGAACACTTAGTACATGATGCAATCATTCCAATAAGTAATGACACATTCATGTACCCCTCCCCCCCGGAGTGCCGGACAATCCGGAACCTTCTAGAACATTTCCGATGAAAACACCGGAATCATTTCCGAACTCCGAAATGGGACTTTCCTTATATGAATCTTATTCTCTGGACCATTCCGGATCACCTCGTGATATCCCGGATCCCATCCGAGACTCCGAACAACATTCGGTCTCTTTCTCATAATACCATAACTACTCAAACAACGTCGAATCCTTAAGTGTGTCTCCCTACGGTTCGTGAATTATGCGGACATGATCGAGACACTTCTCCGAACAATAACCAATAGAGGAATCTGGAAATTCATATGGCTCCCATATTTCTCGATTACTTTGCGATCGAATGAACCACTTACATACGATACCAATTTCCCTTTGTCTCACGATAGTTTACTTATCCGAGGTTATGATCGTCGGTATCTTTGCATACCTAGTTCAACCTCGTTCCGATAAGTACTCTTTTCTCGTTCCGTGATATGTGATCCCTTGTGACCAAGTCACATGCTTGCAAGCCAATTGGATGACATTCCACCGAGAGGGCCCAGTATATCTATCCGTCATGTGGATGGACAAATCCACTCTTGATCCATGTGTTTCAACCAATACTTTCCGAACACTTAATGCCACCTTTATAGCAACCCAGATACGGTGTGGTGTTTGATGTCATCAAAGCATCCATCCGGTAAAGGTGATATGCATGATCTCATGGTCGAAGGAATTAGGTTACTATGTATCAGAAAGCATATAGCAATTGAACTATTGAAATGACTTGATCTTTATGCTACGCTTATCTATAGGAGTATGTCCACCATATCATTCTCCTAACGATATGATCTTGTTGTTGATAACATCTCAATGTTCATGATAGGAAACCACAATCATTAATCAACCAACAAGCTAGTGAAGTATAGAGGCTATACTAGGGACTTCAAATTAAGTTTACAAATCACACAAGTATCAATGTTTCCTTATTAATACCATTATAGCATGAATGTAAACATTTATCATAAACACAAAGATATAATAATAACTACATTTATTATTGCCTCTAGGGCATATCTCCACAGTCTCCCACTTGCACTAGAGTCATCTAATCTAGATTACATGGTAATATACCGAACACCCATGGCAGTTTGGTGTTGGTCATGTTTTGCCCTCGGAGAGGTTTAGTCAATGGATCCCACATTCGGATCTGTGTGTACTTTGCAAATCTTTATATCCCCATCACGGATATGTTCTCGAATAGCGTGAAAACACAGACTTGATATGCTTGACTTCTTGTGTGACCTTGGTTCTTGCGCATTGGCTATGGCGCCCATGTTATCACATAGATAGACATTGGGTCCAACGCACTTGGAACCACACCAGCTCTGTAATGAACTCTTTCATCCATATCGCTTCTTGTGAAGCCTCAAGCGACCATGTATTCGATTCGGTTGAAGATCTCGCCACAACGCTTTGCTTTGCACTCCTCCATCTAACTGCTGCACCATTCAAAATAAATATGTATCCGGATTGTGATTTAGAATCATCTGGATCGGTGTTCCAACTAGCATCGGTGTAACCATTAACAACGATCTGTTCATCACCTCCATAAGAAAGAACCATATCCTTAGTTCTTCTCAAGTACTTAAGGATGTTTTTGATCGTCCAATGATCCACTCTGGATCACTTTGATATCTACTAGTTAAACTAACGGCATATGCAATGTCGGGTCTAGTACATAGCATGGCATACATTAGAGATCCTATGGCTGAGGCATAGGAGTCTTACTCATCCTTTCTCTATCTTACGCGATGTCGGACTTTGAGTTTTACTCAAGGTCGTATTGAGCAACATGGGCAAGAACCCTTTCTTGCTTTCTTCCATTCCAAATCTCTTTAGAACTTTGTCCAAATATGTACTCTGTGACAATGATATTTGGCGTTTGATCTATCTCTATAAATCTTTATGCCTAATATGTAAGCTGCTTGCCAAGATCCTTCATTGAAAAACTATTATTCAAATATTCCTTGACACTATTAAGAAGGTCTACATCATTCCCAATCAACAATATGTCATCCACATACAGTATTAAGAATGCTCTGAGCTCCCACTCACTTTCTTGTAAATACAAGCTTCTCCATAAGTTTGTATAAAACCAAAACTTTTGATTACCTTATCAAAACGTTGATTCCAACCGGGATGCCTTCAATCCATAGATGGACCGTTGAAGTTTGCATACCTTGTTAGCATCTTTAGGATCGACAAAACCTTTGGGTTGCATCATATACAACTCTTCATCAATGTCTCCATTGAGGAATGCTGTTTTGACATCCATCTGCCATATCTCATAATCATAATATGCAGCGATTGCTAACATAATCCTCACAGACTTTAGCTTCGCTACTGGTGAGAAAGTCTCATCGTAGTCAACTCCTTGAATTTGTCGAAACCCTTTTGCGACAAGTCGAGCTTTATAGACAGTAACATTACCATCGATCTGTTTTCTTCTTGAAAATCCATTTGTTCTCGTGACCTTCCGCCATCCGGTAAGTCCACCAAAGTCCATACTTGGTTTTCGTACATGGATCCAATCTCGGATTTCATGGCTTCTTGCCATTTATTGGAATCTGGGCTCATCATCGCTTCCTCATATGTCTCGGGGTCATCGGTGTTGTCCACCACCATGACATTCATAACGGAATCATACCAATCTGGAGTGGAAGTTCTCGTTGACCTCCGAGGCTGTAGCAACTTCAACCGAAGTTTCATGATCATTATCATTAGCTTCCTCTCTAATTGGTGCAGCACCACAGGAACTTCTTCGGTCTGCGCTACTCGCAATTCGAGAGAAGGTTCGACAACCTCGTCGAGTTCTACTTTCCTTCCAGTCACTTCTTTCGAGAGAAATTCCTTCTCTAGAAAAGATCCATTCTTAACAGCGAAGATTTTGCCTTCGGTCTATGATAGAAGGTATACCCAATAGTTTCCTTGGGTATCCTATGAAGACGCATTTTCGCTTTGGGTTCAAGCTTGTCATTGTAACTTCTTTACATAGGCTTGCATCCCCAAAATTTAAGGAACGACAATTTAGGTTTCGTCCCAAACCATAATTCATATGGTGTCGTTTCAACGGTTTAGATTGCCCTATTTAAAGTGAATGCGGCTGTTTCTAATGCATAACCCCAAAATGATAGCGGTAAATCTGTAAGTGACATCATAGAACGAACCATATCTAAGAGAGTTTGATTACGACGTTCGGACACACCATTACGCTGTGGTGTTCCCGGCGGTGTCAATTGTGAAAGTATTCCGCACTTCTTTAAATGCTCACCAAACTCGTAACTTAGATATTCACCTCCACGATCAGAACGTAGAAATTTAATCTTCTTGTTACGTTGATTCTCTACCTCACTTTGAAACTCCTTAAACTTCTCGAAAGTTTCGGACTTATGTTTCATGAAATAGATATACCCATATCTACTCAAGTCATCTGTGAAGGTAAGAACATAACGATAACCACCGCGCGATGCTATACTCATTGGACCACACATATCGGTATGTATGATTTCCAATAAGTCCGTAGCTCGCTCCATCATACCAGAAAATGGAGTCTTAGTCATTTTTCCCATCAGACATGCTTCGCATCTTTCAAGTGATTCAAAATCAAGTGATTCAAGAAGTCCATCGGAATGGAGTTTCTTCATACGTTTCACTCCGATGTGACCAAGACGATAGTGCCACATATAGGTCGAATTATCGCTTGATTTCAAACGTTTAGCCTCAATGTTGTTGATATGTGTATTTCCACTATCGAGATTCAATAAGAATAGACCATCTATCAAAGGTGCATGTGCATAAAACATATTACTCATATAAATAGAACAACCATTATTCTCATTTAAACAAGTAACCGTCTACAATAAACAAGATCCCGATATAATGTTCATGCTCAACGCAGCACCAAATAACAATTATTTAAGTATAAAACTAATCCCGATGGTAGATGAAGGGTAGCGTGCCGACCGCGATCACATCAACCTTTGATCCGTTTCCCACGCGCCGTCACCTCGTTCTTCGCTAGCTTCCGTTTATTCTGCAAAGACTGTTTCGAGTTACAAATATGAGCAACCGAACCAAGTATCAAATACCGTGCACTACTACAGTACTAGTGAGATACACATCAATAACATGTATATCGGATATACCTTTCTTCTTGATGTTGCCGTTCTTCAAATCCGCCAAGTACTTTGGGCAATTCCGCTTCGGTGACCTTCTCCCTTGCATAAAGCACTCGAGATCGGGCTTAGGTCCAGCCCTGGTCTTCTTCGTCGGCGTGGTAGCTTTCTTACCACCCTTCTTGAAGTGTCCTTTTGCTTAGACTTGCCTTTCTTGAATTTGGTGGTCTTATTGACCAACAACACTTGGTGCTCTTTCTTGATCTCCACTTACAGATTTCAACATGGCAAAGAGTTACGCAACGTCTTGTTCATGTTCTGCATGTTGTACTTCATCACAAAGTTCTTGTAACTTGGTGGTAGTGATTGGAGGACACGGTAAATCCCCAAAGCATTAGGAATCACTATACCCAAGCTTTTAAGTTTGTTTGCGTGCCCAGACATCTTAAGCACATTCTCACTGACGGAGCTGCCCTCTTCCATCTTGCAGTTAAAGAACTTTTCAGAAGCCTCATAGCTTTCAATTGCCGCATGAGTCTCAAAAATCAATTTGAGATCTTCGACAATATCATATGGGTCTAAATCCTCAAACCTTTTCCGAAGCTCCGATTCTAAACCATACAAGATAGCACCTGAACTATGGAGTCTTGATTCTTCCGAGAGGTAAACATTCTTTACTTCATCGGAAGCATTGGCTGCAGGGTGGGTCACCCAATGTGCATCCAAACATAGGTCAATTACCGTGTGAGGACAATCCTCACATTGCGGAACCAATCCGCGAAGTTGCTTCCATTGTTTTTCAACTTTTCTTTCTCTAGGAACGCATTAAAATTGATGGTAGGGGCTGCCATTGATCTACAACATATTTGCAATAGTTTAGACTAAGTTTATGACAAATTGAGTTCAAATTAATAATAAAATTAAACTAGGTGAACTCCCACTCAAAACAATATCCCTCACATTGTTTTAGTGATCACACGAACCAAATCCACCATATCAATACCGATCATCACGAGAGTTGACATAGTTTCAATGGCGAACAATCGACATGTTCATCACATCTACTATATGATTCATGCTTTACCTTTCGGTAATCCGTGTTCCGAGACCATGTCTGTACATGCTAGGCTCGTCAAGATCAAACCTTAGTTTCTGCATGAGCAAATCTGGCTTGCTCACGTTGTATACACTTGCGAATCTAACACACCGATCATCACGTGGTGCTTGAAAGAACAAGCTTTAGCAACGGTGCTAACTAAGGGTGAACACTTTATGATTTGAAATTGATGTGCATGAGGATCATCTTATAATGCTACCGCCGTCTACTAAGCAATACAAGATGCATAAAGGATTAACATCACATGCAATTCAATATATATGTGATATGATATGGCCTTTCTTCTTTGTGCCTCCGATCTCCATCTTCAAGCACGAACATGATCTCCATCATCACCGGCATTGCATCAAGGTCAATGACGCTTCTCCATGGTTGTCGTCTACCGGTTTCAACTATTACAACTACTTTGAATAGACACGGGTCTTAACATAAATTAAAGACAACCATATGGCTCCTGCCGGTTGCCGACTTACAATAAGGAACATTGCATACATCAAATATAATCACAATCATGGCCATATCACATCATCAGACACACCGCAAAACAAAGTTAGACGCCTCTACTTTCTTTGCATATTTTACGTGGTTTGGGGCTTTCAATAAGTGTCGTTCTAACTTACGAACAAGAACCACAACATTGATACTAGCATTGTTGATCACCCGTTGTAAATTGGATCTTAACTATGCTAGGAGAAAGCAGGCACCATAAAGCCACTTATGCAATACAAGTTGCATGTCAAGCGTGGAGCAAGTCTCATGAACGATGTCATGTAAGGTTAGCCCGCCGCTTCATCCCAACATACCGCAAGATGCAAAGTACACAAGCAATCGACAATAAAAGCATCAACGCCCACAATGACCATTGTGTTCTACTCGTCTG
The DNA here is from genome assembly GCA_030063025.1 of Avena longiglumis. Lineage (NCBI taxonomy): Eukaryota > Viridiplantae > Streptophyta > Magnoliopsida > Poales > Poaceae > Avena > Avena longiglumis. The sequence continues at coordinate 564,513,520 of CP125973.1, forward strand.
TGAGATCTACATATAGACACGGCTCGATACCCTTTGTGAGGGGTTCGTAGCATGGAAAACAAAATTTTCTATCGCATACAAACAAACAAGCCAAGATCTATCTACTAGATTGTAGCAACGAGTCGATGGTATAACTTACCCTCGAAGATTCCAAAGCGTTTAACGAGGCGGATTCTCGTGGGTGATGTAGTCGTACTCTTCCGATCTCAAGATCGTAGACGATCCTTCCGCGCCATCGTTCAGCAGCGCTCCATGATCGGTCACGTTCGGTACTTTCGGCGAAGACCTTCCTCTCCCTTGTTCCAGCAGGCGGAGGTTGTAGCACTCTCCTCGCGATTCCAGCTGGCGTGGTACAGGAAGTAGAGGAAATCCCTGAGGCTTCGCCTTAAGCCGTGCAGTATGGTGGAGCTTATGAGAGAGGCTATTAGTGGTCTAGTAATTAGACACACCAATTAGAAGGCTCTAAACCAATTAGAAGGCTCTAAACCGCTGGCTAAAGCAATTAGAAGCTCTAAACCAAAGCGGCTCTAAACGGAGATCTAGAGGTGAAACTTGTGTGTCTAGGAGGAGCCCTGCCCCTTATATAGGTGGAGGGCCTTGGCGCCAGGGAGGAGGAGTCCCTCCCAACTCGGCCTAGGGCTGGGCGCCGGCTGGAGGAACTCCTCCTCCAGTTGGTTCCAACTCCTCTTGCTTGTTTCCCAGTTTCTTGTTTTGGCGGTTTGACTTTCAAATGGACATTTGACTTTTCTGTTTTAGGATTCAATTTAATCCTTTATTTGGGACAGCAAGAACACTTAGTACATGATGCAATCATTCCAATAAGTAATGACACATTCATGTACCCTCCCGGAGTCTTGGGACAATCCGAACCTTCTAGAACATTCGATGAAAACAGGAATCATTTCCGAACTCGAAATGGGACTTTCCTTATATGAATCTTATTCTCCGGACCATTCCGGATCACCTCGTGATATCCGGATCCCATCCAAGACTCGAACAACATTCGGTCTCTTTCTCATAATACCATAACTACTCAAACAACGTCGAATCCTTAAGTGTGTCTCCCTACGGTTCGTGAATTATGCGGACATGATCGAGACACTTCTCCGAACAATAACCAATAGAGGAATCTGGAAATTCATATGGCTCCCACATATTTCTCGATTACTTTGCGATCGAATGAACCACTGACATACGATACCAATTTCCCTTTGTCTCACGATAGTTTACTTATCCGAGGTTATGATCGTCGGTATCTCTGCATGCCTAGTTCAACCTCGTTACTGATAAGTACTCTTTTCTCGTTCCCGTGATATGTGATCCCTTGTGACCAAGTCACATGCTTGCAAGCCAATTGGATGACATTCCACCGAGAGGTCCAGTATATCTATCCGTCATGTGGATGGACAAATCCCACTCTTGATCCATGTGTTTCAACCAATACTTTCCGAACACTTAATGCCACCTTTATAGCCACCCAGTTACGGTGTGGTGTTTGATGTCATCAAAGCATCCATCCGGTAAAGGTGATATGCATGATCTCATGGTCGAAGGAATTAGGTTACTATGTATCAGAAAGCATATAGCAATTGAACTATTGAAATGACTTGATCTTTATGCTACGCTTATCTATAGGAGTATGTCCACCATATCATTCTCCTAACGATATGATCTTGTTGTTGATAACATCTCAATGTTCATGATAGGGAAACCACAATCATTAATCAACCAACAAGCTAGTGAAGTATAGAGGCTATACTAGGGACTTCAAATTAAGTTTACAAATCACACAAGTATCAATGTTTCCTTGTTAATACCATTATAGCATGAATGTAAACATTTATCATAAACACAAAGATATAATAATAACTACATTTATTATTGCCTCTAGGGCATATCTCCAACAGTGTAAGCTTCTCATTCTCCGACATTGTCTATCTGTCTGTCTTGTTCCTGTACTTATGCATTTGCACGTTTCAGAAAGAAAGCCACGACCAGCCTCAAGAAGACCTCCAAAACACCGGGGGCTTCTCGAAATATCAAAGATATGCTTCATCGCGACGCCTCCCCCGCCATCGCCCCTACTAATCCTGCCGTCAAGCCCTCGTCCGCCCCAACAAGCTCACAAGCTAAGGAGGCACCAGGTCCTTCCGTCATGGAAGTGGATTCGGCGCCTCTACCGAGTTGTTGTCGGCGAGCAGGCGACGCAGGAGAGCACCGCTCAACAAATGGCTGAAGCTCCGGCTAAGGATGCCATCGGTGGTGGCAAGGCGGTGGTGGAAGCTGGTACTTCTGCCGAAGGCGGCGCCCTTGCTCCCCAGAAACCCTTTAAGTTTCCGAAGATAGTTTACCCGGCACTCACGCCGAGTAACACAACTCTGGTTCCTGGAGGAGTACCGTCATCTCCGACGTGTGGTCTTGAGGAGCTCCTCAGACAAGCGGACATATTGCAAGGAAATAGCATCTCCTTTGGCAAGCTGCTAGCCGAGAGCGCTACAAACCTCAAGATCATTGCACTTGTAAGTTTTACTTTTCCTTTTGCATTTCATATGAGTATCCCACTGTAGCCCCCGAGGATGTAGACGGAAAACCATAGGTTTTGCATCTATATGCTCTAAGAGTGACTAAGTTAGAAAAAACTCTCATTTGTAGCCCCAAGCATTTAGATGGAACAAACTATTCCGACTAGATGCTTTAAGAGTAACATCTGTGATGTTTTATAATTTTCAATATCAGAGCCCCAAGCCTCTAGTTGTAACTGAATTAGTTCCGACTAGATGCTTAAAGAAAAGCTAAGCATTTTCCGAGTTAAAAACTTTATACTGTAGCCCCCAAGCTTCTAATCGAGAACTGAATTAGCTCCGACTAGATGCTTAAAGAAAATCCAAGCATACCGCTAAGTAAAAAACTCTCACTGTAGCCCCCGAGCGTCTAGGTGGAAATTTTTCCGGCTAGATGCTCCAAGTAGACTAAACAACATTTTAACTTTTTTCTTTTTTCCACGGAACGAGAATGCTCGGAGGGGCATGGCCAACGACAAGTACCAGAAGATGCACGCAGATCTTGAAGCCGAAAAGGGTAAAACTGCCATCTTGAAGGAACAGATCATCAAAAATAAGAGTCTGTTTTCTTTTTGTGCATTCCGTCTTGGTTTTGTGCCTACATTCTCCGAGTACTCACGGTGTACTGTGTTTTCTCTGACTTTGCAGAACATGTTGCCAAGGACATTGTCGAGCAGTCCAAGCAAATCCAGCAGCTGGACAGCGAGAACAAGATCCTTAAAAAGCAGAGGGAAGACATGCTGAAAATGCATGAAGAATCAATGAAGGCCTTGCAGGACTCCGCCGCCGAGGAAATCAACCGCTTGGAGGAGGAGATCGCGATCTTTAAAGATCAAAAGCGTGATGCCGATGAGCAGAATCACCGCCATGGCGAGGCGTACAAGCTCCTCCAACAAGAGAAACAATCCTTGGCGGACACCCTCTGGCAAGCTGAGGCCAGCATCTTCAGTAAGATTTCTCCGCCTTGTATTTCTATAGTCTGGATACTTTGAATTGTTGAACTCATGCGTTTCTTGTCAGAATTTGCAGCTCCTATGGGGTTAACTAGATCGCCTCCTCCAGCCAAGGAATGCATGGTTCTTGCCGGCAACTTCATCAACACCGCCATCACCCAAGCCAAAGAGATTGCCAAGCCCCTCCAGATACACATCAAGGCCTCGGACTCCATGGCGAAGTACTCGGAGATTCTGCGCTGAGCCCCCGAGCGTATCACAAGATGGAAAGCTTCATGTGCACAGGCTGGCGCAAGGATGGCGTTGTCAATGGTGAAGGCACACTACGAAGATGCCGACATCGATACGGTGACCTCTGGTGTCCCCGACGCTGACGATGACGGCAAAGAAATTGATCACGAAGCCATCCTGTCGTCACTCGCGGGTTATGACACCAGAGTTGCCGAGTTGGTGGACATCGACATCTTCGTGCCCATGAACACCATCGACAGCATCAACCAAGACTCCTCTGAGTCCCACCACAGTGCCGACGTTGAGGGTGATTCTCCGGCTGGTGACGATGCTGCTTCCAAGTCTCCTGCGCCAAAGGAATGAAAAACAACTTTGTAATATTTGTTTCACCTCTGGTGTATGTGCGGAAAAAACTTGATGATGTAACTTAAGGCGGAAAACAATGGTTGTTACTTCCTGCTACTTAAGAACTAGTTTTCAGCATGTATATATTTTTTAAGCAAGTGTTGGCTTATCCATTACTTTGGTTCTTATGCTTGACTTTTCGTGAGTCGGAAGACTAATTGTCGGAACCATGCTCTTAGGTGATGATGCCCAATGGTACCGTCAATAAACTGAGCACAAAATCGCCGACAATAAGTGCCAAAAGTCACTACTCCAGAATCCACATAAAAACAACAAAGAAACGTGTAGACCAGAAAACTTAAGCTAACGCCCGTAGGCGGAATTTTCACAAGTGCAAACGCAATACTTGTGCATAAAGGTTTAACATGATCCAAAAATGAACACTAAAGGAGGTAAAAGACTCAGAAATATGAGTGAACCAAAGATCTTTATTTCATTGATCATATAAGAGGTACACAATTAGATAAAAAATGCTAAGTGTAAAAAGGACGTAGCTGTGCTATGTTCTAGGGCCGATCAAGCTCTGGGTAGTCATCATTCGGGTCACGTCGTTTACGCTTATGATCCTCGTTGGGTATATCCTTTAGTTCACAATTGTCAACAAGGTAGTAAGACCCATTGAGCAGCGCCTTGCTTATGATGAACGGTCCTTCCCATGGCGGGGATAATTTGTGTGACTTCTTCTGCTTAAGTCGGAGCACCAAATCCCCCTCTTTAAACAAGCGATGCCGAGCGCGGCGATTGTGGTAGCTGCGTAGCTTCTGCTGGTAGATGGCGGATCTTTGGCATGCCAAAATGCGCTCCTCCTCGAGAAGGTCCACATTTAGCCGTCTGGATTCTTCAGCGTCATCCTCGTCATAGGCGGCAACTCTTGGTGCATCGTGGAGGATGTCGGAAGGCAAGATGGCTTCTGATCCATATACCATGAAGTAAGGGGTGTAGCCGGTGGATCTGCTAGGTGTAGTTCGTAAACTCCACAGCACAGATGGCAATCCTTCCGCCCAGGCTCGAGCTTCCCTATGTAGCGGTGCCTCAAGACGTGGCTAGATTCCCTGCAGAATTAATCCATTGGCTCGCTCAACCTGACCATTAGATTGTTGGTGTGCCACAGATGCAAGGTCAAGTCGGATGCCTTTCTCCCAGCAATAAGCCTCCACTTATCCGAGTGACAAGTTGCTTCCCGTTGTCGGTGATAATTCTATGTGGGAGACCAAATCTCACCACTAAATCCCGGACAAACCTGAGGGCAGTTGCCCCATCAAGCTTTCTAACGGGTTTAGATTCTATCCATTTGGTGAATTTATCAACTGCTACAAGCAGATGCGTAAACCCACAAGGTGCCGTCTGTAACGGTCCCACCATGTCTAGCCCCTAGACTGCAAACGGCCAAGGAGCGGCGTGATGCCCACAATCTCCGAGATGGATTTCGCGCAGGATTTCCATACCTTCTAGCTGGGAAACACACTTTAGGTACACACCAGTAGTGCTCCTTTTATAGAGTTGACCATTGATGATGGTATAACCCTTTGCTCGTCGTACTATTTGCCGTCTTTCGACTTCATCGTCGGGCAAAGTTCTATGTTCGAGGTATTCCATGAACGGTTTTGTCCAAGCCGGAGGGACCTTGGTCACCATGTTGACGAAAGATTCAGCTCTATCCGGGTTGTTGATATCGGCTCCCTTCATGGATGGTGTGCGCAGGTGCTCTAGGAAGACTCCTGGCGGAATTTTCTTGCGCCCTGATCCAAGCTTAGACAGCAGATCAGCCGTCTCGTTTTGTTCCCTAGGTACATACTTGACTTCGTAGCCCAAGAAGCTCTTGGCTATCTCGTCCACTTCGTCTCGATATGCCACCATCATAGGGTTCCGCGCATTCCAGGTGCCAGCCACCTGCTGGGCAACCAAGTCGGAATCTCCACAGCAAACTATGCGCTTGATGCCAATATCCTTGGCTACACGTAGTCCGTGAATGAGTGCTTCATACTCCGCCATGTTGTTTGTAGCCTCGAAGTGGATCTGCATAACGTAGTATAGCTTGTATCCTGTTGGTGACTATAGCAATACACCAGCCCCCGAGCCGTTGAGCAACTTTGATCCGTCAAAGTGCATCACCCAGTACTCTGGTTCTGGCAACGGAGTAGCGTCTGGCATCTTCGTTCAATCTGCAACAAAATCCGCCAAGGCTTGTGACTTGATAGCGTCGCGTCTCTTTTAGGTGATCTCGAAGGCGGCAAGTTCAATGCCCCACTTCGCGACCCTTCCTGTAGTGTCCCTGTTATCGATAATGTCGGATAGTGGAGTCTTGTTCAGCACTGAGATTGGGTGCTCCTGAAAGTAATGCCTCAGCTTCCGAGAAGCAAGGAATACTCCATAAGCTATCTTTTGGTAGTGCGGGTAGCGCTGCTTGGACTCCGTCAAGACCTCGCTCACGTAGTAAACTGGTCATTGAACTACGTGCTCATAGCCTGGTTCTTTCCGCTCTACCACGGCGACGATGCTGATAACTCGGTTGGTTGCCGCCATGTAAATTAACAAGGGCTCTCCAGGCTCAGGTGCTGCAAGGATGGGCGCTGAGGAAAGAGTCTCCTTGAGCTTCTTCAATGCTGCGTCTGCTTCGTCCGTCCACGTGAATTTGTCCGCCTTCTTCAGCAACTTGTACAGCAGGAGAGCCTTCTCTCCAAGCCGGCTGACGAACCGACTAACTGCTGCAACACAACCTGTTAGTCGTTGAATGTCCTTTAGGCATGTCGGACGGTTTATGTTTAAGATGGCCTTGATTTTCTCCGGGTTGACCTCGATTCCACGTTGGGAAACGATGAAGCCCAACAATTTGCCGCTGAACCTCAAGACGCACTTCTTAGGGTTGAGCATCATGTTGTATTTCCGGAGATTATCAAAGGTTTCTTTTAAGTCGGAGATTAAGTCGTTTGAATTTTTAGACATCACCACGATATCGTCCACATAGGCGTGAACGTTCCGACCAATTTGGTCATGAAGGCAACGTTGCATTGTCCGCTGGTAGGTAGCACCTGTGTTTTTCAGCCCAAAGGGCATCGTGACATAGCAAAATGTGCCATATGGGGTAGTGAACGAAGTGGCCAATTGGTCCGACTTCCTCATCTTGATCTGGTGGTGTCCTGAGTATGCATCAAGAAAACAAAAAGAAGAGCCGAGTCAATGACTTGGTCAATGCGAGGCAAAGCAAACGGATCTTTGGGACATGTTTTGTTCAAGCCGATGTAATCAACGCACATTCTTAATTCATTGGTGCCATTTTTGGGGACAAGTACAGGATTGGCCACCCATTGGGTGTGAAGGACTTCTCGGATAAATCTAGCCTTAAGTAACCTAGCTATCTCTTTGCCAATGGCGCGTCTCTTCTCATATCCAAAGCGTCGTAGAGGTTGTTTCACTGGTTTGCATTTTGGATCAATGTTTAAGCTATGCTCGGCAAGTTCCCTAGGTACACCTTTCATGTCGGCAGGTTGCCAGGCAAAGATGTCCCTATTCTCACAGAGGAACTCGACAAGCGCGCTTTCCTATTTGGGATCCAGGTTCGTCCCAATGGCGACGGTCTTGGAGGCATCGCCTACCACAAGTTTAGGGCTGGAATTATAACTCGAAACTCGCGAGCTAAATGAGTAACTCGTGACACGGCTCGACTCGGATCGAACTCGGTGTCTAATGAGTCGAGCCAAGTTTTTGATTTGAGCTTGTTTGTTCACCCAAGCTAAATGAGCTACTCGCGAGCTACTCATTTAGCTCGTTAAACTCGTTCAAATATAGAGTTTGAAAATTTTCATAGATAAGTGCCACACTATGAATGTTCCTTGAACCTGTGATGGTGTAGAGGTACTATATTTTTTATTAATCTTCCTTCGTGTTATTATGGAAGTACTATTGTTGTTCTAGTTTCAAATTAGTAGAATAATTACTAGTTTTTCTTATATGTGCTCATATTCATAACTTATAACAATCTAAACGAGCTGCTCGCGAGCTACTCGTGAGTTTACCGAGTCGAGACGAGTTTCAAATATGAGCTCGTTCTGTAAATAAGCCGAGTCGAGCTAACTCGTTACTTGAACGAGCTTTAGCGAGTCGAGCCGAGTTGGCTCGGCTCGGCTCGAATTCCAGCCCTACACAAGTTCCACCGGCTTGGTCTCGATGGCGGCCTTGAACGCAGGAGCGGAGTCGGAGATCTGCTTCTTCGACGCGGGCATCTCTGAGTCATCGACCTTGCTCTAGATCTCTTTGAATTCTTCGCTGTAGAGGACAACTTCTACAACGACTGCTTCATTGATCTTGTAGTCCCTTGCCTTGGTAAAGCTTCCGGATACAGTGATAACACCGTTTGGTCCGGGTATCTTGAGTTTGTTGTAGACGAAGCATGGCTTGGCCATGAACATGTGGAATATGTCGCGGCCGGATATGACGTGGTACACGCTCTTGAAGGGGACCACCTCGAAGGTCATGCGCTCTTGTCGGTAATTATTAACGTCGCCAGAGGCAACCTGAAGTGTAATGCACCCAAGGGACCGAGCCTCCCGACCAGGAACTACGCCATGGAAGATGGTGTTGGTCCGCCTTAGGTTTGCCTCCGTCAAGTTCATCTTCTGCAGTGTATCCAGGTACATGATGTTGATGCTTCTTCCACTATCCACCATGCACTTGGTGAACTCCACGCCGTCAATCAATGGGTTGATAACCATGGCGTACCGGTTCTCCGTGGGCACAAGGTCTGGGTGGTCCGTCTTGTCCCAAGTTATTGGAACTTCCGACCAGCGTAAGTACTAGGGGAATGGGGGAGAGTGGCCATCAGGATCCTCAGAGAGGTCTTCTGTTGTCGGACAGTGGGGGTGCCAAGGAAAGTGTGGTAGACTGGAGCCTTCTTTGTGAAGGGGTTCTTGCCCTTGTCGTCGCTCTTGGCGGCGTGCTTGGGGTCAACGTCTTCGTCCATGTCACTTGAATCCTTGGACTCCTCCTCCTTCTTCTTCCCTTTGCCCTTGCCTCGCGGTCTGTTCTTCCGACTTTGCTTGTAGCCGGACTCCGGGTCTTTCTTGAGGTCGTTGACGAACTTGCAGTGTCGATTAGTATGGGTGGCCTTGCCATTGGCATCGAGGTGTACGAGGCACGGCATATCGCGGTACTCCTTGTAGGTTTGGGGAACACGGAGCGACGCCGAGGTGGTTTCACTTCCTCGTTGCTGCCCGCGACCAACTCCCCTTCCTCGGCCACGTTGTCCGCCTTCGCCTCGTCCTGCAAAAGTCATAGCGACCATGTCGGTAGATTGCTTTTCTTCTGAAGCGGTTTTCTACTTTGTACTGCTGTTCCTCCGAGCTTGAGTTGGAACGGCCGTTGCCGGCAAGGAGTCGCGAGCGTCATCGTCGGCAGCTGCGAACTCACTAGCCAACTGAATAATCTGGTTCAAGTCAAGCTGGTGATTCTCCTGCAAGCGCTTCAGCTTATGTCGGAGCAGCGTGCCCCTTTCCAACCCATCGATGAAGGCGGCCATGGCGGTTCGAGCGCACTCCTAGAGAATTCTTCATATCCAGCCAACGGGAGAGGTAGGCGCGAGATGTCTCGTCTTTCTCTTGCACGCACCGCTGTAGATCGCCCACATTGTAGGGACGCTTGTATGTACCCTCAAAGTTCTTGGTGAATGCTTCTTGCATGTCCAGCAAGTTGTAGATAGATTTCTCCGGCAAGTCGTCGATCCATTGACGGGCCGTGCCTGCCGACATTAATGGGAGGTACTTGACGGCGACGTTGGGGTTGCCTCCGGCAATCTCCACCGCGTTGCCGTAGTCCTGCAACCATGTGGCTGGCTTGGCGGTGCTGTCATAGGGTTTGATGGTCTTGTCAATTCGGAAACCTTTGGGGTAAGTTGCGGACCGTATTGCAGGTCCAAAGCAACGTGGTCCCAGGTATGGTCCTTCCCGGGCCTCGTGGATCTTATCGATCCGCGAGCGTGCATCGTATGGCTCCGGGGTCTTCTTCTTTTTGTCAACAGGGGATGGGCTGCGTGAACGACGCGGGCCTCCTCCACCATGGTGACTGCTTGGTGGTGACGGAGGCGGAGGTGGCGGTGGGTTAGCCTTCTTGCTGTTACCCTCCTGCGACGCCTCACGCCTATCACGGTTGCTTGTCGGACGCGGAGGATCGTAGCGTGACCTGCTCTTGTGTCCTTGGTTGTGCTCTCCGTCATGACGGGTCTGCTCCGTGTTGTCGCGGATGACGATGCCGCACTGCTTTGGTGGGGGCATATCCGTACGATGGTGAGCCTTGTAATCTTCGTGACGTCGGGGAGATCGGGGCGGTGGCGAAGGGCAACGAGGTCGGGCCTTTTATCCGTGGTCGTAGGATATGGGGATGTCATCCTTCCTGTTGAGCGCATCCCTCCGTCTTCGTTCTGATGAACCCGTCTGGGACCCGACATCAAGAGGAGATCTGTCCCTTAGCGGCTTATACTGTCTAGATTGTCAGAGCGCTGGGTCAGACTCAAGCCTTTGAGAGGTGGCCTTTTCCTGCTGCTTCACCGCCTTGGCCACTAGGTCATAGACCTGTTCCACTGCCTCAGGCAATCTATCCTGCTCCAGAAGGGTCTTGGTGACGGCGAGGTTAAGGAGTGGGGTGGGCATCACCTGCTTGCCTTTACTTTCAATGTATGGCTTAGCCTGTGCCGGCCTCGAGGGGGCCCATCCTAGGTTGCGTCGTACACCAGGATCGTTGATGACGCGAGCCGGAGCTTTCTTAGTCTTCTGCTGCTGCAGCAAGGTCTTGTACTCGGCCTCCATTGCTCTAGCTTTCCCTATGGACTTTTGCGTGTTGACCAAATCTCGATCTAGTTTAGCGCCTTGCTCCGCGATGGCCTGTGCTTCCTCCAACAGCTGCTGGCGCTTCTCGTCAAGTTGGGTCACGTTTCGGATATGAGCAACGGTTAGTGGCTCGACGAGGAGATTGTCGTACATCACTCTATCAGCTGGAGTAACTTGGGCTGCTGCAGACGTAGATGCTGGAGGCGGCAAGTTTGCAGTGGTGTTGTTGCTCGGGCCGGTGCCGAGTTCCTGCGGCTGCTGCGCTGGGTTAGGCGGAGGAGGCATGACCTTTGCGCGATCATCGTCAGCAGCAATAAGTGGCCCCTTCCCCTTTTCCAGCACCGTAGGCGGAGCTCGTCCAGGTTGATCTTCATCCATCGTCGTCCCAATGGTGACGAACACCCCTCGAGACGTGACGACGTTGTTGACTTGCTCGTCGCGTGAGTACTCCTCCTCCATCTCCTGCATAGCGGAGTCTATCTCCTCTGGACTGAAATCTATCTCCTCTGAATCTACACTGAAGTCATCATAAAGCGCGTCAATGACAGAGTCGGAGGGTGCCAGGACTTCCTCCATGATGGGTAGTGGAGGTGCAACGGTCTCGACGATGACTGGAGGTGGTGGTGCTGCTGCAACGAAGGCGGTGGCAGCGGTGGCTAGATCAGAGGGTCTCCGTCAATGAGCGCAGTCCCGAGCTGCCGCCGCCTCCGTAGTTGTTGACGGTTCACCATGCCTTGAAGGTAGGCGCCCACGCCGCCGCCTTAGAGAATGTCGGAGAAGTGTGCCATGGTCCAGTCCTTCCACAAAGTGATAGATAGCATATTCATTGGGGGTAGTGGGCCAGATCGGCTCGTATACGGAGCCACCTGGCCAAGTAATCGCGGGGATTTTCGCCCTCTCTCTAAACGCAGCGCGCCAGATCGAAGATGGTAACCACGCCGCCGAACTTGGATTTCTGCTGTCCAGACGCTCGGACAAAGCCGACGGATTTGCAGTGATCTTCCACCTTTATATCCTGCACAGGGGCGGTTTGGGTGGGCCTTGAATTTTTCCGATCTTTGCCGGCAAACTCCGAGGAGAGATCCGACATTGATCCTTCCGCGAACGTATCCTGCCCGTAGGCGGTCCGTGTGGGCCTTGATGCTCCTCCGACTCCCAGGGAACTAGTGTCCGAGTCGGATTCGCCGATGAAGAGGTGGATGTCTCTGATAGGAACGATCGAGCACCGTGTAGGGTTCGCCTTCGCCGGGATCCAGAACTCGTACGGAGGGACGATCGGAACGTTGCCGGAGAAGAGGACGCGACCGATGGCTACGGTTTCGCCGATTCCCGCGAAGATCTTGGTCCTCGCTCGCTGAAGAGCCTGAAGCGCCTCTTGCCCCACAGTGGGCGCCAACTGTCGTGGTATTTCCGACGAGTGCGCCATGGAGGGGTCCTCACAGTGCGTGTTTAGAGACGTGGGGTAAGGCGGACGGTTGACGGGTACGAGGTAACATAGCTTACCCAGGTTCAGATCCCACGATGGTGGCGGAATCCTACTCCCGCTATAAATCACTATAAGGGCAATACGCCGAGTTACAGAGATAGGTTCACTGTGCGAGGTTGTGTGAAGTTGTCTATGATCGTGCCCTAAAGGCTCCAATAGGCCCGACTTATATATTCGCCAGGTCCTAGGGTTATAGAGAAAAGTCCTAGCCGAACAGGTTAGAGAGTCCTACACTGTCTATTACTATTCTTGTGTATCTTGCACTCCAAGGCTCCGAGTACGGTGGTGACTCCACCGTAGCCTTCCTTTATCCGGCATGGGCCTCCCTTCTGGATCCATCTAACTGGCCCGCCCAGCAGGCCATAGGCCATGCTACCGACTATGGGCCACCCGGGTTAGCCGGATAAGAGACATGCTATAAGGATACCCATATAGCATACCCCCAACATGGAGCATCCCCCATCCCCATCTTCCCATGGATTTTTGTACTAACTAGTTGCATCTTTGTATGTAGTAGTAACATGTTGACTGGACACAGCAACGATGGGGCTGACACATCTCGGCCTAGAAACGTCTTAGAAGAAGCCCGGGAGAGTAACAAGGAGTTCGGCAAGTTTCCTCGAAACAGGCATACGCCCAGCTATATTAATATAGCCACCATTTGATACCGCTGCTGGGCCAGATAGCACAACGCCCAAAAGAGAAAAACAGAGAACTAAAAAATAAAAGGAAAAGAAAGAAAATCCGATAACAGCGGCTTGACGAAAACGGGGAGGACCCATGACCGTTGCATCCTCCATCTAAGTTCCACCACAAGTCTAGCACTCTGAAGCGTCGCGCACCAAGCAGCACCTCCAGGAAGGACGACGACGATGACGACGCTGCTGCCTGGACAGGTCCTAGGGTTTCCCCCGGTACGCTCCGGGAGGTGGGAAAGAGGTACACCCGGCGCCCTTCAAGAAGGACGGTGGCACCCGCAGGCGTCACCACGTCGGTGTCAAGAAGACAAGGATTTCTCCCGACCCCTCAAAAAACCACACCCGGACACTTCCACAGTGCTCCACCATGCTCACCGCCCGCTAGCATACGCCACATCGGTCTTGCATCCGCCACCGCCGTCTCAACGTGATACACAAAGTAGGATCGATACACCAGCAAAGAGGAAGCAATGGTAGGGATTACCGAAACAACAGTGCGCGGTAGGGAACAACCTCCATCACCGGACGGTGGGAGCCGACCGGATACAGCCGCAGGGCAAACCAGGCCCACCTGGCCTGGCCGAGCCCCCTAGGGCTCGTGAAGCCCCGCCGCCGCACTACAGCAGGAGAACCTTCATCCCGGCCATCCCCACACAAGCCCCTACTTCTTCGGTCCTCGGGGGATCAATTGCCACCGTCGATCCCTGCCGCCAAGTAGCAGCACCACCACCACCGCACTCACCCAAAAAAAACAGACCACCATCGGTCTGAGAAACACCCCGGCCTCCACGAGCTCAACCCCTCGGGGCGACAAGTACCACCATGGTGAAGTCCTCGGTGCCGACATGGGGTCAGAAGCAAGATCCGGGCCCACCTGACCTGATCCGTCGACATGGAGGGATCAGTGCTGCGGGACATGCCGCGCAACCCGCTGTCCGAGGACCAACCGGTGCTCAGACCATGCGTCGGAGATGGGGTTCGGGCCGCCACAACGGCAACCCTAGAACCACGCGCAAGGCCCGGCCTGGCCCAGATCATGGCCCAGATCTGTGCCAAGACCCCACGCCACCACGACACAGCTCCGACCACCCACCTCCCGGCCCAGCTTCATTGCACCGAGTACCCCGCCACCGTCGTGGTCGAGCACCGAGAACTGCCAAGCCCGTACGTCTCCTGAAGGACGAGGCCCGAGGCCACCTCCGCCAAAGACGGACCCGCCACCATCACGAGGCTTCTCGCTGCCACTTGCCGCGCCGCCGCCCGCGCCAGCCGCATCGCCCTGGCTGCCCCGCGCCGATGTCTCCGGCGTGAGGAGGACCCCGCCGCCGCTGCTGGCTTTGTTCAGCGAGCCCGCGGCCGTGGCGGCGAGAGGAGGGAGGCGTGGCGGCTAGGTTCCCTCACGCCATGGGAGCAACGAGGAGGGAGACGCGCCGAGTTCGGCAAGTTTAACCGGGACACGGAGCAGGCGGAGATAGCAATGGCAGCATGTCAGGACAACGAGGGTGCCGACGAGATGTATGACCCGGAGCAAGACGGGGATGCTGACGACGAAACCATTGATAGTGGTGGTGGCCCGGATGATGCACCACCGCTAGTGGCGCCAAGGATGAGACCACTGCGGCGAACACAGGGATGGCCGTAGCCAACCTGATAAAGCCAAGAAACAAAGAAAGAACCGGCAGCCGCCAGTGCTCGACACCGCCCGGGGAGATTTTACCGAAGTGAGCGCTGCTGGCATACCCTTGGCAGAGCTAGCTATGACACATACATATGACGTACACTTTACAAAAAAAAATCATATACGACCCTCGTTCGTACGCTACTATGATGGACCAAGTTGTGCGTTTGACACCTGGCAAAAGCAAAGCGAATCTCAAAGAATCAGGTAATTTATTCACTATAATTCCAAGTTGTCAAATCCCTGTTCCGGTAGTAGTTCGTTGAAACGGAAAGAGATGTAAAAAAAACTTCAAACTCAAAACAGTTACAACACTGACATACAGTTTCAACCGAAGAGCTATATACGCTTTTAGTCTTACATCTTGCAGCGTGAGAGCATTTTAGTCCCACATCTTGCAAAGTGACCAACACTAGTCCCGCAACTTGCATCTCACGAGCATTTTAGTCCAATTTGATCAAAAGTCTATTTTAATTTAGTCCAATTTGCATCTCACGAGCATTTTAGCCCTAAAATATTAGAACCAAAAGTCTATTTTATTTTCTAATCAGTCCATCGTTTAATTTCAAAATAAAATCCTAGTCTTTTTCAGATATTTTATTTGTCTAAAAACTATTTACAAATTTTTTTGAAAAACAAAACAAATAAAAATAAAAGTATGTCCGAGGAGACAGCCCAGCCGTTTAGGCCAGGCCACCTACTACCCGACAGGCCCAGCCCAAACATAACCCTAATCCCCTAGACCACCTAACCCTAACCAACCCAATCTCCAGCACACCACTTCCTACCCCCGCCGCCAGTGACCGGAAATCCTAGACGTACGGACGTTTTGGCTACAAAAACTCCTACGGACTGACGTGGAATGAGCCTGTTGGTTCAGTTTAAATTCCGAGCTTAAAAATCGGAAACAACTTTCCTGACTGCTGTGTGCGGCTGAGTCCGTAGCTGATTCCGTAGAGAAAATTCCGTACTCGTAGCATTACTCGCCAGGGACACACACCTGCACTCACGCACGCACCCAGGCGACACACGACTCGCACCCTGGCCACACTCACGCACACACGCACTAGACCCAAACCCAACACAGGACACATAATGCTACAGCTACGGACAGTTTTCTTACGGAACCAATTTACGGATATACGTGGATGAATAACAGAAGGGTCAAGGGCGGAAATCACCGAAGGCAGGCAGTTTTGAACCAACACGGTGCCTCCACGACAATCCGTAAGTCTAGTCCGTAAAGTAATTTCCGTAAGTCTAGCATTTCTGCGCACTACACCCATGCTGGTCACGACCAACACCCAGGAAAACGCACGCACGCACACTGGACCCCATCCCCACGCACGACCTCTCCCTCGCCTCGCTGCTCGCTCAATCCCGCGCCGCCGCCTCTCCTCTGCGTGCCGCCGCCGGCCAGCGCCTCCTCTGGCCGCCCTCCGCCCTCGACCTCGTCTCAAACACCAGCCGCCATCCTCTGGCCCGGCCGCCGCAGGCGTCCCCGGAAGCCTCGCGTCCGACTGCTCCAGTGCCGCCTCTGCCGCCCCGTCCTGCTCATGCGCCACCTCCCTCGTCCCTCTCTCCGGCCGCCGTCTGCTTCCCCTATCGCTGCCGCTGCTCCCCGTGTCGAGCTCGCGGCGCCGTCAACCTCGTCGCCCTGCCTCCTCTCTACCCTGCGCTGGCGCCACCCTGCAGCCGTCCAGGACCCGAGCGCCTCTGCCCCGCCACCTGTGCCGCCCGAGCCGCCCAGGTCTCCGTCAGGCTCCGCCGCCGCTGGTCTTGGCCTCCCTCGCGCCCGTCCGTCGTCTGTCTCCGTGGCCTCAACACAGCTCCGCTCGCCCCACCTCGCCAGCGTGCCCCCGATTCTCTCGCCTCTCTCCCTGTCGGCCTCGCCCTTGTGCCCCTGTTTGTTATTTCTCTTTGAAGACAACAGTCATTTCAGAGGCATGTGGATTCATGCGTGTGTCCACATTGAACAAGGCGTGCGGCTCCCATCTGTTGTTCTGCTTTGCCCTTTCGGTCAGACTAATGACCCATGAAACCATCACGATCTTTGTGACAAATTCGACACATCGATCGAAGACCTTCCCCCAAGCCCTCCATCCTGGAACCGAAGCCGGTGCCTCCAGAGGAAATAGCACATAACAACACATGTTGGTGACTTCTTTGCACAAAACCACAGGTTGCTATTTTTTTTGCACAGAACACCATATTTTCATGTAACTTTTGCACAAAGCACATAAAACATCATTAACGGTCATGACGGTTGATTAGTGAACTGGGCCCACTCTCCTGATGGTCCTTTGCTATTCTGTCATCAACTATCACGGGAGAATAACTACACATGTGATTTGTGATTCGTTGGCTTGTTTTGCCTCACACATGTGGAAAGACAAATTATCTTGACTCTTTTTTTTTGTATTTGCTCATGTGACACTAGATGATCTTGTCAAGCTTTTGGAAAACTCGTTTAGATGGATATATTGTGTAAATGCCAGGTTGCATGCAGTCAAAAGAGATTTTATTTTGTCATTCATTCAGTCATGTTCAATTTGCATGTTCCATTGCAAAAATTGATAATTTTGAACATTACATGAGGTTGAACCAGACGCTGTGTGTTATTTCCTTTTTTTTTGTACAGAATAGACGGGAGAAAATCGCAGAATGGTCGCTCGTCGATGACCTACATCTCCCCATCCTTGTCGCCGGGGCGATCATCGTCGGCACGATCATCGTCGGCACGCTCGCCTCCGCCGCCGTCGCCTACTACCACGCCGTAGCGGCCATCGCTTGATTTCTCGGTACCCTGGTCTTACCAGACCATACAGGCCGTCGATGGACATCAAGAGAATGGGCCCGGTTCACTAATCAGCTGTCAAGAGAGTTAATGACAGAGTTAATGACGTTTGATGTGTTTTCTGCAAAAGTTACAGGAAAGTATGGTGTTTTGTGCAAAAAAAAAATGGCAACCTGTGGTTTGTGCAAAGAAGTCACCAACATATGGTGTTATGTGCTATTTTCTCGTGCCCCCAAGATCTTCGTCATGGACCAGAAGACCCAAAATCCAAGTTTTTCGAATCTCAGCGTGCGACCTCCAATCGAGTCCTATTTTATAAATTGCCATATTAAACTTGTGCATATTAAATTATCATGCTTGCATACATATATTACTGTCTGGGGTTATACAGCGATTCACCTACTAAATAAATATGGAATATATGGGAGTGCTATTTGTCTTGTCCTGGTTTCATTTAATATTGTGTAGTGAACCGATGCCATGTTATATCTTGTTAACCAACATTTAAATTACGGGGTAGATAAACAACTCGAACCATAATATTTATTTGTCGGGATCCTGATTCCGCTTAATATTGCTAAGTCGGACCGCATATTGCCATGCCACGCATCATATCATAAACATGTCGGATCTTTCGCCTAGTATTAAATATTGCACCGATTGTTCTTTCTTGTGTTTGCTTCTTCACTGGATAGGACGATGAGTCGATGTGAGATACGATAAGCCTTCGGTCACCGACTTTGTCCCACAGGCGAGCATTCTCCCTCTTCTACCTATTTTGCATTTATAGTCTTTACTTCCTTCCTTTGATCTATTGCTATCCTTATTGTCGATGTTATAGTACCGTTCCTTTATTTACCTGCTCTACTATGTTGCCTTGGTTATCCTATTGCCTTATTTGATTAGCTAGCTTTGTCCTTGTGAGTCGTAGGCATGCTTAGTACCGCTCTCATACAGGTGGAACATGATACTTGGATATTGATGGTGATAAGATAATTAAATTGGTGATGTTGGATATGGTTTCACCTAATGATAAGGCCCTGGCAGGGAGCACCTTTGGGAACTGCTTGAGCCGACCTAGGACCCGTTTGTTTTACGATATCAGTTCTGAGTTGATCGCGCTAACCAAACGTGGGGCCTCTGGGATCCCCCTCAACTACCGGCGCTATTCGTATATCCAGAGGGTTACAAAATTGGTTTTCCATTTGGTGCATACGCATAATATGACCTCGGACATGGGTGCATTGATATGTCTTCAGACTTGATATTTTGGTGGACTGCCATGGCTTGCATACATAAATTGCGGTACACGGTGGCGGCACCCACGGTGTGTACAAGTTACCCCGCAGGGCCCGATCCACCAGTAGGCGCAAACGATGTGCCTTCCTTGAGAATTGTCGTACCTCTTGGTTGGTTCCCCACAATAGGTGATGCCTCTGGATATGCGCGTAGTTATGGGATAGTTCTTGTTGTGAGATTCGGATGGCACGCGTGATATGTTGCCTGAAGGGTTGAGCATGCGTTTGGGTATAGTAGTGCACCCCTGCAGGGTAAATCTTTTCGAGAAGCCGTATGTCCACGGTTATGGACGCCTAAGGAGTACAGTGTCATGATCATAGACAACACCACTAATGTTTTGCCTTTAATCATATGACTAGTAATTAGCCTTATCAACTAAACACCTGCTCAACTAAAATTATCACCGTGTGTGTTCCGTAAGGGGACTTCCTCGACTGGTCTTCGAGGTGGAAATCTTCGGATGGGTTATGTTTGGTGTTATATTATAGATATCGTATAGTGCTCTCTTATCTCGCTCCAACAACCGAAGTTGTAACGTGTCTCTATAATTTAGATAGTGCAAGCTTTGCTGCCGCTGAGCCCACCATACCTATATAGGCGAGGACCGCCTAGTTCTAGTCTCGCCGTGTACTGGCCTTAGTACTGACTGCTCTCTTTCTGTTTTTCCTTTGTCCTTTGTCGGTACCCTTTTGACTTGACAGGTATGTGATTGGCGACGTTAGCAAGGTTACCCTTCCGGCTTGGCCTGGGCAGGGTTGGACACCGCTTGGTTATTCTTTAGGACTCTTAGTCCCATTTGGATCTTGTCCGTACTCGGATACTATTCTCGCTTTCTCTTTGAATTGTATCATTTGTATTCTTGACTCGTCAAGTCGTTGTTGTATATATATAAGTTTTTGTGGACTCTGTTGTAAACTACTGTGATGTAACTACTTGTATTCAAATCTCACCCACACGAAAGTGTCTGGTGGGCGTCTTTGAATCGCTTCTATGCGGATTTTGGCGAAAAATGCTAAGATCTGCATAGACCCGATTCGGGGGCGTTACAGTGCACTGTTTACAAATCCGGATCTTTAATTTTCTCTTTTCTATGGAGCCCAGAACACAAATTATTTCACATTGAAAATTTGTATTTTTTTTATAAAATTTCCAACGTTAAAACATGTATTTTTTAAAATGTCTAAATAAAGGTTTACATGTTGTCCGGGTATACACACTTAATTAATAAAGGTCACTACTCACTAGTTGCCCCATTTGCATTAACAATCAGCGGATTTTTTTGAGACGGGATTTACGGTTTTGGTAACTGATGAAATTAAGGAATATAAGTGTCAGATGCTTTGAGATTCGTTTTCACCAGGTGCCAAACGCCCGTCTATAGGATTTTCTTCCTACACTTCCCACTATGTTTTCATACATATATATGACACTTCCCACTATAGTTACTTAAACATGTTATTAGTCTAAATTACTCACCGCTACTATAACCAGCATAAATATAGCAGCGGACTTGACCGGGGAAATGTAATATATATGGACTTCAGCGCTGCCAATGTTTCCTGCTTGGCAGTGACAGTTAAGACAATTATTACCAGTTTTCAGTCCTCATTTTTTACTTTGCAACTCGCTTCACCCTCTTTGGTACAGTTGGTCGGTTGTTGCCATCCTCGACTCTTGTCTTCCATCATCTGGCTTTGAGATTCCACACATCCGTGCTTTGGCGCGTTGTGCCTCGGCTGCTAGTCTTCCTCTATCCATCTATACATCACATAATCAAAATAATATGATCATATATAGGGCACAAACACGATTGTTCTTAACAAAGCACCATGATGATATACTTTCTATAGGCAACTCGTATACCTTCTTTTCAAGAATGGGGGACTTACAACATCTCCAGTCGCACCCCACAAGACCAACCCCAGACGGGCTATGGGGCGCTGGTGCAAAAAATCTCGCCCATCTGGCCCTCCATAGCCCGTTTTCATCCAGCGAAGAGCCCAATTTTTCATCAGGCGATCCCGGTCAAACCGAACCAAGCCCCGTCTTGGCAGTAAGACACATGTGCCGTCTATCATGCCTCGTCACCCACACCGTGCTAAGGTGATGTCGCCGGTTCGTCTTGCATGCGATGGGCAGGCGAGCAGCGGACTACATCACAGCTGGGAACCACTGTGCATGTGGTACCCTTCTTCGTCGTGTCTTCCCTCTCGCCGCAGCACGTGGACAGCGAGGAGAATGGCATCCTACTCGTCTTCTTCATCAAGGTTGTCGTTTTCCAATACAGCGACGGCCACATTGGGCTTCTCCACCCTCGCTCTTGTCAAGGATGAGTACAATAAGAAGTCATGTGTGTGCTCTGGCGGAAGCGGTCTCGTCATCCGCGAGCGGCAGGTGTCATCGCCACTGCGTGAAGTCTTGCGCCACATTAGGTCAAAGAGGGAGTCTGGCTCCTTGCCGGTGAACAAAGAGCCGGAGCTAGTGTGGCACCCACCACCGGAGTACAAATATGCCTTGAGAGGCAATAATAAAGTGTTTATTATGTGTATTCCAAGTATATGATAGATGTTTATTTTGCATGCTATAATTGTATTAATACGGAAACATTAATACATGTGTGTTTAACAAACAAACAGAAAGTTCCTAGTTATTGCCTCTCTCATAAACTAGCTCGTTGATTAACAAGATGATCAAGGTTTCCTGATCATGGAAATTGGATGTTGTTAATAACGGGATCACAACATTAGTGTAATGGTGTGATGAACATTCATCCGAAGTATAGCATTACGATCAAATTCATTGAGTTTATATTGCTATAACAACTTATGAAGTGATCCTAATCCTTAGACCATGAGATCATGTCAATCACTAACACCGGAAGAGTTTCTTGATAACATCAAACATCACACCGTAACAGGGTGATTATAAAGATGGATTCAGAACTAATAAAGTGTTATGTTGAGGCCCATGGATCGAGAGTGGAATTTGTTCATCCCGATGACGCATAGATATACTCTGGGCCCTCTCGATGATATCACATTGGTTAGCTTGCAAGCAAGTGATTTGATCACTAGAATGTTATATCATGGGAACGAGAAAAGAGTGCATGTCAGTAACGAGATCAAACTAGGTATGGAGATACCGATGATCGAATCTCGGACATGTAATATATCGTGAAACAAAGGGATTAAGGTACTAGCATAAAAGGTTCCGACGATCACAAGAAAGTCATCGTTGAATATGTGGGAGTCAATATGGCTCTCCAGATCCCGCTTCTGATTATTGATTCGAGAAGGGTCTCAATCATGTCCGCATTATTCACGAACCGTAGGGTGACACACTTAAGAGACACCGACATCCAATTGGAGCAAAAGTTTCATGCCGAAAGAATGAACAAGCGCAGGAATTTATTTCACTAGATACCGAAATAGGTTTTCGGGTGAAATTGCATAAAGTGGTTATGCATGTGAAATAGAATTATAGCAAGGGGTTATTTGTGAATGTTTGTCATTAAAGTAATTGACAAAATTCTGAATAAAATAAAAGAGTTTTATTTAATGAGAGTTTGCATTAAATTTGGTGGAAATTTAATGGCATGTTTGAGTGGGATTTTGAGTGGAGGGATTTGAATGGATTTTTGTGAGTGGAGTGTCCACCCACATGAATGAAGGAGGGGAGGGGGCAGCCCCCATGGCCGGCGGCCACCCCCTTGGGTGCCCCCTCCTCCTATAAAAGTCACCCCCTCTCCTCTCTCTCATTCACACCTCCTCGTGAAGGATCTCTCTTCCCCTCTAGAATTTATCCCGTATGGTCTCGGACTAGTGAGATACATGTTCCCGGTGGCTATTTGGCAAGAAAGAGTTGTGCTTCCGCTGCACCGCTGGAGCGAGAAGGCGGAGATTGCTCGGTGCCTCGAACGTGTGTGCGAGCATGGATGCGCTGCTGATTTGCGGCGCTAGGACTTCCTCTCGATCTTGAGATTGGCAAGAGATCGTCTACATCAACCACGAGTCGAACTCGTTAAGCTTTGTCGGTCTTCAAGGGTATGTTCTCTACGGATATACATCCGCCCGTTGTTTGTATCTAGTAGATAGATCTTGGTACATAGTTCCCATCGTAGGAAATTTTTTGTTTTCTATGCTGCGAACCCTATAGTGGTATCAGAGCCGGATCTATGCATAGATTATTTACACAGGTAGTACACATATGTGTATGTGGGCGATGATGATCATGTTATTGCTCCTTAGTTGTAATTTTGGATATTGGTGGCATAGTGGGATGAAGCGGCCCGGACAAACTTTACATGTCCTCGCACATGAGACCTGTTCCACGCTTGACATGCAACTAGTTTGCATAAGTGGCTAGCGGGTGTCTGTCTCTCCTACTATAGTCAATATCTATTTTGCAATGAGTTGTCAACAATTTGGTTATCCTCGTTGTGGTTCATGTTCGTAGGTAAGAACGGTTCTATCTCGAAAGCCCTAAGCCACGTAAAACTTGCAATGGATAAATTAGAGGCGTCTATTTTAGATTGTTTCTGGGCTAGTGTTATGATATGGTGATGTTGTAAGTAGAAGTATGAGATGATACTCTTACAACATACATAACATGTAATCTCCATAGACCTTGGACTTACACATATAGGTATGATAGTGATCATACCACGATGCACATGATAGAGATCATATGCGGGAACCATATCATTCCACTAATAAACATGTGATGTTTGATAGCATCTTATATTGCTTGTTTAGCGCTTTGTTAGCATAATAAGATGATCCCTCATTTAAATATCAAGATAAGAATGTGTTCTTCCTTTAGTATGCACCGATTATGTTTTCATCGCTCCAAGACATCACGTGATGATCGGGTGTTCTTGGATCCACGACCATATTTCGGGTGTAAAACAGTTACACACGCAAATACTAAGGTTCTAACTTGGCGAGCCTAGCATGTACAGACATGGTCTCGGAACACGGACCGAAAGGTTAAGCATGAGTCATATAGTAGATATGATTCCCATTTGATGCTCACCTTTGAAGCTATACCGACTCACATGATGATCGGACTTGGTGTAGTGTATTTGGTTCATGTAATCACCAAAAAGGCACGAGGGATGTCGTTTTTGAGTGGGAGTTCATTCGTAATATGGATTAGTTGAACTCAATCTATCATAAACTTAATCTAAACTTTACAAATTCTGTTGTAGATGGCACCACCTGCTTTTAATTTCAATGTGTTCATGGAGAAAGAGAAACTTGCAACGAACGGTAGCAACTTTACTGAATGGGCCATGAATTTGAGGATTCTCCTCTCTGCTGCACAAAAGCAATATGTGCTTGAAGCGCTAGGCCCCCACCTTTTGAGGATTCCCGACGAGGAGAAGAATGTCTATCAAACTCGGAGGACCACAACTTAGTTCATTGCGGCATATTGTATGGGCTAGAGCCGGAACTTCGAAAGCGTTTCGAAAACGGCAATGCATTTGATACAATGGGTGAGTTGAAAATGATTTTCGACACACATGCTGCTGTAGAGAGCTACAATGCTTCAGAATAGTTCTTTAGCTGCATGATGGAAGAGCACAGCTCCGTTAGTGAGCATGTACTCAAGATGTCGGGTTACGTCGATAAGCTTGTGTCCTTGGGATTAACGATTCCCATTGACTTAGGCATCCATCGTGTTCTGCAGTCTCTGTCACCTACCTATAAGAGCTTTGTGATGAACTATAATATGCAAGGCATGAAGAAGTCTCTCCCCGAGCTTCAGTCAATGCTTAAAACTGTAGAAGTGGAGATCAAAAAGGAACATCAAGTGTTGATGATCAATAGGAAGACTGGTTTCAAGAAAGACAAGAAGGGAAAACGGAAGGGAAGTAAGGGCGGAAAGCCGGTTGCCGTGCCTGAAAAGAAACCCCGAGTTGGACCTAAGTCTGATACCGAGTGCTACTATTGCAAGGGTAGCCATCGAAGCGCAACTGCCCCAAGTATTTGGCAGACAAGAAGGCCGGCAAGGCAAACAAAGGTATATATGATATACATGTTATTGATGTGTAATTGACTAGTGCTCACAGTAGCACCTGGGTATTTGATACCGGTTCGGTTGCTAATATTTGTAACTCGGATCAGGGGCTGCGAAACAAGCGACCGCTAGAAAGGGGTGAGGTCAAGATGCGTGTCGGCAATGGATCAAGCGTTGATGTGATCGCCGTCGGAACCCTACCTCTCTATTTGCCGTCGGGATTAGTTATAAACTTGAATAATTGTTATCTGGTGCCTACACTGAGCATGAACATTGTATCTGGATCGTGTTTGATGCGAAGTGGTTATTCATTTAAATCCGAGAACAATGGTTGTTCTATTTATATGAATGAAATCTTTTATGGTCATGCACCGATGATGAATGGTTTATTTCTATTAGATCTCGATGATAATGTTACACATATTCATAATGTTGATGCTAAAAGGATTAAACTTAATGATGATATACCCGCATATATGTGGCACTGCCGTCTAGGTCATATTGGCGTTAAACGCATGCAGAAGCTCCATTCGGATGGACTTTTGGAATCACTTGATTTTGAATCATTTGATACATGTGAGCCATGCCTTATGGGCAAGATGACTAGAACGCCGTTTTCCGGTTCAATGGAACGGGCGACAGATTTATTGGAAATCATACATTCTGATGTATGTGGTCCAATGAGTGTGTCGGCGCGAGGTGGATATCGTTATTTTTTTACTTTCACGGATGATTTGAGTAGATACGGTTATATCTACGTGATGAAACACAAGTCTGAAACCTTTGAAAAGTTCAAGGAATTTCAGAATGAAGTGGAAAATCATCGTAATAGAAAGTCCGACCGTAGAGGTGAGTATCTAAGTTACGAGTTTAGCACTCACATGAAAGAGTGTGGAATTGTTTTACAACTCACACCTGCCGGAATACCACAGCGAAATGGTGTGTCAGAACGTCATAATCATACTTTATTAGATATGGTTCGATCTATGATGTCTCTGACGGACTTGCCGTTGTCATTTTGGGGTTATGCACTAGAAACTGCTGCATTCACTTTCAATCGGGCACCATATAAATCCGTTGAAAAGACACTGTATGAATTGTGGTTAGGAAACAAACCTAAGCTGTCATTTTTTAAAGTTTGGGGATGCGATGTTTATGTGAAGAAACTTCAACCGGATAAACTCGAACCCAAAGCGGAAAAATGCGTCTTCATAGGATACTCTAAGGAAACTATTGGGTATTCCTTCTATCACAGATCCGAGGGCAAGGTTTTTGTTGCCAAGAATGGATCCTTTCTAGAGAAAGAGTTTCTCGTGAAAGGTGTGAGTATTCGAAAGGTAGAACTCGAAGAGGTTATTGAACCTTCTCTTCAAAGTATGGCGAGTAGCGCAGCGCCGGAAGTTGTTCCGGAGTTGGCTCCACCAGTTGAAGAGGGAACTAATGATAATGATCATGAAACTCCAAAAGATAATACTACCGAACCTCACAGGTCTAGCAGGACGCGTGCAGCTCCCAAGCTGTACGGAAATCTTGTCATGAATTTCATGGTTGATGAAAATAATGACCCTGCGACGTATGAAGAAGTGATGATGAGCCCGGATTCCAACAAATGGTTATAAGCCATGAAATCCGAGATGGAATCCATGTATGAAAATCAAGTTTGGAACTTGGTGGAATTACCTCACGACCGAAAGGCCGTGGAGAACAAATGATTTTCAAAAGGAAAACTGATGTTGATGGTAATGTGACCGTCTATAAAGCTCGACTTGTCGCAAAGGGGTTTCGACAAATTCAAGGAGTTGACTACGATGAGACATTCTCTCCCGTAGCGATGCTAAAGTCATTTAGGATTATGTCAGCAATTGCTGTATATTTCGATTATGAGATATGGCAGATGGATGTCAAAACCGTGTTTCTCAATGGTAATATTGAAGAAGAGTTGTATATGATACAACCAAAGGGTTTTGTCGATCCTAAGGATGCTAACAAGGTGTGCAAGCTTCAGCGATCCATCTATGGATTGAAGCAAGCATCACGAAGTTGGAATCTCTGCTTTGATGAGGTGATCAAACAGTTTGGATTTGTCCAAACTTATGGAGAAGCTTGTATTTATAAGAAAGTGAGTGGGAGAAATGTGGCATTACTGATATTATATGTGGATGACATATTATTGATCGGAAATGATATAGATCTTTTAAACAGTGTTAAAAGTTATCTAAACAGCAAATTTTCAATGAAGGACCTAGGTGAAGCGTCATACATATTAGGCATAAACATCTATAGTGATAGATCTAGGCGCCTAATAGGGCTATTGCAAAGTACATACCTTGATAAGATTTTAAAGAAGTTTAAAATGGACGGAAGTAAGAAGGGGATCTTACCTATGTTGCAAGGCAAGACATTGAGTAAGACTCAAAGTCCGGCTTCGGCGGAAGAAAGAGAGATAATGGACAAAGTCCCCTATGCTTCATCCATAGGCTCTATAATGTACGCCATGCTAAGTACAAGACCGGATGTGGCACATGCTATTAGTTTGACTAGTAGGTACCAATCATATCCAGGTTCAGAACACTGGATAGCGGTCAAGAATATCCTTAAGTACTTACGAAGAACTAAGGATATGTTTCTTGTATACGGAGGTGAAGGAGAGCTCGTCGCTAAGTGTTATGTTGACGCTAGCTTTGACACTGATCCGGATGACTCTAAGTCTCAATCCGGATACGTATTTCTCATGAATGGCGGCGCGGTTAGTTGGAGGAGCTCCAAACAACCTGTGGTGGCAGGATCAACAACGGAGGCCGAATATGTTGCTGCTTCGGAAGCGGCTCAGGAAGCAGTTTGGATGAAGGAGTTAGTATCCGAACTAGGAGTGGTTGCAAACGCGTTGGACCCAATGGTGATCTATTGTGACAACAATGGTGCCATTTCAAATGCCAAAGAGCCAAGGTCTCACAAGCATTCCAAGCATATTAAGCGCCGGTTTCACTCCATCCGCGAGCATGTCAAGGATGGAGATATAAAGATTTGTAAAGTACACACGGATCTCAATGTAGCAGATCCGTTGACTAAAACTCTCCCTAGAGCAAAACATGATCAACACCAGAACTCAATGGGTGTTAGATTTATCACTATGTAACTAGATTATTGTCTCTAGTGCAAGTGGGAGATGAAGGAATATGCCACGAGAGGTAATAATAAAGTGTTTATTATGTGTATTCCAAGTATATGATAGATGTTTATTTTGCATGCTATAATTGTATTAATACGAAACGTTAATACATGTGTGTTTAATAAACAAACAGAAAGTTCCTAGTTATGCCTCTCTCATAAACTAGCTCGTTGATTAACAAGATGATCAAGGTTTCCTGATCATGGACATTGGATGTTGTTAATAACGGGATCACAACATTAGTGTAATGGTGTGATGAACATTCATCCGAAGTATAGCATTACGATCAAAGTCATTGAGTTTATATTGCTATAACAACTTACGAAGTGATCCCAATCCTTAGACCATGAGATCATGTCAATCACTAACACCGGAAGAGTTTCTTGATAACATCAAACATCACACCGTAACAGGGTGATTATAAAGATGGATTCAGAACTAATAAAGTGTTATGTTGAGGCCCATGGATTGACAGTGGAATTTGTTCATCCCGATGACAAATAGATATACTCTGGGCCCTCTCGGTCATATCACATTGGTTAGCTTGCAAGCAAGTGATTTGATCACTAGAATGTTATATCACGGGAACGAGAAAAGAGTGCATGTCAGTAACGAGATCAAACTAGGTATGGAGATACTGATGATCGAATCTCGGACATGTAATATATCGTGAAACAAAGGGATTAAGATACTAGCGTAAAAGGTTCCGACGATCACAAGAAAGCCATCGTTGAATATGTGGGAGTCAGTATGGGTCTCCAGATTCCGCTTCTGATTATTGATCCGAGAGGGGTCTCGATCATGTCCGCATTATTCACGAACCGTAGGGTAACACACTTAAGAGACACCGACATCCAATTGGAGCAAAAGTTTCATGCCGAAAGAATGAACAAGCGTAGGAATTTATTTCACTAGATACCGAAACAGGTTTTCGGGTGAAATTGCATAAAGTGTTTATGCATGTGAAATATAATTCTAGCAAGGGGTTATTTGTGAATGTTTGTCATTAAAGTAATTGACAAAATTCTGAATAAAATAAAAGAGTTTTATTTAATGAGAGTTTGCATTAAATTTGGTGGAAATTTAATGGCATGTTTGAGTGGGATTTTGAGTGGAGGGATTTGAATGGATTTTTGTGAGTGGAGTGTCCACCCACATGAATGAAGGAGGGGAGGGGGCAGCCCCCATGGCCGGCGGCCACCCCTTTGGGTGCCCCCCTCCTCCTATAAAAGGAACCCCCTCTCCTCTCTCTCTCACTCACACCTCGTCGTGAAGGATCTCTCTCCCCTCTAGAATTTATCCCCCATGGTCTCGGACTAGAGAGATACATGTTCCCGATGGCTATTCGGCAAGAAAGAGTTGTGCTTCCGCTGCATCACTGGAGCGAGGAGGCAGAGGTTGCTCGGTGCCTCGAACGTGTGTGCGAGCACGGATGCGCTGCTGATTTGCGGCGCTAGGACTTCCTCTCGATCTTGAGATCGGCAATAGATCGTCTACATCAACCACAAATCGTACTCGTTAAGCTTTGTCGGTCTTCAAGGGTATGTTCTCTACGGATATACATCCGTCCGTTGTTTATATCTAGTAGATAGATCTTGGTACATAGTTTCCATCGTAGAAATTTTTTTGTTTTCTATGCTGCGAACCCTACAGTACACTGCCGACCAGATGTTGTTCAAGGGCCCCGAGGACCAGGTGGGTTCTCCTGCCATAGGATTCTCGAACACGCCTCCTTCGAGGAGGTGCCGCGGGTGTCGCTGAAGTTCTCCTTGGCCTCGTTGATGGCCAGGGAATGGAGGGAGGAGGCAGAATGGAAGCATCGGGCGTTGGAGCGCGTTGTGCGCCATGCTGACAACTGCATCGTCCTCAACGAAGACGACTAGGCCAGACCGAGCCAGCCGCGTTAGTGGCGCGGCAACAACGACCAAGGCAGCAGCAGCCGCGAGCCGGCGAAGCATGACCCACTGAGCGACAGCGATGACACCGCCTTGTAGCACCACTTTGGCATGTAATTTAGGCATTAAATTTATGTTTTACCGTATTTTCTTTGTATTTATAAAAAACCGCCGTGTTCCATGATTTTTGCCGTTCAATGTTTATATTTGTGTCAATCCACAGTCACGTTAGGCTACACACACAGCCATATGCATGCCAACTTCAAATTTCTGTATTAGCACTAGTCTTTTAAGGATTCATATATGAAAGTTCTATCACCAAAGGGAAGGTGTAAACTACGACGTGTCTCTGAACTTCTAGATGAGCAAGGGAATGTTGGATGGCTTCTTTGGTTAGACGGTACTTCCGACCAATTGATGCAGATATAATCTTAAAGATCAAACCCTCTCGCCGGTTGGAAGGTGATGTTATCGCTTCTCGCTTGGCAGCCAGAGAAATCGGGACAGTTCTCTGTCTGTAGTGCATACAAACTTGCTCTCAGTTTATCACCAGATCAATGTGCCTTCGCTTCGTCTAGTGATCGGCCGGATGGTACTGATATATGTTGGGAGAGAATCTGGAAGGCCAAGGTTCCACTGAAGGTGAGAAATTTTGCTTGGAGAGCAGCATCTATGTAACATCCTAAAAATACTAAACTTGGAACATCAAACTCTAATCATCAAAATTGGGATTAACAAAAACTTTTCTAATTAAAATTATGAATGCATGCATATGTGTATGCATTGATTTTGAAATTCTTTTAAACCACCTTGTTTGTTTGTTTCTTTGCTTGTAAAATGTTTCTTAGGTGAAATAAACATCATCTAAAACATTTCCCACACTTTTCCTAAAGACAAGTAAATCAAAACACATATATTAAATGAATGGTCACTTTGACCAATTTAACTCCCATGCCTACTTTGGCTGTCTCAAACTTTTAAAATCTAACAGAAACCTTTCTGGATCTTTGCACCCCTTGAATGTACTCATAACAAAGTATCAAGACCCACTTTGTGATCATCCAGAAACTTTCAAATGCATAGTTTAAATGACAATTCAAAAATTGAATCATTATCATATGGGAAGATCCCACTTTTTCAAAAACCACTCAAACAAGCTCAACTTTCAAAACCCAAGCATCCGCAGACTCACCAGCACCAATCTAGCAAACCCACCAAAAATCTTTTCAAAATTCAAAACTTGATTTCATGCAGCCATTTCATCAAACAGGTTGCAGATACAAATCAAACAAACATCAAACACTATAGTGTGCAGTAAAATTGGCCTAACTTGTTTTCTATTTAGCTCACAACCAGCTCAGTAGATCATCTAGAAAGATTAACCAAGCACTAGCACCACTGTGAGCTTGCCATTGCCATCAATGGTGAACAGCCGAGCACACCCTTGCCACCCCATAGTCGACAGCAAGCTAGGAGCAGCAGCAAGCCTAGCCAGCATGTCTGGGAGGCAGCCCACCGTCCACCGCCACTCCCTGTCCACCGCTCGAACCTTGCCAACCACTGGACCACACGCACGGACCGCGCCCAGACCGCCAGAGACCATGCCGAGCGTGCGCCAGAGCTCCACCCTCGACCGAAGCCCATAGACCGCGCGCCGCCCTCGCCGCATGCATACACAATCCCTACCGACCCAGGAGACCGCCAGACACATCCCCGTTCGCCGCCCCGTGACGCACAGCCACCGCTCGCCGTCGAAGACGCCGCCTCTGCCGCGCAGAGCATCGCCCGTTCCAGACCAAGCCGCACCGCCCCATGCCTCGAAACCATGTCGTTGAGCATCGCTAGGAGACACCACACCGTCCCCTACCCTTGCCCATGCGAATAGCCGCCTGTAACATCGACCCCGACAAGCTCACCGTGCGCCCCGACGGTCCCCTCGCTAGACTATAAATAGAGGCCACTCCCGCTCGATTTCTTCACACCATCTCACTTCCCTCTCCTCACTGATCATGCCACACCGTTCTCAGAGCAAGGCGAGCACCATCCCGCCGGAATTTCACCGGAGCCCGCCGCCTCTGGAGAAGAAGGGAGCCATCGATTTCGTCCACCCTAGGAGTTGCCGCGACCACCCCTGAGTTCGCCGTAAACCGTCGTTTCGCCTCATGAGCCCTCGCCCGTACCCGGTGAGCCCCAGCCCCAGCGGCGCTAGGTTTCGTTCTTGTCGGCATTGTCTCGCGTCGACGATGACTCCAGCCGTTGGATTAGAATCAGATCGAACGACTCACGTTGCTCCATACAGCTTCGCCCAGCCCCGTGTCACTGACGAGTGGGGATACCCACTTAAGCAGCCCGCGGGAGCACTGCGCTTAGCAGGCCGGCCCGTTAACTTTTCCCGCGCAGCCCAGTGATTTGAATTAAACTTTTTCCATTTTAATTCAAACACACTTCTATATCCATTTTCAAAAATCAATCCAGGTCGATTCAGTGCACCAATTTGAATGAAACCAATTTTTTTGGAAAGGTCTGTGAATGCTGAATCCAAGCCCGTTGGATTCAAGTCATTTGGATCTGTAGATCATCCTTAGTAAAAATAACAAGGCAGAAGCTTTTCTGCATTCAAACATTTTTCAAATTTAAACCATAATAGCTTTTGAGTTGATTCCAACTCTCAAAAACCACATTTAACCATACCTTTCAGAATATATAAAAATATATAGGTTTACTTGCAGAAATAAAGTTCAAGTAATAAAAGAATGCTACATAGGCATTTCTAGACACATTAATTAATTAAAATAAAAGGATAAAACCTTATAAAATTGTGGCACCACTTTAAATCACTTTCCATGGACTACAATATGTGGCGATGACATGTGTCGACATGATACCTTGTTTGGTTTGGAGAATATTAAATCTTAAGTAGTTTTTCAATGAGTAGAAATTACTTTTCTAAAAATAAAAGGAATTAAATCAAGCCTTAACCTTGTAATGTTAGAGATGATGCTAGATCATCTATAGGACCCTTGTGTGTGATGATTGCAAGTAGTTAAGTATTGTTTGGTGATTGTGTACCTCGTATTTATTCATAGACGCTAGTACCGACCAAGGATACGAGGAGGAAGGAGGATACTACGAAGAAGAAGCCGAGGAGAACTTCAACCACTGCTCTGCACAAGGCAAGCCTTACTAATCAAGTTGACCTATGCAAGCTAACACTTGTAATTTATCAAGCTTATACTGAGATTGTGCAAGCACATACTTGCTTGTTACTATGCTTACTATATGCCTTAAGCATATGTGATCCTACCCACTTGATAAACCAATCCTAGTTTTATTTGCAAGCTTCTTACTTTATTTCTTTATCAAAGCTTTAACTTAGAGTTGACTTAAGTGACCTGTAGATACTAGAAAGATTCTGAAGGTTGCATAAAGAGCATAAAATTTGGCCTAAGTTAGAAACCTTGATATCATCCTAAGATATAAGGTTATACTTAGTTGAAACTCCACTAGTTTACCACCCCTCATTAGTACTACCCCCACCTGTAGATGCTAGTGCTAAGCATAAAACTTGATCAACTATAGATGGGTTTACTTGGTGGAAAAATGGTTATGAAAACCTTGTAATGATGGATCATTCTATTGAAATGTTTTGGACATGTGTTTCCGAACACTTGATGATTTTGGTGATGAAAATGTTGAGGCATGAGCCTTAGCCCTTTATAAAACTGATGGTTGTCTGGATGCGATACCATTCCAATTTTATCGTACAACCACAATACCCGAAGATTGGGTAGGGCTTGACTAGAAACTTATATACCTTAGTATTAGTTCCCTCATGGCCAAGGTCCAGTGAGGCTACCTTGTGAAGATTGTCCACATGCGGTACCAAGATGATTGGTCATGGTTGGGAGGCCAAACTCACAGGAGAGGTGCTTATACTAGGGCGTGTAATTGAAAGGTTGGGATTGATTATCCGCATACTGAGTATGGTGAATTCGGGATTTGTTCCTCACGGATGTATCGAATGTTGTGGTGAAAGTGTACAATCTCTGCAGAGTGTCAAACTATTCTAATAGCCGCGTCATGATTATGGACGATTGAGTGGCCATACTGTTCCCCTGTCAGACTTTTCAAAACGACTTGTGAAATGAATTGAGACTTTGACTTGACCACAACAGAGTTGTGACCTGAGTTACAAGATCCCACTTAGGAGTTATAAAAATTGTGACTATCTTTAGAACTTAGTAGAGATATATCTGGCTTTTGCAAAAAACAACCCTAGAGCCTAGTGTCCTATTATCCGAAAATCCCTTTACCTGTTAGTATTAGTTTGCGAGTACTTAAAGAGTACTCATGGCTTTGTCCCTGGCTATTCCCATGGCCAGACTATGAAGAGGAGTATCTGGAGGATGGACCCCAGGGAGGTTACGACGACTAGGATCATCTCCCATCGTCAGCATTGCCTATGACCCCGAAGATGGAGCTTCGCCTACGCTACCGTTATTATTACGTATTCCACTGCTTGAAGTTGTATTAAGAACTGGATCATGAGATCCCTATTTGTGTAAGAACTTATGTATCGTTTGTAATGGATGATGTACTATGGTATCCAATTCTATTATGTCTCGCAAAAATGGTAATCCTGGGATTGCGATGTATGGCATAACAGGCATCTAGGATTGAAAAATCCTGGTATTGACAAGTTGGTATCAGAGCCATCCTGACCATAGGAGACCCTAGTTAGACTGGACGTTTGAACCAAAAACTTAGTTTCAAAACCAAAGAAAACAAATATTTACAAAAAGTTATTCTAATTCTTATCCCTTTTATTCTTTCATAAAAATTCATGTTCCTCAAAACTCTTGCAAATTACATAAAATTTTGACACACTTGATCACTCTGCTAATCTACTCATCCTCTATTTTTATAGATGGACGTGAAGTACAACAAGTTTTACCAACTGGGGAATGGATTAGACCTTATCACTACTAGGAAACAGGCTGTTAGTGGCACACCCGAAATGCCCATCCGTGGCGCTAGCGATCGCCTTGCGCCACGGTTATCTGCTATCTCTCACCGTGGCGCCTAATCTAGCGCCAAGTTTAGATCTGGCGTGGCGCACATGCGGTCGCCACGAGTTTGGGCAGGTGCGCCACGCGATGAAGCGATAACCGTGGGCGCACTAGGTGTGCGCGCCACGGATATAAATTTCAAAATTCAAAAAAGCAGCAGATCTAGATCTAAATCCGTCGGTTGCCGGTCGGTGCAGTCGTCGCCTCCTTGTCGTCACCTTGTTGTCGTCGTCGGAACTGCAAGGAGGAGGAGGAGAATAGGAGGAAGAGGAGGAGAAGAGGAGGAGAAGAGGAGGAGAAGAAGAAGAAGAAGAAGAAGAAGAAGAAGAAGAAGAAGAAGAAGAAGAAGAAGAGGAGGCAAAGGAGGAAGAGAAGGAGAAGAAGAGGAGGAAGAGGAGGAGAAGAAGAGGAGGAAGAGGAGGAAGAGGAGGAGAAGAAGAAGAGGATGCAGAGGAGGAGAAGAAGAGGAGGCAGAGGAGGAAGATGAGGAGAAGAAGAGGAGGAGGAGAAGAAGAGAGGGAGGTAGGAAGAGATGGAGGAAGGGAGGTCGACGTCGCCCGTTGTCACTGCGAGGAGGAGGAGAAGGAGGTCGACGTCGCCCGTTGTCACTGTGAGGAGGAGGAGAAGGAGGTCGACGTCGCGCCGTCACTGCAAGGAGAGGAGAAGGAGAAGGGAGAAGGAAG
Source organism: Avena longiglumis (assembly GCA_030063025.1). Classification (NCBI taxonomy): domain Eukaryota; kingdom Viridiplantae; phylum Streptophyta; class Magnoliopsida; order Poales; family Poaceae; genus Avena; species Avena longiglumis. The sequence goes on from CP125973.1 coordinate 564,549,280, forward strand.
AAGGAAGAAGGAAGAAGGAAGAAGGAAGAAGGAAGGAAGAAGGAAGAAGGAGAGGAGGGAGAGGAAAGGGAAGGGAAAAAGGGAAAGGAAAGGGAGGAGGGCGGGGTGGCGATTCAAATTTGAATCCGCAAGCTTATCCGTGGCGCACTAGGTGTAGGTGCGCCACGGATAAGTCGCCTGCTTTTTTTTCTGCAGGAAAACGGTTTTTGACCGTAACTTTTACTCTTTTCGAATTTTGAAAATCTAAAAATCGCTAAACGACCTAAAAGGCGTTGCAAGCGGATCTGGAATCTCGTTAGTCATTTTGATATATTATACGATTTTTTCGATATCGTATGCAAAATTCTGACCTTTTACCGTGGCATTACTTTTTTTGCAAATAAAGTCAAAACTCATTTCTGTTAATTTTACTAGAAGCTATACCACATTACCTACCTAAATATGAAAGGATTTAATTTTTTGAAGTGTTTATCATTTTCGTTTATTTTTTGCAAACCCTAAAAAGGCGATCCACGGGGGGAGGGGGGAGTTGGTGCATGCCACTTAGGCGTAGGGCACTAGGGCAGAGTGCCCTACGGCTAAGTTTGTACATCTGTGGCACACTATGCCATGTGCGCCACAGATGTTTAATAACCGTTCACGCCAGAGGCGTGCGCTTGGCGCACCCCCATGTGCGCCACAGATGACACTAACCGTGGCGCACATGACTATAGTGCGCTCTGAGATGTTTGGCGGCGTCCAACAGGCCTGGACCACACACACATCTGTGGCGCACTATAGTCACGTGCCTGATTGTTCTAGTTACTAGTGCTGGCAGGCGCCTGTGTGAGCCACGCCTGTTTTAGCCGTGGGGCACTTCAACCATGTGAGCCACGGATGTGCTGATTACCTATAGCTGTTTTCCTAGTAGTGTATCTTTGAGAGGGATTTGGACCAGCTTTCGGAACTTCTGGAGCATCCGCACCCCGAGTTCTTCGGAGCTCAGCTCAATGATCAAGGAGGTGAAGATCTGCAGTGGCTAATTGTTGCAAGTCTTCGAGGAAAAATTGAACCTCCCACTGCGGAGGGAATTCAGTTTACCTTGAGGGAAAACAACTAGCTCGATGGACTTGCTAGAGCAATGCAGGAAGCTCTTTCCCGTACGTGGGCGAGCATCAATCAGATCAAGGGTACTCGCTTTGAGTTTTGCCCAAGGCGTGATGCAAATGGACAACCACTGGAAGCCCCATACCACCCCGAGCTGAATACTCAATTGGACCACCTTAGCTTCATGATGTATGATCGTCAGCAGGAGTTGGACAACTGCCGTGACTACTGCAAACATAAGTCTGCCATCATCAAGACGAAGGATCAGACCATCGCCATGCTAGCAAAGGATCGTAAGTCTCGCCGTCGTCAGCTCGACAAGAAGGAGCGCATTATTGCCCGTCTTCGCCACCGCATCTCATATTTGGGGGAGACCATCCACGAGAGAGACATGCAGTTGGAGGAAAGGGAGAATGCCGGAGAGGATCTTCGTGGAGATCCTTACTCCTATCTCAGCGATGACGATGATTTTCTGTAGGATCAGGCCATGGAATTCTTCACCGATGAGGATGATTTCGCCTTCATCGATGATGATGAAGATGATGAAGCCACAGACTCCGAGGAGTAGTAGCACTTGAGCACTAGCGTAGTGAGAAGTATTCGGTCCCATTGTATCGTAGTTCTCAGAATGGTTCTTAAAACCATTTTTTTTCTTTGTTGGGGCGTGTGTTGTACTGTGTGCTATGAATGAATGAAAAAGCAAGTTGCTAGAAAAATCTGAGTCAAACCTTTAAAACTTTTCAAAGTCCCCGAAACCTTAGAAATTTCCCTCTTTTCTCATGATCTATCTAAATCTTCAGATGCCACGTGGAGGAAGTGGTTCAGACCCGGACCCGAAGTTGCAGATACTGCAAATGTTGACTTGACATGAAGCTGAAAAGAGCGTCAAGCCAACCTAGCCACTCTGTGAGATAGCCCAGCTAGCCCACAACCAAGGCCACGGAAATCAGGACAACCATGGATCTAAGCTCAAGAATTTCGAATACCAACCCACCTGTTTCACTAAGTCGGAAGAACCCTAGACGCGATGATTGGCTGCAAACCATGGAAAATAACTTAGAAGTCGTTGGAGTAGAAGCCAACGAGAAAGTTCTGTTTGCCACCCATTATCTAGCCGGAGATGCCAGGGCATGGTGGAACAGTGTTCGCGCAATGACCGGAGGCCAGATGATGACCTGGGAGGAATTCAAGGTCAAGTTCAGCAGAACCCATGTGCCACCGGGTTTGATCAAGAGAATGAGATACGAGTTCAGAGAGCTGAAGCAAGGAAGGATGACTGTAGTGGAATACCGTGACAAATTTTTGTCATTAGCTAGGTATGCCCCGGACGAGATAGACACGGAAGCCAAGAAGGAGAGGTTCCTGAATGGTCTGCATGACGAGATGCAGACAGTGTTAGTCAATATTCCCTTTGTGGATATTGAAGCCCTTGTCGACTCTGCCATCCAGATGGAAGGAAAGATCAACCAAGCCAATGAGAACCGCAAGCATCGTATGATGCATCAGCCAGGAACCCATCAGACCCCAAAGTATCGCCCCAACCCATCTCCAGGATTTGTCCCAAGAACCAACAGACCCCCGATGACCCGTCCGACCTATCCCAACCGTGGAAACCCTATACCCGGAGGAAATCACAACAACCCCGGCAACTCTAGCAATTTCACCCGTGCCCCACCCAAGTTCAACACCAACAATGCTACCGCCAACACCAACACTGCCCCGAGGACTGGAAGCAATGTTGTGCATGTCGCAGCCAAGGACAAGTCGCAAGTGACTTGTTATGACTGTGGAAATAAAGGCCACTATTCCAATGAGTGCCCCAACAAGAAGAATGCTACAGCCCCCAATGCCCATGGCCCAGCTCAGCAACAGCGTCGTGTTGACCAGGAGAAGATTTGCCCAGAATTCACTCAACCGCAATGGCGTATTTTCTCATGCATCTTGAAGAAGCTCGGGAAGTGCAGACGTCTTTGGGTATGTTTCTGTTAATTCAGTACTTGCAAGAGTGTTGTTTGATTCGGTGCATCATTCATTTGTCACGAAGTATTTGCATGCACTAGTAAAATTCAACCAACCAAACTGAAGCATGTTATGATTGTTCAAATTCCCGGATCAACCACCAAGGCTAGGAAAATTTGCAAAGCCATCCCTATCCGAATCCATGGCATAGACTTTTATGCAAATCTGATAGTACTCGGAACTAAAGGTTTGGAAGTAGTACTAGGAATGGATTGGATGTCCAAACATCTGATTGATTGACATGCCAAGAAAGCCATCACCATGACCGATCTGATAGGAATATCGATCGAACATATATAAAACCCTACCTCGCCAATTCAAATGCAACAAGAGTATAGCCCAACCTACCATTGACCAAGTCCGGATAGTCTGCGAATACCCCGATGTATTTCCAGATGTTTTGCCCGGTATGCCCCCAGATCGGGATATCGAGTTTATCATTGAACTAATCCCCGGAACCGGACCCATAGCCCAGAGTGTAGGGGTTCGTAGCATGGAAAACAAAAATTTTCTATCGCATACAAACAAACAAGCGAAGATCTATCTACTAGATTGTAGCAACGAGTCGATGGTATAACTTACCCTCGAAGATTCCAAAGCGTTTAACGAGATCGGATTCTCGTGGGTGATGTAGTCGTACTCTTCCCGATCTCAAGATCGTGTGAGCGATCCTTCGGTATACGTTCGGCAGCGCTCCATGATCGGTCACACGTTCGGTACTCGTGAAGACCTTCCTCTCCCTTGTTCCAGCAGGCACGGAGGTTGTAGCACTCTCCTCGCGATTCCGACTGTGGCGTGGTAGGAAGTAGAGGGAGATCATGAGGCTGTAAGCGGTGCAGTATGGTGGAGCTTATGAGAGAGGCTATTAGCGGCCTAGTAATTAGACACACCAATTAGAAGGCTCTAAACCAATTAGAAGGCTCTAAACTGTTGGTTAAAGCAATTAGAAGCTCTAAACCAAAACAGCTCTAAACCGGAGATCTAGAGTAGAAAGTTATGTCTATGGGAGGAGCCCTGCCCCTCCTTTTATGGGAGGGGGGTCCTTGGCGCGCCAGGGGAGGGAGGGAGTCCCTCCCCAACTCGGCCTTGGGCTGGGCGCCGGCCTGGAGGAGTCCAACTCCTCCTCCAGGTTGGTTCCAACTCCTCTTGCTTGTTTCCCACAGTTTCTTGTTTTGGCAGTTTGACTTTCAAACTGGACATTTGACTTTTCTGTTTTAGGATTCAATTTAATCCTTTATTTGGGACAGCAATAACACTTAGTACATGATGCAATCATTCAATGAGCAATGACACATTCATGTACCCTTCCCCGGTCTTGGGACAATCCGAACCTTCTAGAACATTCCCGATGAAAACACGGAATCATTCCCGAACTCAAAGCGGGACTTTCCTTATATGAATCTTATTCTCGGACCATTCCGGATCACCTCGTGATATCCGGATCCCATCCGAGACTCGAACAACATTCGGTCTCTTTCTCATAATACCATAACTACTCAAACAACGTCGAATCCTTAAGTGTGTCTCCCTACGGTTCGTGAATTATGCGGACATGATCGAGACACTTCTCCGAACAATAACCAATAGAGGAATCTGGAAATTCATATGGCTCCACATATTTCTACGATTACTTTGCGATCGAATGAACCACTTACATACGATACCAATTTCCCTTTGTCTCACGATATGTTACTTATCAGGTTATGATCGTCGGTATCTACGCATACCTAGTTCAACCTCGTTCTTGATAAGTACTCTTTCTCGTTCCGTGATATGTGATCCCTTGTGACCAAGTCACATGCTTGCAAGCTAATTGGATGACATTCCACCGAGAGGGCCTAGAGTATATCTATCCGTCATGTGGATGGACAAATCCACTCTTGATCCATGTGTTTCAACCCATACTTTCCGAACACTCAATGCCACTTTTATAGCCACCCGATTCGGTGTGGTGTTTGATGTCATCAAAGCATCCATCCGGTAAAGGTGATATGCATGATCTCATGGTCGAAGGAATTAGGTTACTATGTATCGAAAGCATATAGCAATTGAACTAATGAAATGACTTGATCTTTATGCTACGCTTATCTATAGGAGTATGTCCACCATATCATTCTCCTAACGATATGATCTTGTTGTTGATAACATCTCAATGTTCATGATAGGAAACCACAATCATTAATCAACCAACAAGCTAGTGAAGTATAGAGGCTATACTAGGGACTTCAAATTAAGTTTACAAATCACACAAGTATTAATGGTTTCCTTGTCAATACTATTATAGCATGAATGTAAACATTTATCATAAACACAAAGATATAATAATAACTACATTTATTATTGCCTCTAGGGCATATCTCCAACAGTCTCCCACTTGCACTAGAGTCATCTAATCTAGATTACATGGTAATATACCGAACACCCATGGCAGTTTGGTGTTGGTCATGTTTGCCCTCGGGAGAGGTTTAGTCAACGGATCCGCCACATTCGGATCGTGTGTACTTTGCAAATCTTTATATCCCCATCACGGATATGTTCTCGAATAGCGTGAAAGCAGCTTGATATGCTTGACTTCTTGTGTGACCTTGGTTCTTGCGCATTGGCTATGGCGCCCATGTTATCACATGAATAGACATTGGGTCTAGCGCACTTGGAACCACACCAGCTCTGTAATGAACTCCTTCATCCATATCGCTTCTTGTGAAGCCTCCGAAGCGACCATGTATTCCGATTGGTTGAAGATCTCGCCACAACGCTTTGCTTTGCACTCCTCCAAGCTGCTGCACCATTCAAAATAAATCGTATCCAGTTGTGATTTAGAATCATCGGATCGGTGTTCCAACTAACATCGGTGTAACCATTAACAACGAAATTCATCACCTCCATAAGAAAGAACCATATCCTTAGTTCTTCTCAAGTACTTAAGGATGTTTTGATTGTCCGTCCAATGATCCACTCTGGATCACTTTGATATCTGCTAGTTAAACTAACATATGCAATGTCGGGTCTAGTACATAGCATGGCATACATTAGAGATCCTATGGCTGAGGCATGAGTCTTACTCATCCTTTCTCTATCTTACGCGATGTCGGACTTTGAGTTTTACTCAAGGTCGTATTGAGCAACATGGGCAGAACCCTTTCTTGCTTTCTTCCATTCAAATCTCTTTAGAACTTTGTCCAAATATGTACTCTGTGACAATGATATTTGGCGTTCGATCTATCTCTATAAATCTTTATGCCTAATATAAGCTGCTTCGCCAAGATCCTTCATTGAAAAACTATTATTCAAATATTCCTTGACACTATTAAGAAGGTCTACATCATTCCCAATCAACAATATGTCATCCACATAGTATTAAGAATGCTCTGAGCTCCCACTCACTTTCTTGTAAATACAAGCTTCTCCATAAGTTTGTATAAAACCAAAACTTTTGATTACCTTATCAAAGCGTTGATTCCAACCGGGATGCTTGCTTCAATCCATAGATGGACCGTTGAAGTTTGCATACCTTGTTAGCATCTATAGGATCGACAAAACCTTTGGGTTGCATCATATACAACTCTTCATCAATGTCTCCATTGAGGAATCTGTTTTGACATCCATCGCCATATCTCATAATCATAATATCGATTGCTAACATAATCCTCACAGACTTTAGCTTCTACGGTGAGAAAGTCTCATCGTAGTCAACTCCTTGAATTTGTCGAAACCCTTTTGCGACAAGTCGAGCTTTATAGGATAACATTACCATCAACATCATTTTCTTCTTGAAAATCCATTTGTTCTCGACGACCTTCCGGCCATCCGAAGTCCACCAAAGTCCATACTTGGTTTTCGTACATGGATCCAATCTCGGATTTCATGGCTTCTTGCCATTTATTGGAATCTGGGCTCATCATTGCTTCCTCATATGTCCCGGGGTCATCGGTGTTGTCTACCACCATGACATTCATAACGGAATCATACCAATGCAGGTGGTACGAGTTCTCGTTGACCTCGAGGCTCTGTAACTTCAACGAAGTTTCATGATCATCATCATTAGCTTCCTCCCTTATTGGTGCAGGCACCAGGAACTTCTTCGGTCTTTGCGCTACTCGCAATTCGAGAGAAGGTTCAACAACCTCGTCGAGTTCTACTTTCCTTCAGTCACTTCTTTCGAGAGAAATTCCTTCTCTAGAAAGGATCCATTCTTAACAACGAATGTTTTGCCTTGGATCTATGATAGAAGGTATACCCAATAGTTTCCTTGGTATCCTATGAAGGCGCATTTTTCCGCTTTGGGTTCAAGCTTGTCGTTGTAACTTCTTTACATAGCTTCGCATCCCCAAACTTTAAGGAGCGACAATTTAGGTTTCTTCCCAAACCATAATTCATACGGTGTCGTTTCAACGGATTTAGGCGGTGCCCTATTTAAAGTGAATGCGGATGTTTCTAATGCATAACCCCAAAATGATAGCGGTAAATCGTAAGTGACATCATAGAGCGAACCATATCTAAGAGAGTTCGATTCGACGTTCGGACACACCATTACTGTTGTGGTGTTCGGCGGTGTCAATTGTGAAAGTATTCCGCACTTCTTTAAATGCTCGCCAAACTCGTAACTTAGATATTCACCTCCACGATCGAGCGTAGAAATTTAATCTTCTTGTTACGTTGATTCTCTACCTCACTTTGAAACTCCTTAAACTTCTCGAAAGTTTGGACTTATGTTTCATGAAATAGATATATCCATATCTACTCAAGTCATCTGTGAAGGTAAGAACATAACGATAACCACATGACGCTACACTCATTGGACCACACACATCGGTATGTATGATTTCCAATAAGTCCGTAGCTTCGCTCCATCATACCTGAAAATGGAGTCTTAGTCATTTTTCCCATCGGACATGCTTCGCATCTTTCAAGTGATTCAAAATCAAGTGATTCAAGAAGTCCATCGAATGGAGTTTCTTCATACGTTTCACTCCGATGTGACCAAGGCAGCGATTGCCACATATAGGTCGAATTATCGCTGATTTCAAGCGTTTAGCCTCAATGTTGTTGATATGTGTATTTCCACTATCGAGATTCAATAAGAATAGACCATCTATCAAAGGTGCATGTGCATAAAACATATTACTCATATAAATAGAACAACCATTATTCTGATTTAAACAAGTAACCGTCTGCAATAAACAAGATCCCGATATAATGTTCATGCTCAACGCAGCACCAAATAACAATTATTTAAGTATAAAACTAATCCCGATGGTAGATGAAGGGTAGCGTGCGACCGCGATCACATCAACCTTTGATCCGTTTCCCCAGCGCATCGTCACCTCGTTCTTCGCTAGCTTCCGTTTATTCTGCGACTTTGTTTGAGTTACAAATATGAGCAACCGAACCAAGATCAAATACCGAGCACTACTACGAGTACTAGTGAGATACACATCAATAACATGTATATCAGATATACCTTTCTTCTTGATGTTGCCGTTCTTCAGATCCGCCAAGTACTTTGGGCAATTCCGCTTCCAGTGACCTTCTCCCTTGCAGTAAAAGCACTCAATTTCAGGCTTAGGTCCATCCCTGGTCTTCTTCGTCGGCGTGGTAGCTTTCTTACCACCCTTCTTGAAGTGTCCCTTTTGCTTAGACTTGCCTTTCTTGAATTTGGTGGTCTTATTGACCAACAACACTTGGTGCTCTTTCTTGATCTCCACTTCTGCAGATTTCAACATGGCAAAGAGTTACGCAGCGTCTTGTTCATGTTACGCATTTTGTAGTTCATCACAAAGTTCTTGTAACTTGGTGGTAGTGATTGGAGGACACGGTAAATCCCCAAAGCATTAGGAATCACTATACCCAAGCTTTGAAGTTTGTTTGCATGCCTGGACATCTTAAGCACATGCTCACTTGTGAGCTGCCCTCTTCCATCTTGCGTTAAAGAACTTTTGAAGCCTCATAGCTTTCAATTGCATGAGTCTCAAAAATCAATTTGAGATCCTCGACAATATCATATGGGTCGACTCTTCAAACCTTTTAAAGCTCGATTCTAAACCATACAAGATAGCACCTTGAACTATGGAGTCTTGATTCTTCGCGAGGTAAACATTCTTTACTTCATCGGAAGCATCAGTGCAGTGGGTCACCAATGGTGCATCGGCACATAGGTCAAATTACATGTGAGGACAATCCTCAAATTGCGGAACCAATCCATGAGTTGCTTCCATTGTTTTCAACTTTTCTTTCTCTAGAACGCATTAAAATTGATGGTAGGGCTGCCATTGATCTACAACATATTTGCAATAGTTTAGACTAAGTTTATGACAAATTGAGTTCAAATTAATTAATGAAATTAAACTAGGTGAACTCCACTCAAAACAACATCCCTCACATTGTTTTAGTGATCACACGAACCAAATCCACTACATCAACTCCGATCATCACGAGAGTTGATATAGTTTCAATGGCGAACAATCATCATGTTCATCATATCTACTATCGATTCATGCTTTACCTTTGGTAATCCGTGTTCGAGACCATATGCATACATGCTAGGCTCGTCAAGATCAAACCTTAGTTTACGCATGAGCAAATCTGGCTTGCTCACGTTGTATACACTTGCAGAATCTAGCACACCCGATCATCACGTGGTGCTTGAAACAACAAGCTTTAGCAGCGGTGCTAACTAAGGGTGAACACTTTATGATTTGAAATTGATGTGCATGAGGATCATCTTATAATGCTACCGTCGTACTAAGCAATACAAGATGCATAAAGGATTAACATCACATGCAATTCAATATATATGTGATATGATATGGCCTTTCTTCTTCGTGCCTCCGATCTCCATCTTCAAGCGAACATGATCTCCATCATCACCGGCATTGCATCAAGGTCAATGGCGCTTCTCCATGGTTGTCGTCCACGGCTTCAACTATTACAACTACTTTGAATAGACACGGGTCTTAACATAAATTAAAGACAACCATATGGCTCCTGCGGTTGTCGACTTACAATAAGGAACATTGCATACATCAAATATAATCACAATCATGGCCATATCACATCCTTTGCACACCCTGCAAAACAAAGTTAGGCCTTCTACTTTCTTTGCATATTTTACGTGGTTTGGGGCTTTCAATAAGTGTCGTTCTAACTACGAACAAGAACCACAACATTGATACTAGCATTGTTGATCACCCGTTGTAAATTGGATCTTAACTATGCTAGGAGAAACATGCACATAAAGCCACTTATGCAATACAAGTTACATGTCAAGCGTGGAGCAAGTCTCATGAGCGATGTCATGTAAGGTTAGCCCGACGCTTCATCCCAACATACCGCAAGATGCAAAGTACACAAAAGCAATCTACAATAAAAGCATCAACGCCCACAATGACCATTGTGTTCTACGTCTGTGAGATCTACATATAGACGGCTCGATACCCTTTGTAGGGTTCGTAGCATGGAAAACAAAAATTTTCTATCGCATACAAACAAACAAGCCAAGATCTATCTACTAGATTGTAGCAACGAGTCGATGGTATAACTTACCCTCGAAGATTCCAAAGCGTTTAACGAGATCCGATTCTCGTGGGTGATGTAGTCGTACTCTTCCGATCTCAAGATCGTGTGACGATCCTTCGGTATACGTTCCATGGCGCTCCCGCGATCGGTCACGTTAAATTTCGGCGAAGACCTTCCTCTCCCTTGTTCCAGCAGCGGAGGTTGTAGCACTCTCCTCGCGATTCCGGCTGGCGTGGTGCAGGAAGTAGAGGAGATCCCGAGGGCTTCTTAAGCGGTGCAGTATGGTGGAGCTTATGAGAGAGGCTATTAGCGGCCTAGTAATTAGACACACCAATTAGAAGGCTCTAAACCAATTAGAAGGCTCTAAACTGTTGGTTAAAGCAATTAGAAGCTCTAAACCAAAACAGCTCTAAAGGAGATCTAGAGTAGAAAGTTATGTCTATGGGAGGCCCTGCCCTCCTTTTATGGGAGGGTCCTTGGCGCTAGGGGGGAGGAGTCCCTCCCCAACTCGGGCTGGGCGCCGGCTGGAGGAGTCCAACTCCTCCTCGGGTTGGTTCAACTCCTCTTGCTTGTTTCCCAGTTTCTTGTTTTGGTTTGACTTTCAAGCTGGACATTTGACTTTTCTGTTTTAGGATTCAATTTAATCCTTTATTTGGGACAGCAATAACACTTAGTACATGATGCAATCATTCAATGAGCAATGACACATTCATGTACCCTTCCCCGGAGTCTTGGGACAATCGGAACCTTCTAGAACATTCCCGATGAAAACACGGAATCATTCCCGAACTCAAAGCGGGACTTTCCTTATATGAATCTTATTCTCCGGACCATTCGGATCACCTCGTGATATCCGGATCCCATCCGAGACTCCGAACAACATTCGGTCTCTTTCTCATAATACCATAACTACTCAAACAACGTCGAATCCTTAAGTGTGTCTCCCTACGGTTCGTGAATTATGCGGACATGATCGAGACACTTCTCGAACAATAACCAATAGAGGAATGGAAATTCATGCCCACATATTTCTCGATTACTTTGCGATCGAATGAACCACTTACATACGATACCAATTTCCCTTTGTCTCACGATATGTTACTTATCCGAGGTTATGATCGTCGGTATCTCGCATACCTAGTTCAACCTTTCTTGATAAGTACTCTTTTCTCGTTCCGTGATATGTGATCCCTTGTGACCAAGTCACATGCTTGCAAGCTAATTGGATGACATTCCAAGGAGGGCCCAGTATATCTATCCGTCATGTGGATGGACAAATCCACTCTTGATCCATGTGTTTCAACCCATACTTTCCGAACACTCAATGCCACTTTTATAGCCACCCGATTCACGGTGTGGTGTTTGATGTCATCAAAGCATCCATCCGGTAAAGGTGATATGCATGATCTCATGGTCGAAGGAATTAGGTTACTATGTATCAGAAAGCATATAGCAATTGAACTAATGAAATGACTTGATCTTTATGCTACGCTTATCTATAGGAGTATGTCCACCATATCATTCTCCTAACGATATGATCTTGTTGTTGATAACATCTCAATGTTCATGATAGGGAAACCACAATCATTAATCAACCAACAAGCTAGTGAAGTATAGAGGCTATACTAGGGACTTCAAATTAAGTTTACAAATCACACAAGTATTAATGGTTTCCTTGTCAATACTATTATAGCATGAATGTAAACATTTATCATAAACACAAAGATATAATAATAACTACATTTATTATTGCCTCTAGGGCATATCTCCAACACAGAGACCCTATATGTGGAATCCCGCAAAACCAATACTAGAAAATCGCGTTGTTTTTGTGCATTGCATCATCATGACCGCATGCTCATGTCATCATGCCACATTGCATTTGAGCATCGTCATCATCTTGCATTTGCTCGCATAAAACTATTTGCGGAAAAGCCTGGTTTTGTTTTCCAAACGCCCCGTCTTAATTCTAACGCAAACCCGGGTCTCCGGATTATTTTGTTTGCCTGCTATCGGTTTGCCAACGCCGTGTTTGAAACAAATAAAATTTTAAATTATTTTTAGTGGGGGCAGTCGAACGGGCCGATTCGACCCGAACGACCACCCCCGGTTCAAAATCGGTCCGCCTAAATTCCTAAACCTACCCAACCTAATCTACCCACCCCTCTGGCCACCTCACCCCAGCCAATGGTCTCTCGCCACCTCATCTCTCCTCAACCCTCACCCAATCCCTCACAGCCACCTCACCCCACTCCCTCTCTCTCTCCCTCTCTCCCTCTCTCTCCCAACAAACACCCAGCCACACACACACAAGCACACACGCAGCACCCCCTGCCCACTCTCCACTCACCCCGCGGGCCCACCCCACCTGTCGCTGTCCCCGGTCCCACGCCCGTCCCCACTTCCCCCGCAGACCCCGCGCCCCGCTCCTCTCTCTCACCACGCGCGCGACGCCCCTCCCCTGTCTTCTTCCTCCCCGCGGCTCACCTCGCCGCCGGCGCCCCTCCACCGCTCCTCCGGCCACCGTCCGCCTCTCTCCCCCTGCCGCCGCGTGCCCTCCCGAGCCGCGCCGCCAACCTCCTCACCTCCCTCTGCCCGCCAAGCCTTGTCGCCCCTCCTCCTTCTCCCTGCCGCCCGCCGGACCTCCTCGGCCGCGCCTCGTCGCCAGGCGCCGCTCCTCGGTCGCGCCTCTCCCGGCGTCGCTCTGCAGCCCCTTGGCCTCCACTGCTGCCCGTCGCTCCGCCCGTCCGCCTCCCCTCGCGGACCGCCTTGGCGTCCCGCCCGAGCCGTCGCCGCCGGCCGCCTCCTCCCCTCCCGTCGCCCGCTCACTCCGTGGCGCCCGGCTTCCTCCTCGTCGGTCCGCTCTCCACCTCGCCTCCACAGGACCGCCGCCCCTGCCCGTCGCCCTGCCGCCTCCTCGCCGCCGCCACCGCTGTCGAGCTCGGACGGCGGGCCCTCCTTCCTCCACGCGCAGGCCCGCCTCCCCCAGGCTCCTCGTTTCCCCGTCGACGGATCCTCCTCCGCGCTTCCCTGGTGTCGCCTTCCCGGCCGCGTCGGCACCAGCCGCTGCCACGACCTCCCTTGAGTAGATCCATGCCACGGCGGCCGCTGCGTCTCCCGAGCTCGCCACCTCTTCGTCCTCAGGCACCGTCGTCGGAGCCTCCCGGTGCGGTGGCGTGCGGCCCGGCACGAGACACATCTTGTCTGCCTTGCAGGGTGCCCTGGTGTTCTGCTCCTGTTGTTTTGTGGTTACGGTGCGGTTGGGAAGATGGAACCCGACGCAAGCTGCTGCCTGGTCTGTACTGAAGCACCGGGTGGTTCTGTCACGGACAATCAACCTTGAGATCTTCTCTGCCGATGTGTTTCTTTCAAGACCTTCGCTCTGGTGTCGTGATCGTGTGGCCACCAAGTTCGGCTCTGCATGCCCAAATTCGACACCGGCAAACCAAGATGGAAGCACAAGACCGCCCGTCTGGATACGATTTGGAACCGGTCGCCAAGAACGCCCTACGGAGACTCACCCGATCACGGACGCAGAACGTCCACGAGTTGAACCCGAAGGCCGATCGGCGGCCGAGACCCGGCCCGATCCGGTGATCAAAGGCCACGCCAAGACCGGATCGAAGACCGCCAAGATCACCGACGCGGAACGCCAAGCACTTCACCCCGGATGCCGAGACCGACTCGATGGCGCGGGCCCGACAAGACCCTCGCAACGGCAAGATCGACCCCGTGGGACCCGACAAGACCTTCGCGATGACAAGGACGGCACCGACCCGGAAGAATCCGATGCGCCCCCGACACCGACCCAAGTCCTGCTTCCCGGATGCGACAAGATCTATCCCAGTATCCGAGAACGACCCGTCGAACCCTGGACTCCGAGACCCGACCCCGAACCCCGTCGAACCCCCGGACCAAGATCTGCCGAACCCTAATGTGTGAACCTCTTCCCGAAACCCTATTTTATAATATAATACAACTTGTTGCATATTAAATTGTCATTCTTGCATGCATACATTGTGTGGTTTGGGGGCCTTATGCCGATTCCCCTAATAATTAAATATGGGGCTCATATGCGGGCAAATCTAGTCTTATATTGGCCTCATTTAAATTTGTGCATCAAACCGATACTATCTCTTGCCCTGTTAATACCACATTTAATTTGCGGGGTATCTAAATAACTTGAACCATTTGATTAATTGTCGGGACCCCGGTTCCGCTTAATATGACCTAATTGCATTGCACCTTGCCATGTCATACATCATACATGCATCATGCCGATCTTCTGCCGTTGAATTAAATAGTGCATCCGGTGTTTCTTCTAGTGTTTTGGTTCTTCGCGGATAAGGCCGTTGAGTTGATGTGAGCTTCGCCCGATCTTCGGTTGAACCTTCGGCAATGTTTTCAGGCGAGCATCTCCCCCTTTCTACCTATCTTACTTTTATAGTATTTATTCCCTCCTGTTGATCTATTGCTATCTGTGTTGCGATGCTCTAGTTTTTCGTACCCGTGATATCCCTCGCAGCCTTATATTGCCTTGGACACATCCTATTACCTGTTGTTTGGTAGATAGCTGGACTTGCGCGTCGTAGTCGCTTGCTCAAGTGCTATTGCGTGTCGTCAAGTGCCCCAGTTGTTAGTGTACTGCCGCATGTTGATGTTGGAGATGATCATGGTTTTACTTATCGTTCACTTTAATTCCTGTTAAACAACTAAAATTGAACCGCCCACTTGTGTCCCGTAGGACCCCGAGTACTTGATACATGTTCCTTGATTTATCGCGCTATCCACATCCGGGAGGTATATGGGACCCCCCTGAGCCAGAGCTTGATTCAGTCTTATTTCTTGGGGCCACAAACTAGTTTGAGGTTTTATTTACTATCCTGTACTTATGCCATGCTTTACTGCTTTATTTAAATTGTGCGGATAGCACCTGTCTTTGTTTAGGATCGGGACACGATTCCGCGGTGTCGACAAGCCCAGTTTTGGGTTCCCAGTCGTTCACAGCCGTCTACCCAAACCTTGAGTCCGTCTCGGAGTCAGCTGGCTTCGTTGCGGGTCTACTCAATGGGGTGGCCCCCTAAAATATTTCTGAATCCTGTGATTGCTTTGTCGTGAAGGCCTCGTTGGGTTTTGATTTGGTTTTCGAGGTTGATCGGTGTGTGTTGCTATTGGTGCACCCGGGGTAAAACTTTCAAAGCCGTGTCCACAGTTATGGACGACTTGGAGCACGATATCTCGATCATAGACAAGCATAACTAAAGTAGTGCTATAAATTTGACTTTATAATGACTAGTAATCAACTTCACTATAATGGAATGGCTAAATAATCGCCCACAATTGCTTGTTTGAGTGTCGCTTACTATTGTACTGACTAGTAAGTATTGCAACTTCTAGCGGATGGCTAAATAAAAGTACCAACAAGCTGCTGGGTTTTGGGTTATCTCATGCTAATTGTATTTGACTAGTAAGTGTCAACTTCTAGCGGAATGGTTAACTAAAATGGCCCGCTTATTTTATCGGGATGACTATCTTTACGACTAGTAATTGCTGCAACGATAGCGAATAAGTAAAACCGCCAACCGTGTGAGTTCCTCGGTTGACTTCCTTGTTTGGTCTCGAGGGGAACACCGGGATGGGTTTGTTTGATGGTAGCATCAGGTTGGTTCGGATAGGTCCTTCTTACCCCTCTCGATTGCCGGTTGTATCGAGTCTCTATAGGTTGTTTAGTGCATCTTTGCCGCTTGATCCACCATACCTATGTAGTTGAGGACCGCGAATTCTAGCCTCGGTGTCTTGGCCTCAAGATCTTGGCTCCTCTTTTTCCTTTGCCCTTTTGGCACCTCTTTTGTTTAAGTAGGTTTTGAGATCGGCGTCGTTAGCGGGGTTACCCTTCCGGCTTGGCACGGGGTTATGGGCGCCATTGGTTATTCTTGAGGCTCTTAGCCCCATTTGCATCTTGTCCGTGAGCGGACGCTCCATCTTTCAAGGTGATTTGGATCTTTGTACGTATATCGTATTCTTGACTCATGGAGTCGTGTTGTATATAAATGTTACGTGGGTCCCATCGAGGACTTGTGTAATGTTATTATGCCGTTTTCCACCCGCATTTAAAGTGCTGGTGAGCACCTTTGAATCGTTTCTATGCGGGTTTGGCGGGTTTCGCTAAAACTTGCATAGGTTCGATCGAGGTGTTCTGAGTGGTATCGAGCTCGTGATTGCGATACCCCACAAGTCCAGCCTGTAGGATAACCTAGCTAACGGCCGAAGTAGAGTGTCAAAACTATTTTGCAAAATCGGTTGGATCGTTATGATTAGGTCTGATTTTACTCCTTACCCCTTTGCTATTCCTCTCTTACCTCTACGTGTTTTGAATCCGCTCTCTTCTCTCTCTTCGAGTCCAGGATTTCTCGTGGGATTTCTCGTGGTTGGGTTTCCGTCGTACCTTCAGGGTTTCGTTTTCTCCCTTTTGTAACGGAGGTGCTACGATCATCAATCTGCAACTTGTCTGTTGTACCCTTCATCCAATCTTTTGTTCTTGATCTCTTTATCTATATGTGTTCCTTGCTGGATATCTGTGTCGTTGAAAAACATATGAGAAGGACGAGCATTGGTGAAGTTGGAGTATACCTTGAGCATGTGTTGTTCATGCCAATGGAACCATCGCAGAACCTAATCATTGTGTCTTTCATATGATTCCTGTTGTATCTTCCGGCGTTTTCCGATGTGATGACCTCAGCTACCTCAGATCCAACGCAGAGCTGGCATCATCCCTTTGTTCCGAATACCGCTTGTGAAGATCTTCATTCTAAAATCGCGAGAGTGGAGTTGCCTGATTTTCCCTATTCATGTATAGAGTTGATAGTTTGGGTACGGGATGGATTGATCACCCTACTCGACTCTTACTGTTCGCTCTGTACATCGAACTGGTGGATCAATGTAATTTTCCTCTTCTAATGGAAGTTAGAGGTGGCCTTATTGTTTGATACCTCTGCCTCCGTCCTTTGTTTTTCCGGAGTGTTCTCTCAACGAGCATGGACAACGACCTCTTGTTAGTGGTGTCGCGAGGATCTACACGAAGCGCGAATGATCAGATCACCGAACTTTCTTCCCGGTACCATGAGGCGGATCTCGAGGGCGAGATCCATTGTTAGTGGTGTCGAATTGTGGCATCCCGCAAAACCACTACTAGAAAATCGCGTTGTTTTTGTGCATTCCATCATCATGACCGCATGCTCATGTCATCATGCCACATTGCATTTGAGCATCGTCATCATCTTGCATTTGCTCGCATAAAACTATTTGCGGAAAAGCCTGGTTTTGTTTTCCAAACGCCCCGTCTTAATTCTAACGCAAACCCGGGTCTCCGGATTATTTTGTTTGCTATCGGTTTGCACGCCGTGTTTGAAACAAATAAAATTTTAAATTATTTTTAGTGAGGCGTCGAGCGGGCGATTCGATGACGACCACCCCAGTTCAAAATCGGTCCCTAAATTCCTAAACCTACCCAACCTAATCTACCCACCCCTCCGGCCACCTCACCCCAGCCAATGGTCTCGCCACCTCATCTCTCCTCAACCTCACCCAATCCCTCACAGCCACCTCACCCCACCTCTCTCTCCTCTCCCTCTCTCTCCCAACAAACACCCACCACACACACACAAGCACACACGCCCTTGCTCTCCACTCACCTTGAGCCCACCCCACTGTCGCTGTCCCCGGTCCCACGCGTCCCCACTTCCCCTGAGACCCAGCGCCCGCTCTCTCTCTCACCATGCAGCGCCTCCCATCTTCTTCCTCCCATGGCTCACCTGGCGCGCCCTCCACCGCTCCTCGGCCCGTCCGCTCTCCCACTTTGCCGCGCGTGCCCCCGAGCGCCAATCTCCTCACCTCCCTCACATAAGCCAGGCAGCCGCCTCCCTCTGCTTCTCCCTCGCCGCGCCGGACCTCCCTCCCGGTCGCCTGTCCTTCAGGCCCAGCTCCTCCCGGTCGCGCCTCTCCCGGCGTCCCTCTGGCCAGCCCCCCTTGGCCTCCACCGGCTGCCCGTCCCGCTCCGCCGTCGCCTCCCTCTGCCCGGACCGCCCGGCGTCCCGCCGTCGCCACGCCCGCCTCGCCTCCCTCCCTCCCGTCATTGCTCAGCCTCCGGCCGGCTCCCTCCAGCTCGCCACCTCTTCGTCCTCAGGCACCGTCGTCGGAGCCTCCCGGTGCGGTGGCGTGCGGCCCGGCACAAGACACATCTTGTCTGCCTTGCAGGGTGCCCTGGTGTTCTGCTCCAGTTGTTTTGTGGTTACGGTGCGGTTGGGAAGATGGAACCCGGCATAAGCTGCTGATGCATCTTGAAGCACCGGGTGGTTTTGGCACGGACAATCAACCTTGAGATCTTCTCTGCTGATGTGTTTCTTTCAAGACCTTCGCTCTGGTGTCGTGATCGTGTGGCCACCAAGTTCGGCTCTGCATGCCCAAATTCGACACCGGCAAACCAAGATGGAAGCACAAGACCGCCCGTACGGATCGATTTGGAACCCGGTCGCCAAGAAACGCCCTACGGAGACTCACCCGATCACGGACCGCAAGAACGTCCCGAGTTGAATCGAAGCCGATCCGGCGAGCGAGACCCCAGCCGATCCCGGTGATCCAAAGGCCACGCCAAGACCCGGATCCGAAGACCGCCAAGATCGCCTACCCGGGACGACAAGCACTTCACCCCGGATGCCGAGACCGACTCGATGGCGCGGGCCCGACAAGACCCTCGCAACGGCAAGATCGACCCTGTGGGACCCGACAAGACCTTTGCGATGACAAGGACGGCACCGACCCGGAAGAATCCGATGCGCCCCCGACACCGACCCAAGTCCTGCTTCCCGGATGCGACAAGATCTATCCCAATATCCGAGAACGACCCGTCGAACCCTGGACCCCGAGACCCGACCCCGAACCCCGTCGAACCCCCGGACCAAGATCTGCCGAACCCTAATGTGTGAACCCCTTCCCGAAACCCTATTTTATAATATAATACAACTTGTTGCATATTAAATTGTCATTCTTGCATGCATACATTGTGTGGTTTGGGGGCCTTATGCCGATTCCCCTAATAATTAAATATGGGGCTCATATGCGGGCAAATCAAGTCTTATATTGGCCTCATTTAAATTTGTGCATCAAACCGATACTATCTCTTGCCCTGTTAATACCACATTTAATTTGCGGGGTATCTAAATAACTTGAACCATTTGATTAATTGTTGGGACCCCGGTTCCGCTTAATATGACCTAATTGCATTGCACCTTGCCATGTCATACATCATACATGCATCATGCCGATCTTCTGCCGTTGAATTAAATAGTGCATCCGGTGTTTCTTCTAGTGTTTTGGTTCTTCGCGGATAAGGCCGTTGAGTTGATGTGAGCTTCGCCCGATCTTCGGTTGAACCTTCGGAAATGTTTTCAGGCGAGCATCTCCCCCTTTCTACCTATCTTACTTTTATAGTATTTATTCCCTCCTGTTGATCTATTGCTATCTGTGTTGCGATGCTCTAGTTTTTCGTACCCGTGATATCCCTCGCAGCCTTATATTGCCTTGGACACATCCTATTACCTGTTGTTTGGTAGATAGCTGGACTTGCGCGTCGTAGTCGCTTGCTCAAGTGTTATTGCGTGTCGTCAAGTGCCCCAGTTGTTAGTGTACTGCCGCATGTTGATGTTGGAGATGATCATGGTTTTACTTATCGTTCACTTTAATTCCTGTTAAACAACTAAAATTGAAGTAAGCAGAGGCATCGGTGGGTGATAGAAAATATTTGGTTTCCGAACGCCCACTTGTGTCCCGTAGGACCCCGAGTACTTGATACCTGTTCCTTGATTTATCGCGCTATCCACATCCGTGAGGTATATGGTACCCCACAGCGAGCTTGATTGGTCTTATTTCTTGGGGCCACAAACTAGTTTGAGGTTTTATTTACTATCTGTACTTATGCCATGCTTTTGCTTTATTTAAATTGTGCGACAGATAGCACCTGTCTTGTTAGGATCGGGACACGATTCGCGGTGTCGACAAGCCCGTTTTGGGTTCCCATCGTTCCTGACCGTCTACCCAAACCTTGAGTCCTTCTCGAGTCGTGGCTTCGTTCTTGGGTCTACTCAATGGGGGCCCTGAAATATTTCTGAATCCTGTGATTGCTTTGTCGTGAAGGCCTCGTTGGGTTTTGATTTGGTTTTCCGAGGTTGATCGAGTGTGTGTTGCTATTGGTGCACCCGGGGTAAAACTTTTCGAAAGCCGTGTCATGATTATGGACGACTTGGAGCCTGATATCTCGATCATAGACAAGCATAACTAAAGTAGTGCTATAAATTTAACTTTATAATGACTAGTAATCAGCTTCACTATAATGGAATGGCTAAATAATACTGCCCACAATTGCTTGTTTGGAGTGTCGCTTGCGACCATTGTACCTGACTAGTAAGTATTGCAACTACAACGGAATGGCTAAATAAAAGTACCAACAACTGCTGGGTTTTGGGTTATCTCATGCTAATTGTATTTGACTAGTAAGTGTCGCAACTACAACGGAATGGTTAACTAAAATGGCCCACTGCTTATTTTATCAGGATGACTATCTTTACCTGACTAGTAATTGCTGCGATAACTGAATAAATAAAACTGCCAACTGTGTGAGTTCCTCGGTTGACTTCCTCGTTTGGTCTCGAGGGGGAGACACCAGGATGGGTTTGTTTGATGGTAGCATCAGGTTGGTTCCGGATAGGTCCTTCTTACCCCTCTCTGGTTGCCGCCAGTCGTATCGAGTCTCTATAGGTTGTTTAGTGCATGCCTTTGCTTGATCCACCATACCTATGTGGCGAGGACCGAATTCTAGCCTCATGTGTCTGGCCTCGATCGGCGCTCCTCTTTTCCTTTGCCCTTTGCGGCACCTTTTGTTTAAGCGGTTTTGAGATCGACGTCGTTAGCAGGGTTACCCTTCCGGCTTGGCCTGGGCAGGGTTATGGACGCCATTGGTTATTATTCAGGGCTCTTAGCCCCATTTGCATCTTGTCCGTACATGGACGCTCCATCTTTTCAAGGTGATTTGGATCTTACCGTATATCTGTATTCTTGACTCATGGAGTCGTGTTGTATATATCTTACATGGGTCCCATCGAGGACTGTTGTGTAATGTTATTACTTCGTTTTCCACCCGCACGAAAGTGCCTGGTGGGCACCTTTGAATCGTTTCTATGCGGGTTTGGCGGGTTTCGCTAAAACTTGCATAGGTCCGATTCTGAGGGTGTTACACTATAGTATGAACCCATCAGAGCTCGTAGAACTGAAGAAGCAACTGCATTCCATGTTGAAAATCGGATTGATTCAACCAAGTGCGTCACCATGGAGATCAATTGTCTTGTTTGTGGACAAGAAGGATGGAGGTAACCGTTTGTGTACGGATTATCGGAAGTTGAATGATGTCACCATCAAAAACAAGTACCCCTTGCCCAAGATAGAATATTTGTTTGATCAATTGATCGGTGCCAAAGTGTTTTCTAAGATTGATCTTAGAACTGGCTATCATCAACTCAAGATTCGTGCAGAGGATATTCCAAAGACTGCCTTTACCACCAGATATGGATTGTATGAGTATACAGTCATGTCTTTCGGATTAACCAATGCCCCCGCTTATTTCATGAACCTCATGAATGAGATTTTTATGGACTTCCTGGATAAGTTTGTCGTTGTTTTCATCGATGACATTCTGATTTATTACAAATCAGAAGAAGAACATGAGCTACACCTAAGGACCATTCTTGGAACCCTTAGAGAGCATCAATTGTATGCAAAGTTTAGCAAATGTGAATTCTGGTTACAGGAGGTAGGATTCCTCGGTCACATTGTATCAGCCGGAGGAATTGCCGTTGACCCTGCCAAAGTGAAAGATGTAGAAGATTGGCAAGACCCAGCCACTCAAACCCAAGTTTGTGATTTTCTCGGATTGGTGGGATACTACCGCAAATTCGTAGAAGGATTCTCTAGTATCGCCAGACCCATGACCCAATTGCTGAAGAAGGACAAGAAGTTTGAATGGACCGACAAATGTGAAGCGAGTTTTCAAGAACTCAAGAGGAGATTGATTTCAGCCCCAATCTTGATCATGCCGGATATCACGAAGCCCTTCGATGTGTATTGTGATGCATCCAAGATTGGTCTCGGATGTGTGCTAATGCAAGAAGGCAAAGTTATATCTTATCTATCGCGACAACTGAAGCAACATGAGCAAAATTACCCAACCCATGACCTCGAACTCGCAGCCGTAGTTCTATCCCTGAAAACATGGAGACGTTACCTAATGGGAAACCGTTGTGAGATCTATTCGTATCACAAGAGCCTAAAGTATATATTCACTCAGAAGGAGCTGAATATGAGGCAGAGAAGATGGATTGATCTAATCAAGGATTATGACCTGGACATTCACTATCACCCTGGTAAAGCCAACGTGGTAGCCGATGCCCTTAGCAGATTGTCGTGCCGCTTGAACTCCATGATCTTGAAGGAGCAACCAAGCTTGCACAAAGAGATGGAAGCTTTTCGAATGGAATTAGTAAGTGAAGGATTTTTGGCTAGCATAGAACTCCAGCCCACTTTGATCAGTCAGATTAAGGAGGCGCAGAAGGAAAATGCTAGTATCGACGGAATCAAGCGTCGTGTCGTGCGAGCAAAGTACCGGATTCAGGGACGAAGGAGTTTTTTGGCACGAAGGGCGCCTTTGTGTACCAGCAGATTCGAAATTGAAAGAAGTTATTTTGAAGGAGTCTCATGATACTCTTTATTCTATCCATCCCAGAGGAACTATGATGTATCAAGATTTAAAAGAGCAATTTTGGTGGCATAAGCTGAAGAGAGAAATCGGAAGCTATATCGCCAAGTGTGATATATGTCAGCGAGTCAAGGCAGGACATCAAAGACCCGCTGGATTGTTGCAACCTTTGCATATTCCGGAATGGAAATGGGATTCTGTAGGAATGGACTTTATCACTGGACTGCCTACTTCTAGTAGGGGAAATGAATCTATCTGGGTCATAGTGGACAGATTGTCCAAAGTCGCCCATTTCTTGCCCGTCAAAACCACATATCAGAGTTTGAAACTAGCGGAGTTGTACATCGCTAGAATCGTCAGTTTGCATGGATTCCCTAAGAACATAGTATCGGATCGAGGAACTCAGTTTACCTCGAGATTCTGGAAGAAAGTTTAAGAAGGTTTAGGAACCCGCCTAGATTTCAGTACCGCGTATCACCCTCAGACCGATGGACAAATGGAGCGAGTAAATCAACTACTCGAAGATATGTTGAGAGCATGTGTGTTAGAATATGGATCCAAGTGGGAAGACTGTCTGTCGTTTGCAGAATTTTCCTACAACAACAGTTACCAAGTCAGTTTGCAAATGGCCCCATTTGAATTCATGTACGGAAGAAGTGCCGCACCCCTTTGAACTGGTCGGAAGTAGGAGAGAGTCAGATTTTCGGACCCGACATCCTACGAGAAGCAGAAGAGAAGGTTCACAAGATTCGTGAGCACCTCAAGACCGCCCAATCCCGACAGAAGAGTTACGCCGACAAGAGACGTAGAGACCTCGCCTTCAACATAGGAGATTTTGTTTATCTGAAAGTGTCGCCATTGAAGGGAATGCAGCGTTTCCAACTCAAAGGAAAGTTAGCCCCTAGATATATCAGACCTTTCAAGATTTTGAACCGTCGAGGAGAAGTATCATACCAATTGGAACAACCTGAAGAGATGTCAGCCGTGCACAATGTGTTCCATATCTCGTTACTTATAAGTGTCTCAAGTCCCGAGAAGACGAAGTGTTCAAGAATATCGACCATCGGACCATAGAGATCAACGATGACCTGGCCTATCGAAGTACCCATCCGCATTTTGGAAGAAGCTTTTGAACTACGAACCGAAGCATCAAGTTTCTCAAGATTCGTGGAGCAACCACAGAAGAGGAAGCTACGGGAACACGAAGATCACATCGGGATGGAGTTTCCGATCTCTTCAAATCCTAGGTAATCTTTTCGTCCTTTTCAAATCTCGGGAATGAGATTTTGTTTAAGGGGGGAAGGTTTGTAACATCCCAAAAATACTAAACTTGGAACATCAAACTCTAATCATCAAAATTGGGGTTAACAAAAACTTTTCTAATTAAAATTATGAATGCATGCATATGTGTATGCATTGATTTTGAAATTCTTTTAAACCACCTTGTTTGTTTGTTTCTTTGCTTGTAAAATGTTTCTTAGGTGAAATAAACATCATCTAAAACATTTCCCACACTTTTCCTAAATACAAGTAAATCAAAACACATATATTAAATGAATGGTCATTTTGACCAACTTAACTCCCATGCCTACTTTGGCTGTCTCAAACTTTCAAAATCTAACAGAAACCTTTCTGGATCTTTGCACCCCTTGAATGTACTCATAACAAAGTATTAAGGCCCACTTTGTGATCATCCAGAAACTTTCAAATGCATAGTTTAAATGACAATTCAAAAATTGAATCTTTATCATATGGGAAGATCCCACTTTTTCAAAAACCACTCAAACAAGCTCAACTTTCAAAACCCAAGCATCTGCAGACTCACTAGCACCAATCTAGCAAACCCACCAAAAATCTTTTCAAAATTCAAAACTTGATTTCATGCGGCCATTTCATCAAACAGGTTGCAGATACAAATCAAACAAACATCAAACACTATAGTGTGCAGTAAAATTGGCCTAACGTGTTCCCTGTTTAGCTCACAACCAGCTCAGTAGATCATCTAGGAAGGTTAACCAAGCACTAGCACCACTGTGAGCTTGCCATTGCCATCAATGGTGAACAGCCGAGCACACCCTTGCCACCCCATAGTCGATAGGAAGCTAGGAGCAGCATCAAGCCTAGCCAGCATGTCTGGAGGCAGCCCACCGTCCACCGCCACTCCCTGTCCACCACTCGAACCTTGCCAACCACTGGACCACACGCGGACCGGCGCCCGGACGCGAGACCATGTCGGCGTGCAGAGCGCCACCCTCGACCGGCGCCTGAGCGCGCCGCCCTCGCCGCGTGCATACACAATCCCCACCGACCCAGGAGACCGCCAGACATCCCCGTTCGCCGCTCCGTGACGCACAGCCACCGCTCATCGTCGAAGACGCCGCCTCTGCCGCGCAGAGCATCACCCATTCCAGACCAAGCCGCAGCGCCCCATGCCTCGAAACCATGTCGTTGAGTATCGCCAGGAGACACCACACCGTCCCCTACCCTTGCCCATGCCAATAGCAGCCTGTAACATCGCCCCTGACGAGCTCACCGTGCGCCCCGACGGTCCCCTCGCTCGACTATAAATAGAGGCCACCCCCGCTCAATTTCTTCACACCATCTCACTCCCATATGCTCACTGAGCGTGCCTCACCGTTCTCAAAGCAAGGAGAGCACCACCTCGACGGAATTTCACCGGAGCCCGCCGTCTCTTGAGAAGAAGGGAGCCATCGAGACGCGACCACCCCTGAGTTCGCCGTCGTCGACTTCGTCGTTCGCCCGCCTCGCCGACCCTCGCCCGTACCCCGGTGAGCCCCTAGTACCCCCCACTGGCCGCGCTAGGTTTCGTTCTCGCCGGCGTTGTCTCGTGTCGACGATGACTCCTAGCCGTTGGATTAGAATCAAATCGAACGACCCACGTTGCCCCATACCGCTTCGCCCAGCCCCGTGTCACTGATGAGTGGGGACACCCACTTAAGCAGCCCGCGGGAGCACTGCGCTTAGCAGGCCGGACCGTTAACTTTTCCCGCGCAGCCCAGTGATTTGAATTAAACTTCTTCCATTTTAATTCAAACACACTTCTGTACCCATTTTAAAAAATCAATCCAGATCGATTCAATGCACCAATTTGAATGAAACCAATTTTTTTGGAAAGGTCTGTGAATGCTGAATCCAAGCCCGTTGGATTCAAGTCATTTAGATCTGTAGATCATCCTTAGTAAAAATAACAAGGCAGAGGCTTTTCTGCATTCAAACATTTTTCAAATTTAAACCATAATAGCTTTTGAGTTGATTCCAACTCTGAAAAATCACATTTAACCATACCTTTCAGAATATATAAAAATATATAGGTTTACTTGCAGAAATAATGTTCAAGTAATAAAAGAATGCTACATAGGCATTTCTAGACACATTAATTAATTAAAATAAAAGGGTAAAACCTTATTAAATTGTGACACCACTTTAAATCACTTTCCCATGGACTACAATATGTGGTGATGATATGTGTCAACATGATCCCATGTTTGGTTTGGAGAATATTAAATCTTAAGTAGTTTTTCAATGAGTAGAAATTACTTTTCTAAAAATAAAAGGAATTAAATCAAGCCTTAACCTTGTAATGTTAGAGATGATGCTAGATCATCTATAGGACCCTTGTGTGTGATGATTGCAAGTAGTTAAGTATTGTTTGGTGATTGTGTACCTCGTATTTATTCATAGACGCTAAATGCACCAAGGATACGAGGAGGAAGGAGGATACTACGAAGAAGAAGCCGAGGAGAACTTCAACCAATGCTCTGCACAAGGCAAGCCTTACTAATCAAGTTGACCTATGCAAGCTCACACCTGCAATTTAGCAAGCTTATACTGAGATTGTGCAAGCAAATACTTGCTTGTTACTATGCTTACTATATGCCTTAATCATATGTGATCATACCCACTTGATAAACCAATCCTAGTTTTAT
The DNA here is from genome assembly GCA_030063025.1 of Avena longiglumis. Taxonomy (NCBI): domain Eukaryota; kingdom Viridiplantae; phylum Streptophyta; class Magnoliopsida; order Poales; family Poaceae; genus Avena; species Avena longiglumis. The sequence goes on from CP125973.1 coordinate 564,576,646, forward strand.
TTGCAAGCTTCTTACTTTATTTCTTTATCAAAACTTTAACTTAGAGTTGACTTAAGTGACTTGTAGATACTAGAATGATTCTGGAGGTTGCATAAAGAGCATAAAATTTGGCCTAAGTTAGAAACCTTGATATCATCCTAAGATATAAGGTTGTACTTAGTTGAAACTCCACTAGTTTACCACCCCTCATTAGTACTACCCCCACCTGTAGATGCTAGTGCTAAGCATAAAACTTGATCAACTATAGATGGGTTTACTTGGTGGAAAAATGGTTATGAAAACCTTGAAATGATGGATCATTCTATTGAAATGTTTTGGACATGTGTTTCCGAACACTTGATGATTTTGGTGATAAAAATGTTGAGGCATGAGCCTTAGCCCTTTATAAAACTGATGGTTGTCTGGATGCGATACCATTCCAATTTTATCGTACAACCACAATACCCGAAGATTGGGTAGGGCTTGACTAGAAACTTATATACCTTAGTATTAGTTCCCTCACGGCCAAGGTCTGAGCTGAGGCTACCTTGTGAAGATTGTCCACTGCGGTACCCAAGATGACAGTTGGTCATGGTTGGGAGGCCAAACTCACAGGAGAGGTGCTTATACTAGGGCGTGTAATTGAAAGGTTAGGATTGATTATCCATATCTTGAGTATGGTGAATTCAGGATTTGTTCTGACGGATGTATCGAATGTTGTGGTGAAAGTGTACAATTTCTGAGTGTCAAACTATTGAATAGCGTCATGATTATGGACAGTTGAAGTGGTCATACTGTTCCCCCGTCAGACTTTTCAAATTGACTTGTGAAATGAATTGAGACTTTGACTTGACCACAACAAAGTTGTGACCTGAGTTACAAGATCCCACTTAGGAGTTATAAAAATTGTGACTAGCTTTAGAACTTAGTAGAGATAAATCTGGCTTTTGCAAAACAACCCCTAGAGCCTAGTGTCCTATTATTCGAAAACCCCTTTACCTGTTAGTATTAGTTTGCGAGTACTTAAAGAGTACTCATGGTTTTGTCCCTGGCTATTCCCATGGCCAGACTATGAAGAGAAGTATCTGGAGGATGGACCCTAGGGAGGTTACGATAGCTAGGATCATCTCCCATCGTCAGCATTGCTTGTGACCCCGAAGATGGAGCTTCGCCTACGCTACCGTTATTATTACGTATTCCGCTGCTTGAAGTTGTATTAAGAACTGGATCATGAGATCCCTATTTGTGTAAGAACTTATGTATCGTTTGTAATGGATGATGTACTATGGTATCCAATTCTGTTATGTTTCGCAAAAATGGTAATCCTAGGATTGCGATATATGGCATAACAGGCATCTAGGATTGAAAAATCCGGGTGTTGACAATCTAATGCTCTGGCGACAGAGATAAACAAACAAGAGGTATGAAGGTGACTGGTACATGCCTTATTTGCGGTGGAGAATCTGAAGATAGCAAGCATGCCCTGTTTTCTTGTCCGCATGCAAATTATCTATGGGCAGCTATGCGTGAAGTTTGGCAGTTGCCTTTCGTGGCTGATCTCAATACATGTAACGAGATTTGGTTAAAGTCTATGATTGTTTTAGCACAACCAGATATGATTGAAGTAATATTGCTAACATCTTGGCGGGCATGGTACGCTCACAATGAAATCATACATGCTAAACCTTTGCCCTCGATTGAAGGGTCCAAGCGGTTTCTTGTTGGATATCATAAAACTTTCGGTCAAATACGTGAGTTATCAACTAAAGAACTGATTAAAGGAAAGCATACACTGAAAATTGGTGTTACGGCTGATCTAATTACTCAAAAGAGAAAGGAACCCGCGGACAAGACTTGGCTGAAGCCACCATTAGGGTGGGTTAAATTAAACTGCGATGGTTCCTTTAAATCAGAAGATGGTACTGCTGGTGCTGATATGCTCATGAGGGATGAACATGGTCATGTTATTTTCTCTGCTTGTGGACAACTGATCGATTGTGCGGACCCCTCTAGAAGCTGAAACATTGGCTTGTCATGAAGGACTTTCTTTAGCCTTACTATGGATAGATAAGCCAATTATAGTAGAACTGGACTGTGCGGGTCTAGTAGCTTCAATCGTGAAGAATATCCAAGATCGGTCGTCAATTACCCATCTTATTTCAAAGATTAAAGCCTTAGTTAGTGGTAACAGAGTGATTTCTTTTGTAAAGGTGGATCGTACACAAAATATGGCTAGTCACTGACTTGCGAATTTCGCGTGACTAGAAAGCAGAACTGTGACTTGGTGTGGTTCGGGGTCTGAGTGTCTTCTACATGTTTTCGAGCATGACCAGATTGTAATCCCTATTGAGTAATAAATCCTCTTTTGTCCGAAAAAAAGAAGTAAAATTGTCGAAAAAAGAGCCAACCGCAAGTTATAGATGTAATTCTGTTGAGATATGGCAATGTTAATGCTTGATGATAGGAATAACTGAACTTCTAGACATAGCAACAAAGCTATGGCAGAGGAAAACTCTTAACGAGAACACACCTTCTTTCGTGCGGCAATAAAAACAGCCACGTAACCCCGGTCCCACATGATGTGTCCTTGCCTTATCACTTTCCTCTCCTCCCGTCAAGAAACGAATCTAACTGCCTCCTTCGTTTTCGTCCTGGCCTGTCTTCTCCACCGCTCCATACATCTCCTCCCAAGCATGCGCCTGTCACCACGCCACCCGCCCTTCACGTAAGTTGCGGCGCCAACGCCGTCACGCAATCTGCCGCTGTCGCAAGGAAGATACGGTGGCGCTGGCGGCCGTCCGCTGCTGCAAAGGCAGTCTGCCATGGGCCGCCGCTTGCTGCAAAAAAGGGCGCCGCCGCGCGCCTCTGCTACCCACGGCGTGTGCCGCTGCTGCAAGCGGCAGCCAGTGCTGGTACCTACTGCAGGCAGCGCTACTGTGGGCGGCTCACGACTCTGCTACGACCTGCTGTGACGGCGGTCTTATTATCCGGCGACGGATTTGCTACCTACGGCCAGGAGATTTGCTACCTACGGCGCGCAACTCTGCTACAACCTGTTGGACGGTCTTATCCGGCAACGGATTTGCTACCGACGGCCAGAGGATTTGCTACCTATGGCGCGCGGCTCTGCTACAACCTGCTGGGAGCAGTTTCTTCTCCGGCGACGGATTTTGCTACCACCGGCGAGAGGATTTGCTACCTACGGCATGAGGCGCTGCTACAACCTGCTGCCAGCGGCTGTCTTCTTCAGCGACGGATTTTCTACGGATGGCCAGAGGATTTTCTACCAACGGCCAGCGTCGTCGATGGCTGGCGGGTTTGCTGCAAGGGTATATGCTGCCGGCGGTGCTCTGTCGGTGGAGGTGCTGCAGGCGGGAGATCAAGGCCGGTGTTGCTACCACGGTGGACGACGTCCTATAGCACGGTGCACGACAAGTGCTACAGCCACGATTCATCTGCTGCGAGGGGTCACGGACGAGGACCTCGCTGGAGCACGCAATGACGCTGGAGCTGGACGAAATCGGAGCTCGACGCCGGTCAGGACCAAGTCGACGCCCACTGTATCCTCTGTTTATCAGCAGGGACCGAGGAGATGAGCTAAAGGGGAATTGCGTCTGTTTTCTCGGTGGCAGTTTACGTGCGTATCGGTCCCGGGGACACGTGTCGCTCGTACGAGCACCGCGCTGGGTTGCGTCTCCGTTGACCCACGCGGTGCCGCGTCTCAGCTCGCATGTCGCGCCGGCGGGAAGTCCACCTCGCGCGACCTAAGAATCCACGAGATCCCCGCCCCGGCGCCCACAGGTGAGCTGACCTCTGTGCTGCTGCATTCGCGGGCGCAGCGGGGACGAGTTCAAGAAGATGGGAACGATCTGTGGCGCCGACGGCGATGCCCTATGCAGGCCGCTGGAAGGAGGAACGTCCAAACCGTGTCCGACTATGCAGCTCTACCGGATCTGGCTCCCTCCAACAGCCGCACCGGGTTCCAACGAATTTGTCGGCAGAGGCCCTACTGACCGTTGTTGTGGTGGCCTCGATGCTGTTCAGATCCAGCGACTTTGATCTCGCTGGCCCTAGGAAGAGAGGCGCCGGCTGGCAGCTCGTCTCCTTCCCGATTTGACATGACGAGATCGATGCGGTACAAACGCTCCCCCTCTTTCCTCCCCGCAGTCTCCTCCGCATTATGCAGGTCGTATGTCATGGCAGGGGCAGCTAGCGGCTGAAATTTCCACCGACAGCAGCGCTGGACGATGGTCTTCTACTCAGCTAATCTCGCATGTCTGGATTAGGTAATGCGATCTCATATTTCTACTTAAACAAATCGGTGAGCTGCTCAATCAATTTCAATTGATCACACACATGTTTTAGTTTCCTCTTTAGTCCAACTAGCTGAATACCCGTGCGTTGCGACGGTTAAGATTTTTTCAAGTTAAATGCATCTAAATATTCATGTTTAAAGAAAATATGCCAAATGCTATCTAAAAACATTTAAATATTATTTTGCTTAATAGAACATCATATGCATAGAAATCAATGACCCAACTAATTATCTCTTGCTGACACGTTTATGAAATTCTCGTATAACATCATACATGTTGTTTTCGATTTCATTTCGTGGTACTTGAGCAAGTATACCAATTATTTCTTCTTTAGATCATAAACATCCACCGCGAGCAGTATATGTTATCGCAATAAAGATTTTAATTATATGATTTTTTTTCAGATTTTATGTCAGAGAAAGTGGGAAGCCTGACATGCAAACAAGCCGCCGATTCTTTTCCAAGCAATATAACACGTAATTTATTTGATTGGATTGTGTCAGACCTCACCAGTAATAATTACCCTAAAATCATCGTACTAAGCTATCCCAGACAAGAATCGAAGTCACACTGCACCTTGAGGTAACACTCTTTTGCCATGGTGATGTTACCTACTGGCGCTAGGAACCTGTGAGAGTGACGAGCATCCATGATGACAAGAATAGACATATATACAAGATTATAGAAATAGCACTATATCCTAATACCACTATGAAGATGTCAATGAAATTTATAGAATTTCAATATAACACTACCATGCATTGCAGGTTAGTGATATATATTTAATCAATATTGAATTGCCTCCAAAACAAGACCTAGCAAAGTACCACTTATTCCTATTTGTGTTATCCTGCTTTTGTCTTGCCTGATGTCTCCATCCGCATATTTTAATAAAACTATATACATAATTAGCAAAAATAATAAAATACTGAGCACAAAAGTATATGTCCGATCAGGTTCAGCACATGAAGGAACATGCAGAGGCAAAAATATAGACAACAAGATTTGTTGGGAGATCGTTTGCTCCTCCTCCGACCTTATACAGTATGTTGGTGATGAACTGATGGTTCCACGCGCGTCGGCACGAACACGCCTCCTGCCAATGCTTGACCCATTGAGCATGGTCGTCTCCTACCGATCGAGTGCACAACAGTGAGGGAATTCCTCTTCTAGCCATTGGCTTGTCTCTTCTGGATGTAGCTGCTAGCTAGTGCGCCGTGATGTGCTGCTCGATTGCCGGTCTGAGTGTGTGGTGATGGCGTGATGCATGTATGCTTCGCTGCTACATAGCTGCTAGTGTATGTGCTCTCTAGGATCCTCTCCTGACCCCATATGATGGCCGCCGGGTAGATGTTCTCCGGGCAATGTCCGCCCGTTCTTCAAGTTTCTTGGTGGGCACCCGCTCCGCCGCCGCCTCCGCGTGCTCTGGCCGCCATGCATATGTGTTCTGTGTTTCTCCCTTTATTTAGGCTCCAATCTAACTATCGTACTTTTTTTCTGAGAGCATCTAACCATGGGTACTACTTAAGATGACGACCGTTTAGACTCTAGATTTTATTGGTCCAACTTATCGGGGTTGGATAGAGATTATCTCTTTTGAGCTATCTTATCTCCAAACTAACTTGCATGCGATGCGTTGGTTGTTAGGATGTGTGACACGGGTATGAGGAATGGCATTTTATTTGTAATTTTTGCATGTGTGACACCAGACATTCACCACGTTTTTGAAATTAATAGTTAATAGTAAAGATGCTTAAACAGCATGCAAGTACCCCCGTCCTCCAAGTTCGGGCATTGCCCTAGGATATATCGCCGTTGAGGTTGACTAGGTCCAGTAATCTCTCAGTGGCGGCTACGTTTTAATTCAGCCTATATTCTGATGGTATACAACATCGATGAAGCAATACTTTGGCGGTTAGAAGAATCTACGATCTGACCCACTTTTCATCGACAGGTTGATATTATCAGTATATAATCATCAATTTGTGACTCCAGCAGCACAACCGCGGCCTCGATGAAGCATCGAGAGTGACCAGTTCATCTCTCTTTTTTTTTCCTTTCGTCTTGATGAAACTGTTGGAAATATAAGAATAATTCATATGATTTATTTCGAATAATAAATTAATAAAACATGACCATACAAACGTTACTAAAACCAATTATTGCAGATCAACAAAGTCGATGAACAGATTACATCTATAGGAGATAAATCTATCACATCTACGTCAAACGCTAGAACAAAGAACTCTAACATAATCCGAAAAAGACACTTGAGGATCACGTACAGTGTAGGCGGAATAGCAGCCGCAGCGGTTGCAGCAGCGTCGCCCATGTTGAGGTTGTCGAAGAGGTCGCTGACGTCCGGGAAGAAGTCGTCGTCAGGGAACTCGTCGTCGGACGACGTCGTGGTTGCCAGTAGTTGCGCTTGAGCGCTTCCCAAAAACTTGATCGGCCCTCATTCGTACAGATTCACGAGAGGCGGGGTTCCGGAGGCCTACTGTCCCGATCTGGTGGTGCACGCCGCAAGCCGGGATGGGGAAGACGAAAGCGGCGGCGCAAGGTTCTGGAGATAGGCGCGTGTGTGGATTGATTCTGTACCGATTAGGTTTAGCCCGGACGATTTATATAGTGCAGATTAGGAGGATCGTGGGCTCAGTCCACGTCTGAGTCGGTAACAGTCCACGTCCATAAAAACTGGAAACGGTTGTAATTAACACGTCCGTTAATGACTCATATTCAGTTTTCCCAACAAGCAAAATAAAGCTCGGCTCGGCGAGATTCCCGCAACCCGCGGCGCGCGCGAGTCGTGTCGAGGCGGGCGGCGTCAGAGGAGTGCGCGAGGGCTACTCTTCTTGTCACACCTTAGTGAGTGGTGCAACACTTTACTATATAAGGTGGTCCAACTCCCCTTCAACTAGCAATGTGGGACTAAACTTTAGCACCACTAGCACAGCCATATGCTGCCATACACAAGTGGGCCAAAGAGAATTTCAGAATTTGTCTAATGGTGGCCAATACCCAATATACACCAAATTCCAACAATCCCCCACAAAGTCTCATTGGCACATCACATCACCTTTCCTTTAGAACATTGTTTTATATACCGGTGTGTAGTGGAGACTGTTAAGTTGAACTTCCACGTTAAACTTCATGCTACACTAGTTTGCAACTTGAATAGTGGACTATGCCTTGAACTACAAGTTTTCTACGCGCTAGTTTCACACAAAATCTAGACCGGTACAGGGCTACCGTCGGCTTCCCCGCGGTTTGGAGCTTATGCGTCATACTCCAGGGTCTTTCATGAGTTTATTAGAGATCACCCAACTCTCACAGACTGCGACGTTTGACAGTCAGACTCACATAGGTGTATTCCTCAAGAGATGTTCTGCAGGACAACATCTTCGCTTATAAAAAGCCATTTGGAACACATTAAGATAAATATCAACCTGCCATGCAGATTAAGAGAGTATTGCATATTTATGGAGATGTAAATATAATATGTGGATACTCTCTTCTCAGCTGACCAACAACTTGTCTCCCAGCTCTAATTCACGGGATCTCCGATCACATAGAGTGGGTTGCCACTGGGATCAACTCATAACGTGGGTCTCAAACCCATCTCCCTTGATGCATTATCTATCACATTGCGTGATAAACCCTTTGTGAAGGATCGCCGTTTTTAGATGTTTGGATATAATCCAACGCAATAACTCGAAGTTTCTCCTTTCTGATGATTTCAATCTCCTCTTCACATGCCTTGATGACTTCATATTATCCTTAGAACTGCTTACTTTGACGATCGCAGTTTGATTATCAGTTCATCGGTATGGCGGTATTAGTTTTTCAACCACGTAAGTCCATCAAGAGCTCACGAAGCCACTCGCTTCAACGTGGTCGTGTCTAATGCCGTGAGTTCGCTTCCATTGTTGACCTCGTTAAGATGGTCTTCTTGCAAGACTTCGAGAAAGCCACCACCAAGTGTAAACAAATAACCACTTGTGGCCTTAATCTCATCAAGATCGATATCCAATTTGAATCACTATAACCTCAAGTACCCGAGGATACCCGATAGTGAATACCATAACTCGCAGTTGCCTTTCAAATAGCGCAAAACTCTTTCAAGAGCATGCCAATGATCATCTCGTGATTTGACACAATCGACTCGGTTTGTTAAAGACAAAGGAGATGTCAGTCTAGTAGCCGGCTAGATACATGAGCGAGCCAATAATTTGAGAATATCTCAATTGATCTTTAGCGTCCTTCGATTCTTTCAAGTAGCACACTCGGATCATAAGGCGTTGGAGAAGAATTGCGCGCTATACCCGACACAATATCTTTTCCACATAGTGAGACTGAAGCAATGTAATCCCACCATTGTCATCCTTTAGTAGCTTGATGTTTAAGATTACATCAGCCACTCCCAAGTTCTTCATCTCAAAGCAACGAGATAGGAACTCTTTGACCTCCTCGATAACAACGAGGTTGGTCCCGAATATCAATATGTCATCAACATAGAGACACATAATAACTCCCTCGCCTCCACCATGGCGATAGTACACACATTTGTCAGCTTCGTTTACAACAAAGCCTTCAGCAGTTAAAGTTCTTTCAAACTTCTCGTGCCACTGCTTAGGAGCTTGATTAAGACCATACAAATACTTCACTAACTTACACACCTTTCCTTCTTGACCATCTACCACAAATCTGTCAGGCTGCTCCATATAAATTTCCTCATCTAGCTCTCCATTTAGAAAAGTTGTCTTAACGTCCATTTGATGAACGAGAAGACCGTGTGAGGCAGCCAAAGAAAGTAGTACTCAAATAGTGGTCAATCTGGCTACAGGTGAGTAGGTATCGAAGAAGTCTTATCCTTCCTTTTGGGTATAACCCTTAGCCACGAGACGTGCTTTGTACTTTTCAATAGTACCATCAGGTCTAAACTTTTTCTTGAACACCCATTTACATCCTACAGGTTTACACCCATAAGGACGATCAATGATTTCCCAAGTACCATTAGGTAAGATGGAGTCCATCTCGCTTCGGAAAGCTTCCTTCCAGTAGTCAGCATCTTGAGATGCATAGGCTTCTGAAATAGAAGTGCGAGTATCATCCACAAGGTACACAATGAAATCATCACCAAATGACTTTGCAGTCCTTTGTCTCTTGCTCCTTTTGGGAGCTTCATTGTCATCCTCCACAGGATCATCAGAGTGTTCTATCGGTATAGTGGATTCAGGAATTATAGAAAATTCCTGACTAGATGAACTAGTCATCTCCTGATTTGATGAGCTAGACATACCTTTCATAGGAAAGATATCCTCAAATAAAGTCGCATCATTCGACTCCATAATTGTACCAACATGCATGTCGGATACCTCAGATTTTACTATCAAAAATCTATAGCCAATGCTATGAAAAGCATATCCAAGAAAAACACAATCAACGGTTTTTGGTCCAAGCTTTCGCTTTTTGGGTATTGGAATATTGACTTTCGCCAAACAACCCCAAGTTCGTAATTAAGAGAGTTTAAGCCTTTTCTTTTCCCATTCCTTAAATGGAGTCATGGTGTTATCCTTTATAGGAACACGGTTTAGGACATGACACGCAGTCATTAGCGCCTCCCCCCACCATTCCTTGGAAAGACCCGATGTATCTAACATGGCGTTAACCAAATCAGAGTTGCGGTTCTTCCTTTCACCCCATTTGACCGAGGTGAGTAGGAGGCCCTCTCATGTATAATACCATGTTCCATACGAATAAATAAAATTCATTTGAAAAGTACTCTCCACCACGATCCGACCTTAGCTTGATTTTAAGATCAAGTTGGTTTTCTCGCCTCACTTTATAGATTTTGAAGTAGTTCAAAGCTTCATCTTTAGATTTCAGGAGATAAACATAGTAGTATCTAGTGGAGTCATCAATCAACGTCATAAATTATCTTTTTCCACCTTTTGTCAACACACCATTCATCTCACAAAGATCTGAATGTATAAGTTCTAGCGGTAAGTTTTCTGGTTCCGCAATCGTATGAGACTTGCGGGGTTGCTTTGCTTGCACACAAACTTGGCACTTAGAACCTTTGACAGCTGTAAATTTCGGAATTAAACTAATATTGGATAGCCGCGTCATGCAACCAAAGTTAATATGACAGAGTCGTGAATGCCAACCATTGGACTCATTATCATTGCAAACATGATTAATAACTTTAGTACATGAGTCTGACAGAGACAAGCGAAACAGACCTCCGCACTCATAATCTTTTCCAACAAATTGTACATACTTAGAAATTACAACTTTATTGGACTCAAAAACCAACTTAAAGCCATCTCGACATAAAAGCGATCTGCTGACGAGATTCTTATTGATGGAGGAACGCTACGCACATTCTTGACTATACGGTCTTCCTCAAGTAAACTTGATTTACTGACTAACACCATGAGCGAAACACGTGAGTCGTTTCCCATCAAGACGAAAGAGGTCCTTGAGACACGATAAGAGAAAACATGGAGATATCGAACATACATGTGTATTAGCACCGTGTTCATCCACCAATCGGAGAATGACATCTTGAAAGGATAGTAGGTAAAATACTACTCAAAGATCCTTCATCTTAGTATCGCTAATAACAACATTAGCGGCATTGCCGCTGTTCCCATGTTGACGCTTGTCAAAGCGATTAGGGCAGCTAGGATCCCAATGACCAGGATCACCACAGACGTGGCAAGAGCCTTTCCTTATCAATTTTCTTCTTAAAGTTGGTTGAGTGTGTGGCCTTGTTCTTGCCATCGAACTTTCCCTTTCCTTCAGTTTTGTTCTTATTCTTGAACTTGTGGGATTGGAAGTTTTTCCTCTGCACTAAATTGGCAGTAGAACCTCCTTCAAGTCCTCGAGCAGTTTTGTCCTTTTTCTCGCTTTCTTCCACATGAAGAGACCCAATGAGATCCGAACGGAAAACTCTTGTCTCTTATGTTTCGAGAAGTAGCAAAGTTCCTCCAAGGAGGAAGCTTGGCAATAATGCCACCACCACAAATTTGTCCGTAAGGAACACTTGAACTGTTCAAGTTCTTTGGCAAGTGATTGTATCTCATGAGCTTGCTCAACGACGAGCGCCATCAACCATCGTAGTCATAGAATTGCTCCATGACATACAAAAGGCGGTCCGAGACCCCAAACTTGGCCTCGAGCGCTTCTCACGCGTCCTTGCCATTATCAAACTAGATGTAGGGGTGCGCCTCGGCGCACGGACCCGTGGCTCTCGAAAATCTTTCTTCTAAATCTCAAGAAACCATGTCATGAACGATATAGGAATTAAACAATGAAAATGGTGATGCTTTAAAAGTGAAACCATGTCGATCTCGATTGGAAAAGATGTAAAAAGTGATGTTTTAATATTCAGAAAGTCTATGGTGAATTATAAGAAATTTTCGATGACAAAATAAATATAACATGAGATAGTCCTAGTATAATACTTACAATTCACATAATATTCCAAAACAAAACATCAAAGCATAGTAACAGAAACTGATCATCTTTGTTGGAGACGGATTCCAAGTTGTATCGATATTTAAACACCATGTGAATCTCCTTAGCTGATTGAATTGTGAATATCAAAGCATAGTAATATAAACTGATCATCTTTGTTGGAGACGGATTCCAAATTGTATCAATATTTAAACACCATGTGAATCTCCTTAGCTGATTGAATTGTGAATATTAAAGCATAGTAACAGAAACTGATCATCTTCATTGGAGACGGATTCCAAATTATATCAATATTTAAACACCATGTGAATCTCCTTAGCTGATTGAATTGTGAATTGAGGTAAGAGGCAACCTTGTCAACATCAATAAGTACCGAGCCGATATCGCAATTCCAACTGGTCTTTCTCTCAGACAGGACATCTTGAAGAATCTTCTGAATTCGTTCAGCAAGCTTTCATATATCGTTTACAAAAGTATTCCAAATCCTGCTGAGCCATCTTATCTGCTCGTCTTTCGTAGTCACCTGTTGCAGCAGGAGACACTGGTTAGAGGTTTGTATCTTCTTCAGATCCTTGCTAAGTTGATTAATCTATCTAATACGGTCCAAACAACAACCAAACAATCACATATGCAGTTTTTATGAGAAATCTTTGGTTCTAATTGATCATGATCAGTACCGAATGTGCACCCTTCTCTACATGACATGCAGTAGCCCAATTAAGTAAAAATGAAAACTATGATGATATAATACATACTATAATCCGTGATGTGCATTGTTTATATAAGAGTAAAAGGAACTTACATCCACAAGATAAAGAAAATTTTCACCTCAAAGAGACCCATGCAGCCAGCAACACGTTATTTAGATAGCTCTCTTTACTCAAGTTCCGAAGAAAAAACTAAAAAACTCTTGTGAGCAATATGCACAAGTTAGTGACATGGTCGTTACACAGTTTAGAGATTTAATAAAGCATATAGTACATAGTATATTTCTTTGTTCAAAGCTTATGTAGGGGAACCATTCTACACATCAGTGAATATCAATGGGTCTAGACATTTATACACAAGAAAAACATGTATAGCCCAACTCATAAATAATGTGGTAAACAACAAATCCATGATAAAACTATTTGTAGTAAAAGAAATAATCTGGATAGAATGAGGCTACCCAACAGACAAGGGGTAGCCAGGACACTGTTTGAGTATCTTATCTCCAAAGTGGCCTCGGTATAATTTCATTTTAACAACCTTTTCTCCATCTGATTCTATCTATGGTTTGTTTATAAGAAGCGACCTTCTTTGATAACGTTCTCCTAGATAAAAATCCAAGCAATCATTTTAATTCTCTTCTTTGAATTTCATATCCTATTTTCACGCATTTATTCAGGCAAAATCTGGGGCAGGCTCTACAACTTGGTCAATGGTAGATGTACTACAAAATGCTGGAGAAAAACATTGCCACTGTTTCCAGTATGCAATGTCTTTGCTCATTGCCTAACTACTCCATTAACTAATAAGCTCAGAAGTAAAATTAACTGCTATTACCTTCAATACATGTTTCAAGCATCAAGGCTACCGGAACCTAAATAACGCCACTATGCGTCCATGGAAGCATACCTGTCAAATCCATCATGGTTCCATCACCATCTTCGGCAGCAAGAGCTCCGCATCACCACTCGACCAATGAGCATGAGTCAACTAATTTGATTTTCCGCCGTACCGAGGTGCAAAAAGAAGGATCTGTGTACCATTCCCTTTGCACCAAATCTCGGAAAAACTTCGATGTTCTAGCCAGGATCTGTGTACACATCCAATCTTCCTACATAACAACACAAACAATGAGATGTGCAACAATGCCAAAAAAACAGATGCAATCATGCTTGTTGTAGCAGAAATACATATGCACTCTAACTCTTCCTAATGGCCTGTTGTAGCATTTCTTTGTTTTTTATACAATGACCGAAGTTCCCTATAAGCCTGACAAACACATAGGCATCTCCAAAGTCTGGTGATTAATGACAAGTTCATCAGATGCTTATTTGTAGCCTGATGACCCATTAGGACATACATGCCTGACTAAAATTAAAAAACTGAAGAAAATATATAGAATGCACGGAAAGTGAGAGAGCTTTGATTTGTTCCATTCATGGAACATGAAGAAGTTTAGCTGATAAAGGAGCACAAAAACTTCAATGCCCTCACCTTGCGTGGAGATCTGGTCCATGAAACCACATATTGTGCACGACCGAGCGCCCATCAGCCTACTCAACAAAAGAACAACGGATTATATTCTTGCTCCCTGATAGACGAGTACAAAGCGAATGGAATTAAATAGCAAGGCTATATAATAACAAAAATAGAGAGAAGTAATCCTACAACAGCCACAAAAAGTAACAGGGATCAGCTGGTCAAGATACTTATCCATCGAACATTCCATTATTGTCTATATATTAGCAAACAGATGTGCCCAAACTGAAAAAAATGATTTGATTTTCTTATGTAAACACATGTGCCCAAACTGATAGAAAATCATTCAGAATGATGGAGAATGCTAAAATATAGAGCTAGCTAAATAACAACTAACACTATCTAAGCCAGGCACACATGGCTGAATTGTTAGATGTACTGAGAAAGTTCATTGCTTAGGTTAAAATTATCGCTTCATGGTCACAGTGATTCAAAAAAATTATAGGCACCATTTCCTGATATAAATATTTGGCTCAACAATACCAAGTAATCTCTAGAACATACATGAATACAAAAATGGCGGTGATGCACTAATTACAGTGCTAGTGCCAAATGAAATTCGACAACGACACAATTTATGCTTCCGAGACAACAAATCTATGTAAAGTAAACCAAAGGAAGTTCAGAAACATAATATTAGGAGATTTTTTAAAAAAAAGTAGCACCAGGATGCTCCTCTCTCCATGCAAGGGTGAGGGAGATAGGGAGATGAGTTCAGGGAACAAGCCTCATGCAGCCCGCGCACACTTGCAGTGAAGGCGATGATGACGCCGCCGCTCCGCTCCTCCTACGCCTCTGTACCCTCAACATGCCGCCTTCTTCCATGAGATTTTGATTCTCGAAAGGACCCTATGTGGTAAAATTGTTCCCCATCCAATGCTGAAAAATGAAACGAATCATCAAGTTGGCCAAAATAATCACTACAAAACTAATTTATTTATAGAACAATAGGTAGGCACCACAGAGTTTGTTCTCAATTAACTTAGTGATTACAAAAATAAGGTGAGAACAAATTACAATAGGCGTCACCTTAAACAGAATAACAAAACCAAAAAAAGTCAAGTCCTTAGAGATCAAAAGTGCGAATCACATATGTCCATCAGGGGAGATTGCTAAATATAATACTCTGAATGTATGGCCTGTCAATGTGGCAAGCTGCACACAGAGAAAACAGACATATTTTACAAAACAGAGAAGGCATGGTAGAACTGAGGTATGCAATAAAATTGCAGGGGCATACCTTTGACATTGTTGGGTACCCAAACAGATAGAAGATTGAAACAGTCTCCATTACATTCCATATTCTATGAATAGTTGAGAAAATATTACCTCAGATTTATGCCTAGTAAATTTGCTATTGTAGTCGTCCGGAGCACAGAGATCATGATGAAGAATGTTTTTGTCGCGACTGCCAGAAGAAAGCAGTGAAGAGTTCTAAGCAAAAGCACCAACTCGCATTTGATGGCTTTCCATGGTTCTCATTCTTTTACATTGTGTTGCATCTCATATCTACATAAGTTGATAATCAGAGTTACAGAACACCCTTGGAATGTCAATTTGTTCTACCAATACCTAACGCCAACATGATTAGTGATCTAGAATTATTTGTTAGACGTATTTAAAGATGGCGATTACAGTAATTCAGGGTATGCAGAAAACTCAAATGTACCTGCCATACATTGGTATCTGAAAATTCTACTCCTTATAATATAAAAAACATTGGTATCTGCATGTTTTAAATCATGAAAGTACCGCAACGCAAGGCCTGCTGGCTACCAGTAAAGCTCTTGTTGTATTGGAAATTTTCGAAATTCTCACTACTACACAATGTACAGGTGTATTATTTAGTGATTGGGTTGTTTCAGGTACAGATAATGATTAAAACATATAATCCTAAATCAGATGTACCATGATCATCTCACTTAATCATTTTAGGATGGGAGTAAGACCTAACCTGATCTTTGCCCTGGTTAGTCCCTACGGCCAGGTGAGTTCCACGCTGCGCCCAATCCATGGAACAAACCATGTCCACCGCCCCCAAATCGCGGAGCTTGGTGACCTGCGCAATGAAGCACATGTTTAGCAATCTCTCTTCGAATCTCAGAAAGAAATTTGGCAAAAGCATGGCTGAACTGGCACTAGCTCCGTGCACCTTGCTGTTGCGTGCGTTCCACAGGTAGACGCAGTTCCCCAATCCGACTGCAAGGACATTGTGCGAGGACCAATCGATGAGGTTGAGGTAAAAATCGTCCTGCAATGCGGGTGCCTCCTACCCTAACTCTCTATCTCCAAGCCCCCATCCTGCCCTATCTCCAAGCCCCACCCTGCCATTCCCACCATTAGAGAGATACGGAGAGGAATGAAGAGGAGACGGGAGCTAGAGGACGTAGATCACCGATGCAACCAAGGGAAAGGATATCTCACCATAAAGATCGACGATTGGGGCGGGCGCGAGCGCGTTCTCTTCTTCACGGACGGAGCGCGCATCCTCAGATCCAACTCCTCCTGCAACAACTGCTTGACTTCTCGTCGACGCGGTGCTCGACCACGAAGTGCCCGCCGCTGCTTAAGAGAGAAAGGCAAAGGAGTTGAGGCGACAAAGGGAGAACGCTCGAGGCCGGCCTGCCCACGGCACGTACCAGACGCGGGCCGCCGTCGTTTCTGCAGAACATGAGCAGCTACCGGAGTTATTGGTCGTGAGGCGTGTGCCAGCCATAGCCTACGACCTTGCGGGAGGCCATGGCCAGTGGAAGCGTAAGCAGAACTGCGGGAGCTCGTGGAAGCAAGCTTGAAGACGGCGGCGCTAGGTTTCAAGCCACGGGACCAGAATGGGAAAAATGAGGATTTTTAACGCGGAGCATCCTGGGAGTGACTTTTATATGGACGCGATTTTTCTCAGTTCACTCCGGCGAGAAAAAATTTCGGGTCCGGGGTGGGAGGGAAAACCCGAAGACTTTTATCGCTTCACATCGGCCTGATCCCACACACCGGCTGAGCCGTCGCTGCGAGGTGGGCCGGACATAGCGCGGGACCCAACAGCAGCGAGACACACCACAAGCCGGGTAGAACACGGCCAGTCTATCACGTAGAAGTGCGTGTGGCCAGGCAGATCTGGACCGTAGATTTCGACATCGGCTCGATCCCACGCACCGGCTGAGAGGTCACCGCGAGGTGGGTCGGACATAGCGCCGGACCCAAAAGCAGCGAGACACGCCACAAGCCGGGTAGAACACGGCCAGTCCATCATGTAGAAGTGGGTGTCGCGCTGAACAGATCTGGACGGTAGATTTTGAATCGAACGGCCGATTAATTCGGATTTTTGTGCAGCGTCGTACTACCCCTCCATCTATAGGTTAGATGACATATAAGAGTCAACAATGTTGTCCCCAAGAACACTGAACAAAACCGCCATAAACATGGTATCGGCTTTCTTGAAGTTCGCTTCCTGCTCAGCAGAAAGATCTCCTTCAGGCTTGCCAAGAGTGGCGCTATAGAAGTTTAGGTTTTCAAACCAGAGAACTGCTCTCTTGCGCCATCTCTTATAGTGCATGCCATCAAAAGGAGGCGGCCTAGTAGCCGTGACTACACCAGTGGAATTTAGTTGCCTATAATCAGGTTTTTGGATTGTTGGAAATATAAGCAATAATTCATATGATTTAATCCGAATAATAAATTGATAAAACATGACCATACAAACGGTACTAAAAACAATTATGAAGATCAACAAAGTAGATGAACAGATTACGACGCCAAACGCTAGAACAAAGAACTCTAGCATAATCCAAAAAAGACAATTGAGGATCACGCGTGTGTAGGTTTGAATAGCAGCGGCTGATTCAGCGTCGCCCATGTTGAGGTTGTCGAAGAGGTCACCGACGTCCAGGAAGTCGTCGTCGAAAACTAAATCGTCGGACGACGTGGTAGCGATGGTCAGCGGCCCCAAAACTCGATCGCCTTCACCCGCATGCAGATTCACGAGGCGGGGTTAGGGCCTCGTCTCGATCTGGCTATGTATTAAAATAATACCATAGTCGAGAATCCATCGATGCATCTTTTGCTTCATGTCCCAGTTCAATTTTTCCATTAATTTTGACAGACCATACAATGACAAAAATATTATTGCTTCAATATGCTAATTTGCAAGTAAATCATGTGCACATGGCCGCTTATTGCTGTTTTCTCCCTTTAACAAAAACTGATTTTGAGTATTGAAAGTCTCAAGGATCTAAAAAAAATACTCAACAAAAAGATTTGCTTTTTATCTATATTTTTCTTCCGATGCATTGCACGAGTTTTGTGCTAGTAAAATTAAAATACTATTTTATATTAGAGAGGTAGTTTTAGCATGGATCGTCGATCAGATGGGACGCGTTACTTTTGTCCAAAAGAGGGCCCTTTTGTCAGAAAAATACTCCACGCGAGACGCGTGCATCGCCAACCTCGATCCATGGATGGACGCACGTGATGCCTAGTCACGAACGTACGGCGCCACGTGCCCGTGCATCGACTTGCGCTTGCACGAGTCCATATTATTGGGTCTATAAAATACCAGCCGCGTGAGCTCCACTGCTCAAAACAAGCAACACCTCGCAACCAACCATGGGGATGAAGAGAAGCACCGCCGCTATCCTGCTCGTGCTCTCGCTGGAGGCCCTCGTCGCCGGCCGCCTCTCCGCGGCCACCGGCGAGGCGGCGACGGCCGCGAGGCCGTGGAAGTGCTGCGACCAGTCGTGGTGCACCAAGTCGTTCCCGCCCACCTGCCACTGCGAGGACAAGGTGAGCAAGTGCGACAAGAGCTGCCGGCGCTGCGAGAAGGCCGACGACGGGTCCAACGGCGGGTCGCCCCGCTACGTCTGCCGCGACACGTACGGCAAGGCCGGGCCACCGTGCCCGGGGTCTGCCGTCGGCGGGGAGGGGGAGCAGGCGAGGCCGTGGAAGTGCTGCGACCTGCCTCGGTGCACCAGGTCGTCCCCGCCGACCTGCACCTGCATGGACAAGGTGAACAAGTGCGCCAAGAACTGCGAGCGCTGCGAGAAGGCCGACGGCGGTTCTTCATCCCGCTCCGTGTGCAAGGATTCCTACTTCGGCTCGCCCGGGCCCATGTGCAGCAAGCAGAGCGTCGCCGCCGGTGGCAGCGGTAACTAGCTAGCTAGCGTGCTGCCGGCGGCGTACCTCTGCTCTTGCTGCAGCCGTGGTAGTCTTTTAGTTTTCAGTAACGAGTTGGTGTAACGTTAGTGCTAGTTTTGCTGCATCTCGGTGCAAGCGTCGATTAATAAGATAAGCTGCGGTAATGAGGCCCAGAAATGCCACCGCTTGATATAGTCTCAAATTGCAAATGACACTCCCTCTCCTTTCACTACATGCAAAAATCTTCTGACACCATCTATCTCTCTATCCTTTTGTCCTATGTTTTTTCATTGGATTTTAAAGTTTGTATTTATCTCATCTTTTAAATCAAATTTTTAGCTCGGGAGAGAAAAGATGGAAAAAGCCTCCCCCGACCCCGCGAGCGTCACGGGAAACCCCCTGCGCCGCTGCCCCGTTCTCCTCCCTCCCCTCTCTCCCCTCCCTCGCCGTCACCGGGCAAAGCCCACGCCACGCTGACGGCGGCGAGGCTCTCCCTCTTTCCCCGCCTGGGCTCTGGGGTGGCGCGGGAAACCCTCCATGGCGGCGACGCGGACTTGGTGATGGTTCCCGGCGGCGGGGGCGAGCTAGTCCATGGCGACGATGACGGCGTGAGGAGGTGGTGGTGTGGCTCTGCGGTGGCACGGCTTTGGTGTCGGCTACGGGCCTGGATGGTGGTGCGGCAATTTGGCGGCGGAGGCGTCCACTGCTGGCGCCGTCCGTGGCGGCTCGGGCTCGGTAGCGCGGCATCTTCGTGGTGGTTACGATGGCCGCCGGCAGGGCAGCGTGGCTGCACAGTGGCCTCTGGCCATTGGGCTTGGCTGGCCCAGATCTGGGCCCCTCGAGCCTGATCTGGGTCTAAAGCGGGCCTAACACGGCGGCAGCGCTCTCCGGAGGTGGTACAGTGGGGCGGGACGATCAGGAGGGTAGCAGAGGCAACATCCTTTCTTGCAGCAGCGTGGCGGCGGGGGCTTTACAGGCCCAATTTGGGCCTGGCTGGGCTGAGGGCGGTGTGCCCTACGTCGCGTCAGTCGACCCTACGGTTGGCCAGGGAGACGGTCTCCTCCGGGTGGCTGTGCTGATGCCGTCCTTCTTTTCCGACCATCTCTACCCCATCCATCTCACAGGCCACACGAGGAGTCTCAATAGTCGGGCGCGAGACCGTGGATGCCGTGGCAGCGGCCCCGGAAGGTGGTCTGCACGGGCGTCTTGACGGCAGGGCGGCGTTGTGGTGGTGATGGCCCATCTCTTTGGACCATGTGGGTGGCAAGGAGGGGGTGTCGGGGCTCTGGTGGTGGCGACACCGGATCATGTTCGAAGCTTTCAAGTCGGCGAAGCCTAGTTTTGGCCACCGACAACGGAAATGCATGCCGGTGTCGTGACTCTCTTGGGGGCGTTGTTGTGGCTACTCTCACCCCATTAGGGCTCCGGGTGAAAACCCTAGACCCATGTGTTCTCTGCGGCGGCGGCGCTTGGGACGTCGTTGCCTTCTTGGAGGTGTTGTCGTGGAGCTCCGGTCTCCTTAACCTCGTCGTCTTCGGTGGCAAGCTAGATGCTTCTTAGACTTCATAGTTTATCTTTGATTTGCTTGTAAGAGAAACTTCTCATCGGTTTGGCCATATGGCTTTATTTATAAAGCGGGGCGAAAGCCTATTTCGAAAAAGAAATCAAATTTTTAATGACACGTATTGTTATGTAGAATTTTTATGAGTTGAGAAAGAAATTTTTGGTGCACTTGCTCAAGTATCATCAAAATGAAGCAGAAGAGAATATCTCAAACATTGCCTCACAATATCTAATGAGTATCAAGGAGTAGATATTATTATATTAGTTAATTAGTCCAGGTGCTTATTTCATACTATTTGAATGACATCAAATTATACAGGTTATCAAAATATACTTCAAAACATGTGAAATACTCTGGGTTTGGATATCCTGTGGCTGTTTTTCATACATGTGAAATTTTTGCATGTACTATATATTGACTAGTAAGTTTGCATGTGCACGCACGTATATTATATTAGTTACAAATAAAATTAAAACCATATTGTAGCCATACTATAAAAACAACTACTCGTTCCGTCTAGAAATAACCGACTTGATCTTGTCTAGATTCGAACGTATCTATACACTAAAATACGGCTAGATACGTTTAAATCTAGACAAAATTCAATCGGTTATTTCTAGACGGAGGGATTACTAAGCAACATAATTGACCATTGTTATCTGATGAACGGTCCATACGAAAAATATGTACCAAAAACTGCTCATGCGGTTTAAAACCATTCTACGTAGGCATTATGCATCATTGGCACCTCGGGTTCATGTATAAAGTGCGTACGAACTTTAATGATAATCTTTTAATATGTTCAATAAAACAATTAGCAAAAATTATTCAGAAGTTTAAGTGAAAACATAGAATCAAACAGGTTCTTTAAAGTATTACCCCCTCTGTCCGGAGAAGGAGGTCATAAGTTTGTCTAAATTTAGAGGAATCTATATACTAAATAATATTTAGATACATTTAAATTAAGATAAATATACTATATGCTTTTAATGATAGGGGAGTAGTATCTAAAAGTATGAATTACTATTATTGACACTACCCACACATCGCCCATGACTTGTAGAAAAACACAAGGCACACAGACATTCTGAGAAAAAAAAGACACACTCTAATCTCCTCTCACTCTCGCAGCTTCCTCTCCCCCTCTCTGTCAGTGTCAATGCCACACACGCCATACAAGGCAGAGGCACGGTTCAGCCAATCAGCCCCTTCATAGCCTCGCCACCGTTGGAGCGAGGACCCTCCCCGTCCCCTGCATGTGTACTGCTCCGGCGGGGAAGGCACCTTCCCCTGCTGCCGCGACGACCTACTCCTCAGTCCTCCCTACAATATGTGCTGCTACCGCGCGCCCACAATAGCCGCCCTTTCCCCGTCTCCCACCGACGGAGGTGGAGGCGCAGAGTTCATCTCCATCGGTTCCTAGGCCGCGGCCACTGCTCAAGAGTTGGAGGTATACGCAGCGCCGGCCTCCATCTGCAGCGGGTCAAGACGCCGGCGTTGACGCCCAGCTCCGGCCGGCCGGCTGCCTGTGGCGCGAGCCTCCCTGAGCAGCCAGAGTACATAATGGTCCCAGAGTGGATGGTCGACTGATGGCCCTGGCCTGAAGTAGCAAGGTGAGCTCCCTCTCTGAATTTCTTTTGCCGGATCTTGTTGTGCATAGATTTTGTTGGAAATATAATCCATAATCCATATGATTTAACCCGAATAATAAATTGATAAAGTATGATTATACAAACGGTACTAAAATCAATTATGCAAATCAACAAAGTAGATGAACAGATTACATCTATAGGAGATAAACCTATCACATCTATACCAAAAGCTAGAACAAAGAACTCTAACATAATTCAAAAAAGACAGTTGAGAATCACATACAGTGTATGCTGAATAGCAGCAGCAGCGGTCGCAGCAGCGTCGCCCATGTTAAGGTTGTCGAAGAGATTGGTGATGTCCGGGAAGAAGTCGTCGGACGGCGTCGTGGTTGCCAGTAGTCGCGCTTGAGCGCTCCCCAAAAACCTGATCGCCCCTCATCCGTACAGGTTCACAAGAGGCGGGGTTCCGGAGGCCTACTGTCCTGATCTGTGGTGCACACCGCAAGACGGGATGGGGAAGACGAAAGTGGCGGCGCAAGGTTCTGGAGGTAGGCGCGTGTGTGGATTGATTCACCAATTAGGTTTAGTGCAGACGCTTATATAGTGCAGGTTAGGAAGATCGTGGGCTCACGCCCCGAGTCCAGAATGACCACGCCCATAAAACGGAAATGGATATAATTAACATCATCCGTTAATGACTCATAATCGCTTTTCAAACCAAAGAAATAAAGCTCGGCCGGATATCCCTCAAGAACTGCAAGGCCTTGTGACGCAGGCGAGGCGAGGCGTGGGCGAGGTGGCGGCCGGAGGAGTGCGCTACTTCTTCTTGTCACACCTTAGTAAGTGGTGCAACACTCTACTATATAAGGTGGTCCAACTCCCCTTCAAATAGCAATATGGGCTAAACTTTAGCACCACTAGCACAGCCATATGCTGCCATGCACAAGTGGGCCAAAGAGAATTTCAGAATTTGTCTAATGACTTCATATTATCCTCAGAACTGTTTACTTTGACGATCATAGTTTGATTATCACAGTTCATCGGGATGGAGGGTATTGGTTTTTCAACCACAGGTAAGTCCATCAAGAGCTCACGAAGCCACTCTGCTTCAACAGTGGCTGTGTCTAATGATGTGAGTTCTGCTTCCATTGTTGACCTCGTTAAGATGGTCTGCTTGCAAGACTTCCAGGAAACAGCGCCACCACCAAGTGTAAACAAATAACCACTTGTGGCCTTAATCTCATCAGCATCAGATATCCAATTTGAATCACTATAACCCTGAAGTACCCTTAATCTCATCAGCTTCATTTACAACAAAGCCTTCAGCAGTTAAAGTTCTTTCAAACTTCTCATGCCACTGCTTAGGAGCTTGCTTAAGACTATACAAAGACTTCACTAACTTACACACCTTTCCTTCTTAACCATCTACTACAAATATGTCAGGCTGCTCCATATAAATTTCCTCATCTAGATCTCCATTTAAAAAAGTTGTCTTAACGTCCATTTGATGAACGAGAATACCATGTGAGGCAGCCAAAGAAAGTAGAACTCGAATAGTGATCAATATGGCTACAGGTGAGTAGGTATCGAAGAAGTCTTCACCTTCCTTTTGGGTATAACCCTTAGCACAAGACGTGTCTTGTACTTTTCAATAATACCATCAGGTCTATGCTTTTTTTTGAACACCCACTTACATCCTATAGGTTTGCACCCATAAGGACGATGGGTTACTTCCCAAGTACCATTAGCTAAGATGGAGTCCATCTCGCTTCGGACAGCTTCCTTCCAGTAGTCAGCATCTTGAGATGCATAGGCTTCTAAAATAGAAGTGGGAGTATCATCCATAAGGTACACAATGAAATCATCACCAAATGACTTTACAGTCCTTTGTCTCTTGCTCCACAGGATCATCAAAGTGTTCTATCAGCATAGTGGGTTCAGGAATTATAGAAAATTCCTGACTAGATGAACTAGTCATCTCCTGATTTGATGAGCTAGACATACCTTTCATAGGAAATATGTCCTCAAAGAAAGTCGCATCATTCGACTCCATAATTGTACCAACATGCATGTCGGATACCTCAGATTTTATTATCAAAAATCTATAGCCAATGCTATGAAAAGCATATCCCAGAAAAACACAATCAACGGTTTTTGGTCCAAGTTTTCGCTTCTTGGGTATTGGAATATTGACTTTCACCAAACAACCCCAAGTTCGTAAGTAAGAGAGTTTAAGCCTTTTATTTTCCCATTCCTCAAATAGAGTCATGGTTTTATCCTTTACAGGAAAACGATTTAGTACATGACACGTAGTCATTAGCGCCTCCCCCCACCATTCCTTGAAAAGACCCGATGTATCTAACATGGCGTTAACCAAATCAGTTAGAGTGCGGTTCTTTCTTTCGGCCACCCCATTTGACTGAGGTGAGTAGGGAGGCGTCCTCTCATGTATAATACCATGTTCCGCACAGAATAAATCAAATTTATTTGAAAAGTACTCAAGTTGGTTTTCTGCCTCAGCTTTATAGACTTTGAAGTACTTCAAAGCTTCATATTTAGATTTCAGAAGATAAACATAGCAGTATCTAGTGGAGTCATCAATCAACGTTATAAAGTATCGTTTTCCACCTTTTGTCAACACACCATTCATCTCACAAAAATCTGAATGTATAAGTTAAAGCGGTGATAAGTTTCGTGTTCCGTAGCCGTATGAGACTTGCGGGGTTGCTTTTCTTGCACACAAACTTGGCACTTAGAACCTTTGAGAGTGGTAAATTTTGGAATTAAACTCATATTGGCCAGCCGCGTCATGCAACCAAAGTTAATATGACAGAGTCGTGAATGCCAAACATTGGACTCATTATCATTGCAAACATGATTAATAACTTTAGTACATGATGAGTCTGATAAAGACAGGCGGAACAGACCTCCGCACTCATAACCCTTTCAAAAAAATTATACATACATAGAAATTACAATTTTATTGGACTCAAAAACCAACTTAAATCCATCTCGACATAAAAGCGATCCGCTGACGAGATTCTTATTGATGGTGAGAACGTGTTGCGCATTCTTCAGCTATACGATCTTCCCCGAAGTAAACTTCAGATTTACCGTACCAACACCATGAACAGAAGCACGTGAGCCATTTCCCATCAGCACGGAAGAGGTCCTTGAGACCTGATAAGAGGAAAACATGGAAATATCAGAACATACATGTGTATTAGCACCCGTGTCTATCCACCAATCAGAAGAATGACATACTGAAAGGATAGTAGGTAAAATACCGTACCCAGCATCCTTCATCTTAGTATCGCTAATAACAACATTCCCGGGTCTTGCCGCTGCTCCCATGTTGACGCTTGTCAAAGCGATTAGGGAAGCTAGGATCCCAATGATCAGGATCACCACAGACGTGGCAAGAGCCTTTCCTCTTATCATTTTTCTTCTTGAAGTTGGTTGAGTGTGTGGCCTTGTTCTTGCCATCGAACTTTCCCTTTTCTTCAGCTTTGTTCTTATTCTTAAACTTGTGGGATTGGAAGTTTTCCTCTGCACTAAATTGACAGTAGAACCTCCCTCAAGTCCTCGAGCAGTTTTGTCCTTTGATCTCGCCTTCTCTTCCACATGAAGAGA
Source organism: Avena longiglumis (assembly GCA_030063025.1). NCBI lineage: Eukaryota > Viridiplantae > Streptophyta > Magnoliopsida > Poales > Poaceae > Avena > Avena longiglumis. The sequence continues at coordinate 564,602,586 of CP125973.1, forward strand.
CCCAATGAGATCCGTAACGGAAAACTCTTGTCTCTTATGTTTCAGAGAAGTAGCAAAGTTCCTCCACGAAGGAGGAAGCTTTGCCATAATGCCATCAGCCACAAATTTGTCCGGTAAGGAACACTTAAAATGCTCAAGTTCGCTTCCTGCTCAGCAGAAAGATCTCCTTCAGGCTTGCCAAGAGTGGCGCTATAGCAGTTTAGGTTATCAAACCAGAGAACTGCTCTCTTGCGCCATCTCTTATAGTGCATGCCACCAAAAGGAGGCGGCCTCGTAGCCGCGGCTACACCAGTCGAATTCAGTTGCCTATAATCAGGTTTTTGGATTGTTGGAAATATAAGCAATAATCCATATGATTTAATCCGAATAATAGATTGATAAAGCATGATCATACAAACGGTACTAAAACCAATTATGCAAATCAACAAAGTAGATGAACATATTACATCTATAGGAGATAAACCTATCACATCTATACCAAATGCTAGAACAAAGAACTCTAGCATAATCCGAAAAAGACAGTTGAGAATCACATACAGTGTAGGTTGAATAGTAGCCGCAGCGGTCGCAACAGCGTCACCCATGTTGAGGTTGTTGAAGAGATTGGTGATGTCCAGGAAGAAGTCGTCGTTCGGGAACTCGTCGTCGGACGACGTCGTGGTTTCCAGTAGTCGCGCTTGAGCGTTCCCCAAAAACTTGATCGCCCCTCACCTGTACAGGTTCACAAGAGGCGAGGTTCCAGAGGCCTACTGTCCTGATCTGCGGTGCACGCCGCAAGCCGGGATGGGGAAGACAAAAGCGGTAGCGCAAGGTTCTGGAGGTAGGCGCGTGTGTGGATTGATTCGCCGATTAGGTGTAGCACAGACGCTTATATAGTGCAAGTAAGGCAGATCGTGGGCTCAGCCCACGTCCGAGTCGGTAATAGCCACGTCCATAAAAGCTGGAAATGGCTGTAATTAACGCGTCCGTTAATGACTCATATCAGTTTTCCCAACCAGCAAAATAAAGCTCGTCTTGGCGAGATTCCCGCAACCCGCGGCGCGCGCGTCGTGACGAGGCGAGGCGGGCGACATCTTAGGAGGAGTGCGCGAGGGCTACTCTTCTTGTCACACCTTAATGAATGGTGCAACACTCTACTATATAAGGTGGTCCAACTCCCCTTCAACTAGCAAGACTAAACTTTAGTACCACTAGCACAGCCATATGCTGCCATGCACAAGTGGGCCAAAGAGAATTTCAGAATTTGTCTAATGGGCCAACAACCCAAAACTCACCAAATTCCAACATATTTGATATACCGTGTTTATGGAAGCATGTATGCACATGTAAGCATGGTATTATAGTTATGGATGTTTATGGAAGAATCTCCTAACTGGATTTATATTAGAAATTGCTTGCAGCCATTTCTAGATAATGCTATTCATTATTAGTTCTCTCATTATGTTCTTTGTTTTAAATCTGTGATGACTCCTTACCTTATTGAAGTCCTTATTAATTCTTATGATTACCAGACACTTGTGATTTTAGTATCAGATCTTTACTCTACTATCCTAGAAAGATGTTTTTCATATGACAAAATTGTGCACATCGTTGATGGTTTGAATTTCAAAGTGATGAAAGTGGATTTTTTGGCCTATCCATTTCAAGGCCTATCTGAGCAAGCTTCAACATAGTTTCTTGGTGTAGATGCCAATATCAACCCTGTTATTTTGAATTACATGTCCAACAGTACACCCTGTGATTTTAAATTGGTGGTTGGACTAAAAACCAAACATCCATTTGATTAAATAAATGATCCACCGAAAAAGCACATTATCATAACCTTAATCTCATATGAAGTTACAATCATATACAAAAGTACTGACAAAGGGATCATAGCTATGACTTGGTATCCGGTTTGTCGGCAGGATATTTACAAACATAAATTTAGTTTTTAAAAAGGATTTTAGCGGTAGCATCTGCATATGACTTGCTTGTATCCCTCCTTTGTTCTGCTCATATATATCTTGAAAGTTCTTTCTCCCTCTTCAGTGCTTCTTTATCTTCGGTAAGACAAATTTAAATTAGTGTTGGGGAGTACAAGTGAGATGTAAGCAGCAATTGTTCATCGTTACCCAAGGTACTTAAGGCTTGAAACAACATTTCTAAACCACATCGCGAAGACCCGATACCATAATAATCATCATTATTCAAAATTTCCTTGTTAGAAGATGTAACATCCCAGCATTTAGGACTAAATAAAGGGTAGATTTAGGATTTTGTGCATCTGCATGCATGCATCTGAAAATCCGGGTAATGTTTTTGCAAACTAAAACCCTAGAGCAATCAGAATCTCTCTTGCTTTGATGGATTAAAAATTAGCCATCTCAGTGAGTGCAATGAATTTTGACATGACCTTTATTGATTTAGTGGATTATGAGGGGAGAAAAATTGAATTATAAATAATTATTCACAATAATACACATACAAGTATTATAAACAAAAGTATAAAGATTATTTAATACCAACATTACAATATTCTTTTATAATAAAAGAATAAAGGAAAAATAAAATGAAACAAATAAGTGAATAAAGAAAAGGAAAATAAATTACAACAATGAAATAAATAAAAATAATTCTTTATTACAATGATATATGTTACATTGTTCCTTTATAATAAAGGAATGCTTTATTACATTAATAAAAAAATATTACAATGTCCTTATATTTACTCAAACAGATGAGAGTATTACAATAAGAACTAATAGGTACAAGTAAATATATTCCAAGGAATATGTTACAACAATTATGAATATTACAATTTATAAATGAAATAATAACAAAATCCTAAAACTAATCCTCATTTCACATCTTCTCATTTTCTGATCTTGTTCCTGTAAAAGCATAAAGTAAACCAAATATAATATAAAAGGAAACAGAGTTAGTGTTGATTAGTTTTGGTCTCAATATGGCAATGAAATGCATTGCTATTCACATCATTGAGCAGAGTAAATAGGGGCCAAATAAAGTAGTATCTGTTCTTATTGAAAATCTGGCCTCAGTTCCACATCATAGGAAAATTGGGGCAAGTTTCACCAATTTAGTAAAAGGTAAAATCCAAACAGTAATACCCAGCAAAAGATCCAATTTTTACTTGACCTGATCCATTTGAGTGAGGCAAGCACACAGGCAGCTCACACACAGCTGCATGTGGATGTGTTGTCAACATAGGGGGTGTTGTGAGAGAGAGATAAGTACACAGGCGTAGCAGAGAGAGTTCTATACGGAACTCTCTGCACCATAGCAAGAACAGCAAATACACCCAGCTTATATCACCCATCCATGTAATCTCTACACCCTAGAGTTTGTAGATTCGGCACCAAAACCCCATAGTACATCATCACCATAGCACCAGTGCCCTGGTTGCTTGAGGTAGCCATCCAAGAGCACCAGGAGGAGGTCAGAAGCATAAGGAGTAGGCCAAAAGCACAAGAAGCCAGCCAATCAAACAAGAAGGAGCATATCAAGCAGCAACCAGGAACAAGTTCCACCAGGAACCACAAGTCACAGCATAACTTCAACAACAACAAAAGGTTGCACCATTATCAATCATACATAATATTTATTCATACTAGTTCCAAGCATGATTAGGTGTAAAATAATCATCTCCTCAGACTTATACTCAAGTGGAGTATAAAATCATCATAGGAGCAAAGCATAGTGCTACGGCCAGATATACTTATGTTATCACTTTTACCTCAGACTTTGCATCACAGGCCAAATCAAGATTTCCAATAGTCCATAGATCACACACAAACAATAGGTGGTACCAGATCTATGTAGTATCAGTCCTTATCAACTCAAGAGAGCTAATCATATAGGGAGAGGAGCTCTCAGTTGGCATAGAATTTCTATGCTAGATCATCCTAGAGCTAAGGAGAATCCATCCATACAACTCCATAATTAATCTACCAAACCAGCCTCAGCCTTTGCATCCTTGGCAATTGCCCATGATTTTATTTTTGCCAACCAAGCTTTACAGAAATCATGTAGAAGGATCTATATTGTTGTGCATCCTCTAGGGAGGTACCACAACAGCGCAGACTAGCTACAGTAGACACAAAGTTTGTACACAAAGACTAGCCATATCAGTTGCAAGGCAACAATTATATATGATCATGTGCAACACAAGTAAAGCCTCAGACTTGGCATCATTGGCAAGGACATGGACCAACATTCTATAAATAAAAGCATAGCAAATCATAAAAATGATCTATGTTGATGTGTTCACTCTCAAAGAGGTTTCACAACAGCACAGTCATATTACAGAAGCTATCTTTTTAAGCAACAATGGCAATCCAATCAACACATATCATTTCCCTAGAATCTTTCTTCTAGGAATCATATTAATTCCAGCAGAATAAATACTAGTACATGTTTAGAATCATCACTGGATCATGTCTTAGACATTAGAACTGAATAAATTCAGGAATAGCATACCACAGTTTGGTATTCTACTACAACCAAGTCAAGCCAAAGGTTTGAACCAAATAATCATCTTCCTAGAAAAGTTATCTAGGAATCATGCATTTCAGTATCAGACTGTTTCATCAGTTTAATATGATCAATATAGTCAAGGCCACTATCACTAATTAAAGCATCAACCATTGGATCCATCACTAGGATATGCCTGTTAACAACATAATAAGGATATACCTTGATCAGAGAAAATACCATAACAAAACCACACATTTCTGGATGAGAACTTCATCCAAACAGAGACATCCCTTTATACTGGAGTAGCTTATCTTGTATAACTACTATCAAGGGTGATAACAATAGTTCCAATATTTTCTCTACTGAAATTAGGTGACAGTTCAACTTAGAAGCACTAGATCCACTTGTGCTTTTAGCTACATCGTTAGCTAGTGTCATCATCATGAGGTAATCACAGCACTATGTCATCCACTAGCTCAATTCAGATAAGTAAAATTTTAGGATCAAACCTGCTAGTTAGGTTCAGTAGCAAAGCTACTGTAATGTGCTTAGGAACCAGAGAGAGGAACCCTAGTTAGGTGTAGCATCCCAGTTATCTAACCCCTGTAATGCTACATGTCATAATAATAAAAAGAGCCACTTCCAACATATAATTGTTGCATCATCATCATATCATGCTCATGTCATCATACCACCTTGCATTTGAGCATCATATAAAACCCTTTTCTTGTTTGGTTCTTATCTCATGTGCATGATTAATTGTATTTGCCTCTTGATATTGTATTTGGCTCTTGATACATTGTTATATGCCCAAGTTGAGTTGAGGGCATCTCTCTTTTTGACTCCACCACCTTATCTTTCACCACCTCTTTATTCCACCATCCAACTATTTTGAGCTTGGCATTTTGTTGTTTTATCTCTGGCTCATGATCAGTTGGTTGGAACCACCCATATATCTATGCTTGGCCTTGCCCACTTTTTAGGAATGCACATGAGTAATGCCATGATAATCTTATTGTTTTCACAAGGTTATGGTTGGCATTAATTATGTTGCATGGGCCATGCAAGTGCCACCTTCTCTAGTTTTGGTTTTTGCTTGAAATTCAAAGTGGATCTTTTCCTTTGCTTAAATCTTGTTTTGGGCTTGTAGTTGCTACATCAAATCATCTATCTCTATCCCCCCTTTAGCTTAACCCCTTCCCCATGCCCCATGCACACACATGTGCTATGTGGCATGCACATCTTAAACCACCCCCCCTCTCTTTTGGATCTTGCTTGTTCTTTGCTTGGATCATGCATGGGCCAAAGGAGAACCCCATCATCACATGGCCATCTCTCTCTCCTCCTCTCTTTCTTGCTTGATCTTGCTAGGGCTAGTATGGAGCTTGCATGATCAACTAGTTTACCACCTCCCTCTTTCTTACCCCTTTTAGCAAACCCTAAAACCAACCCTTGCCATCTACCCTCCTAGCTAAACCTAAAACCCTAAGCCACCTTTTCCCTAATCTACACCTTTTCCTAAACCAAAACCCTAGCTAAACCTCCCTTCCCTACTACCTAGCTTGATCACTCCTCACCTAAAACCCTAGGCTCAAGCCCATGCCCTTCCCTCTCTCTCCCTCCTCTCTCTAGCTGCAGTCTCGGCCCCACCTAGTCGGCCCCACTTGCCACCTAGCTACCCTCCACCACCAAAGAAACCCTAGACCCGAGCCTCACCTCTCCTCTCTTGCTCTCTCTCTCGCCCTAGGGGCCCCACCAACCACCCCACCTGCCTGCCCTACCCCACTGCCACACTGCCTCACTGTGCCCAGCCTGCACGTGAAGGAGAGGAGGAAAGGTGGCCGAGCCACCTTTTCCATCTACCCCACCCCACGCATCTCCCTCCTCTCCGTCCCTATCCACCCACTGCCCGCCCCTATCCAGATCCACCTCAACATGGCCTCGCCTCCTCTCGCCCATCACCACCTTCTACACCATCGCCCGCACTCTCGGCCACCGATCCACCGATCCAGTGGTCAAGGCGCCATCGAGGAGGCTGGAATACCAAGGCTCCCCCAGATCGACCAGACACGCAGGAGGAGAGGACCGAGCCGCCCGTGCAGCGCCGCCGAGCCGGAACCCTAGCCCGTCTGCTCGCCGACGCGATCCTCTCGTCACCCGATCCAACGCCACCAACAACCTCCGGTGAGCCCACGACCTCCTAGACAACCCTCGCCGATCTCGCCTTAGCGCCGTGCCTTTCCAGCCGAACGCTTGCGTCGGGTTATTGGCGCCTGCGCTCGCGTCAGCGAGTGCCTAGATAGGCCCTGCCCGATTCCCTAACACCAAGCCCGAGCCAGTATGATGCTCCGCCCGCGCCCGCAGCGTCGAGATCGAGCCCGCGCGCCAGTTGCACCGCCGTCGGCTGCATGATCGAGGGAAAGCATGTTGTCGCGCGTGCTTTGCGAAACCCCGCCTTTTTTCTCAGATCAACCCGGTCGCCTGCCCACTAGTCGCCGCGTGGAATTCTTCGAAAACCCCCGCTTTTATAACCCTTAACCCGGCCCAGCCTAGTCCCACCTGCTTCTTCGGCCTCTCGCCTCTTCGCGTGGACCCGTGGTCGATGGCCCACCACATTCGCTAGGGTCATGATGAGGAAACCTCCTCTCTCAGACGTCGGTCCGGCCAAGGAGGCCCCACTGTCTGCGGTTCATGGCTAGACATGGACTGGTGACAAAAGTAATTGGCAAATCTGTTTCAAATTCAAATCTTTTCAATTTAATTCAAATCCAATTTAAATTATGTTTTCAAATAACTTTTCAAATATTAATCCAAATAATACAAGTAATATATGTTTGGATATCAAAGATGAGAGGATTCCAGATATGCCATCCATTTTGTCTTTTGCACAAGTAAAATTCCAAGTTTATTTAAATTACCCAATTGCCACTAGAATTTAAATAATTCATAACTTTTGTTTCCTAAGTCCAAATTTAGCAAATGATATGTCTAAAATGTTCACTCGACGAGACCTTTCATTTATGCTATCCATGACTTTAATTGCAGCATGCATCATATAAAAATATAAGGAACAGCAAGTGTTATGACAACAAATTGTGAACCAAAACTCCACTAAAATGTTGCTACTTGTTCTCCACACCTCACCATGCCATGCTACCTTTCTTGCCATGTAAATTGTGCATCATTCATCATGGAATGATTGTTTGCTTGACGCATCTTATTCATATGCTTGTGCTCTATATTCATGTTGGCCTTGTTTGTTTGGTTTTTCTTGATAGACATCGAAAGGGTCAGTATCAAGAGAACCAGAGCACTACCCATCCGTCCCTTGCTTCAACTGAGATACTGTGCAAGCACTTCCACATGCTTGCATACATACAAGACCTATTGCCTCTATCTTACTCTTGCATCATCGAGTCGCGATTGCATTAAATTGAATCCCAAGTATGCATAGCCTTTACTTTTAAACCCCACCAAGCTTGTTCCTCCATCCCATGAGCCACTACTATAGGAGTTGTTTGAGCCATGCAGTCGAGAACATGTGTAGGGTATGTGAGTGTCTGTGGATAATGAGGTACCTAAACAACTTAACTGAGTAGTTCTAGGATAACTAAAGAAAGTGGCACCGTGAGCAACATCCGCTATTTGGTTTTTCCTGCTCACTTGTGTCCCGTAAGAACCCGAGTACTTGATTCCTTCCTTGATTTATCGCGCTATCCACATCCGGAGGTATATGGGACCCCGGGCCGAGCTTGATTCCGTCTTATTTCTTGGGGCCACAAACTAGTTTGAGGTTTTATTTACGATCCTGCTTATGCCATACTCTTTATTTACGTTTGCGAGGAGCACACGCTCGCTTAGGATCGGGACACGATTCATGTGTCGACAAGCCCAGCCACACTTTCGGGTTCCCGATGTTCGTTCCACCCAAACCTTGAGTCCGTCTCGAGCTTACTCTGCTATGGATCTACTCAAGGGTGGCCCCTCAAATATTTCAATCTTGTGATTGTTCACCGTGAAAGCCTCGTTGGGTTTTGATTTGGTTTTTCCGAGGTTGATCGGCGTGTGTTGCTATTGGTGCACCCCACGGTAAAACTTTCAAAGCCGTGTCCATGGATATGGACGACTTGGAGCGGTTTCGATCATAGACAAGCATAACTAAAGTACCGCCTTAATTTGACTAAGTAATTTGACTAGTAAATAGTGCAACACTCATGGAATGGTTAATAAAATTGCCAACGGATGGGGGTTGTTCGTCCGCCTTGTTGGTAAGGAGGAGGATGGATCGGATGAAATTACCATTATAACCGTTGTTCTTAATTCACGGACATCCGTCTATCATTGGTTAGTGATGGTTAGCGTTATCTATAGAATTTCTAGGGTTTATCTTTTGCGCAATTCGTCACCCTGTGTTGTGTCCCCTTTAGAGGCATTAAGACTTCTGAGTACCCTTAGGGTCTCACACGATAAATTCTTGATTCAGATGAATGTACCTTCTCGTGACGGATCTTGGGTGGAAGAAGTCAAGATGTTGGCAACGATCGCTCGGTGTAGAGATTCCGGGAACGGGATCCGTGAGACCTGTAGTTGGGATGTGCTTATTTCTATGGCATCTTATGCCGATTTGCTTCTTATCCGTACTGGATTTTGTTTGCCGCGCATGATACTCGATGTGTGTTGTATGAGGAGTTATCCTAAAATATAGATCTATCTAGGTCATTTGAATCTTGCCGTATATGCTGGTATATTTCATTTCTTTCTAGATGGTATGGCTCGATGTACTCTTGTATGGTGGCTTATGACATACCCACTTGTGTACGTAGTTGATCCCTTCGCCGCCGACCACGCCGCCAGACAGTCCCGTTGAGAGGGTAGTGGTTGGGACGTCTGAAAGGACTACCGGAGTGGCTTTGGGGCCCCACCGTACTATTTCAACCACTACCACTCATCCAGGCTTGTATCTAGGAGCGTAGTTCACCGAGGTAGTTACAATTGGTATCAGAGCCATCCCGACCTTCAGGGTTTCAGCCAAACGGTCGTTGTCAGTCTAGTAAATATTTTGGTAGTTATGTATATTAGGGAAAAACAAAACGCGAGTGTAGGACTGCTTCCACTTTTCTTCTTACCCTCCCACCCACCCTTTTCTGGTAAGGAAGTGCAACGTTTTCAATCCTCTTCTCAAGATTCAAACTAGGATTCACGTGTTCGGCTCGTAGTACCATAGGTTGTGTGTGTGTGTATGTGTAATCCCTTGTCTATCTGTTGCATCCAAGTTGTTATCTTACCTGCCTTTGGTTATCAACTGTTGGTACATTCCATACCGACAGGCTTTTGTAAACCGACGCAATCTATCTTCCTTTTGTATCCGACGCTATCTTGTTTGGGGTGTTCGTTTCCGTAGTTACCAATCTTTAGGTTTCGTCGTAAGAAGAAGAGGTTAGGATAGGTGTTCCACTTGTTCATGTGCGGAGTAATGATTTGAGTGCGGGATGGAGTCGCGACCATACCACTACTTGTATCATTGGCTTTTGTATATTGTATCGGTAGAGTCACTAATCTTGATTCGTTAAGTAATTTTGCGCATCTATTGGTATTCTAATGCCGAAATTTGTGGAAAATTTTTCTTTGATATGTTTGTGTACCACACCTTTTCAAATGCGGTGTATATGCTTAATATCTTTTAGGTGCTCTGTACTTTGTTGATAATTTAATATCATCTCAGTAAATTGTATCCTTTAATCTTGGTTAATTCCATCTTGGTACTATTTTGGATTATTATCATTCTCCATTATAGTAATCGACTTGAGTTTTATATCAATGACAGGATGGCTCCCCACGGATCAAGAGGACATCCTCCCGAATCGGGCTCACTGTTGCCAAGCATAGCTAATGCTCTGGCGGCCATGCAAGAGAACCAAGGCGCTTTGAGGAGAGCGTCAAGGAACGAGTTTGCTCCACTTCCTCCACCTCCTGCGTGGTGACATCAAGAGCTTCCTCAAGTTCAATCCTCGTCGCTTGATGTTTCGACCGACCTCTGGACGCGGATGATTGGGTCGTGAGATATCAAGGTTGCTCGAGACCGATGTTCCGAGGAGTGGGTCAAGTGTGCTACCCACCTTCTCAAGGGAGATGCAGCTTTGGTGGGAGAACTACTTGAAGGCAAGTCGACCGGGTTCCAGCCAACTTGGGACAGGTTCACTGCAGCTTTCAAGGAGCAGTTTCTCGTAGAGATCGTGATGGAAAGGATGAAGGAGGCCTTCCTCAACTCAAAGTGGAAATGATAACGCCAACACCTATATCAGAACTTCATGAATCTGTCCGTTATGGTGGTGATGAGGTATCGATGACAAGAAGAAGCGAAGGTTCGTGCAAGGGCTCAATGCATCGATCAAGTATGCAATCACGCATGCAAGACCGACAACCTTCACGGAGCTACACTGCAGACCGCAAGAGGAGGCAAGCGGGCAAATGTTCGAGGAGTCCAAGAAACATAAGGATGCATCAAGCTCGTAGTCATGGCAGCCTTTCTAAGCGGCGGTCTGGGTTCCTAACACCCCACCGTCGCCCCGGCTCCACCAAGACCGCAAGTTTCAAGGCCAAGGCCATCAAACTTCACCATCGGCTCCTGTGGGCTACAACAACCCTTACCTGAGCGCTGGCGAGTCCTGGCTACTCGCTTCCACGTCCACACGGTGCTTGTTACACATGTGGAGATCATGGTCATCCACCGAATCGCCCAATGAATAACAAAGCTCTCCCTCCACCCCCGCCAAGATCTGCAACAAGCTCTCCTTTGGTTCGTGCACCACCGCCTCGGGCTCTCAACATCAACACTAAGCCCGGGTCTGCGGTTGTTCGGGCCAACTGCGTCAACGCCTCTCAAGCTGAGCTCGCACCTGGAGTTTTCATGGGTATGCTTTCAGTTAACTCCGTTCCTGCACGAGTTCTCTTTGATTCTGGTGCATCGCATTCATTTGTGTCTCACAAGTTTGCAAATGAGAACGAGTTAGTCATGTTTCCTCTCCAAAAGCGGTTAATGGTTCTTTCTCCTGGGGCAAACATGAGGGCTGTTCATATCAGTCATGGCAACAAGATTGAGATTGGTGGTTCTTCATTCTTGGCTTCTTTGATTGTTCTGGGCAACTCTGACATTGATGTCATTTTGGGCATGGATTGGTTGACAGAAATGCATCATTGATTGATCTTTAACGCTCGGTGTCTCAAGATTCCTCAAGGCCATGTAGTCTTTTCTCCAAGTCGACTCCTGCCGACTCTATTCCTTGGCTACTTTGAATAATGATGCTATGGAAGCTATTCTGGTGTACCGTGGTCCGTGAGTTCCCGGGATGTTTTTCCGAAGAGTTGCTGGTATGCCTCCGGATCGCGAGGTTGAATTCGTGATTGAACTTGAACACGAACGGCTCCTATCTCCAAGAGGCCATATAAAATGGGTCCTTCGAGTGGTGAACTCAAACGACAACTTGATGAACAAGAGAAATTGGGTTTCATTCAACACAAGACTTCTTCATGGGTAGCCCAACAATCTTTGTGAAGAAGCGTGATGTAACCGATAGGCTATGTGTTGACTACCGGCTCAATGCTAAAACCATCAAGAACAAATATCCTCTCCTCGGATTAATGATCTATTTGATCACTAGCGAGTCGTGGTGTTCTCTAAGTTGGACTTGAGAAGTGGTTATCACCAAATCAAGATTCGCAAAGAAGATGTGCCCAAAACAGCTTTCACCACTGCTATGGCCTGTATGAGTACACGGTCATGTCTTTCGTCTCACCAACGCACTCGCTACCTTCTCGAGGTCGATGAACTCCGTTTCATGGAGTACCTTGATAAGTTTGTGGTGGTATATCCGGATGACATTCGTCTATTCCAAGTCTAAGGAGGAGCATGAAGAGCATCCATGGTGTGTCCTGAACAAGCTTCGTGAGAACCGCTTGTATGCAAAGTTCTCTAAGTGTGAGTTTTGGCTACCTGAAGTAACATACTTGGGTCATGTTATCTCTGCCAAGGGCATTGCAGTCAACCCGGAAACCGTGAAGACAATAGTTGAATGGCTTCCTCCTGCTAATGTCAAGGAAGTGCGGAGTTTTCTCGGCTTGGCTAGCTATTGCCGTCGCTTTGTGCAAAACTTCTCAAAGATAGCAAAGCCTCTTACCGACCTCCTCAAGAAAGGCAAGAAGTACCTGTGGACTCCTGCTTGTCAAGAAAGTTTTGAGACACTCAAAGAGAAGCTCACTTCCACACCAGTCTTGGTTCCTCCAGATACATCTAAGCCTTTCCAGATATTCTGCGACGCCTCTTTGCAAGGATTGGGTGCGGTCCTTATGCAAGAGAGACAGGTGGTTGCTTATGCTTCTCGTCAGTTGAAGACGCATGAGATCAACTATCCCACACATGACCTTGAGCTAGCAGCAGTTGTCTTTGCCTTGAAGCTATGGAGGCACTACTTGCTTGGTAACCTAGAGATCTTCTCGACCACAAGAGTTTGAAGTATATCTTCACTCACGGATCTCAACCTTCAAGAGGAGATGGATCAAGCAATAAATGACTTTGATGTGACCATCAACTATACCCGTGCAAAGCAAACGTCATGGCGTATGCGCTTAGTCAAAGCTTATGTCAACAACCTCATGGTAGAAGAGCAAAAGCCTCTTGTGTGAGGAATTCCCACCAACCTTGAAATTTTGGAACAAGGGCATCTCCTGAACCTTCTGGCTACTCCTCTCTTGGAAGAACAGATTCGTTCTCGTCAGCTTGGTGATCCGCACACCAGAAAGCTCATCTCTAAGCTTGGCCTTCCGAAGTATGAATCCTTCCATGTTGATGATCAAGGCACGCTCTTCTTTGAACACCGGATGTTTGTTCCAAACTACCCGGGTCTGAGAGACCAAGTTCTCAAGGAGGCACATGATTCGGTTCTTTCTATCCATCCTGGTAGCACAAAGATGTACATGGACTTTAAAACACAATTGTGGTGGCTTGGGTTGAAAAGGGATTGTGCCAAGTATGTCTCAGAATGTGATGTCTGCCGCAAAGTCAAGGCTGTCCATCAGAAACCATTTGGTCTCCTACAGCCATTGAAACCTCCGGAATGGAAATGGGAGAAAGTAGAGATGGACTTTATCACGGTTTTCCAAGGTCGCAAGGGCAACAATGCAATCTTTGTCATCGATGAGACTTTCTAAAGTGGCTCATTTCTTCCCGATCAAAGAAACAATCTCTGGAATTCAGTTGGTGAGCTCTATCAACAGGATTGTCTCTTTGTATGGGGTTCCACTAGAAATCAGTGCACTGTGGAAGCATCTTCACCTCCAAGTTCGGGAGAGTTTCCAAAAGCTTTGGGAACAAAGTTGAACTTCAGATCGCTACCACCCTCGCTAAGGACAAGTGGAGAGAATCAATCAGATTCGGAGGATATGCTTAGAGCTTGCGTCATCTCGTTTGGCATGAAGTGGAGGAATGCCTTCCATATGTGAATTCTCCTACAACAAAGCTTTCGAAGAGTCTCAAGATGGCACCATTCGAGGCTCTCTATGGTCGCAAGTGCGTAACTCCGATTGGTTGGTCAGTGTGAGAAAGAATCTGGTTTGGCTCGACATTGTAACTCAGGCGAGGAGAAAGTGCATATCATTCGAGAACACGAAGATTGCTCAAAGTCGTCGAAGAGCAACTATGACAGAAGCACGAGATATGGTATATGCACTGGTGATCTCGTCTACCTTCGTGTCACTCCCATGAGAGGAACACACCGCTTGAGATCAAAGGAAAGTTGGCTCCTAGATACATCGGTCCTTTCAAGATACGTGGTAGAAGAGGAGAAGTTGCTTATGCACTAGAGCTTCCTAAAACTCAAAGTCCATGATGTTTTCCATATCTCTCACTCAAGAAGTGCTTCAAAGACCCAAGAAGACCGTGGATCATGAGCTAATCGACCTCCAAGAAGATCTCTTATCAGAACACCCCACCAAAAATCCTTGAGACCGCAGAATCGAAGGACGCGCAACAAGTCCATCAAGTTTTGCAAGGTGCAGTGGTCACACCATTACATTGATGAAGCAACATGGGAGCGTGAAGATGAACTCCGTACAACCATCCTTCTCTCTTTGTGTCTTCTTCTTCTTCTTCTTAGAATCTCGGGGCGAGATTCCTGTTTAGTGGGGGAGAGTTGTAGCATCCCAGTTGTCTAACCCCTATAATGCTACATGTCATAATAATAAAAAGAGCCACTTCCAACATATAATTGTTGCATCATCATCATATCATGCTCATGTCATCATACCACCTTGCATTTGAGCATCATATAAAACCCTTTTCTTGTTTGGTTCTTATCTCATGTGCATGATTAATTGTATTTGCCTCTTGATATTGTATTTGGCTCTTGATACATTGTTATATGCCCAAGTTGAGTTGAGAGCATCTCTCTTTTTGACTCCACCACCTTATCTTTCACCACCTCTTTATTCCACCATCCAACTATTTTGAGCTTGGCATTTTGTTGTTTTATCTCTGGCTCATGATCAGTTGGTTGGAACCACCCATATATCTATGCTTGGCCTTGCCCACTTTTTGGGAATGCACATGAGTAATGCCATGATAATCTTATTGTTTTCACAAGGTTATGGTTGGCATTAATTATGTTGCATGGGCCATGCAAGTGCCACCTTCTCTAGTTTTGGTTTTTGCTTGAAATTCAAAGTGGATCTTTTCCTTTGCTTAAATCTTGTTTTGGGCTTGTAGTTGCTACATCAAATCATCTATCTCTATCCCCCTTTAGCTTAACCCCTCCCCCATGCCCCATGCACACACATGTGCTATGTGGCATGCACATCTTAAACCACCCCCCTCTCTTTTGGATCTTGCTTGTTCTTTGCTTGGATCATGCATGGGCCAAAGGAGAACCCCATCATCACATGGCCATCTCTCTCTCTCTCTCTCTCTTTCTTGCTTGATCTTGCTAGGGCTAGTATGGAGCTTGCATGATCAACTAGTTTACCACCTCCTCTTTCTTACCCTTTAGCAAACCCTAAACCAACCCTTGCCATCTACCCTCCTAGCTAAACCTAAAACCCTAAGCCACCTTTTCCCTAATCTACACCTTTTCCTAAACCAAACCCTAGCTAAACCTCCCTTCCCTACTACCTAGCTTGATCACTCCTCACCTAAAACCCTAGGCTCAAGCCCATGCCCTTCCATCTCTCTCCTCTCCTCTCTCTAGCTGCAGGTGCCCTCAGCCCCACCTAGCTGGCCCCACTTGCCACCTAGCTACCCCCTCCACCACTCAAAGAAACCCTAGACCCGAGCCTCACCTCTCCCTCTCTTGCTCTCTCTGCCCTAGGGGCCCCAGCCGAACCACCCACCACGCCCTGCCCACCCCACTGCACCACACTGCCGCCCGCCTGCTCAGCCTGGCACGTGAAGGAGGAGGAGGGAAAGGTGGCCGAGCCACCTTTTCCATCTACCCCACCCCCACGGCATCTCCCCCCCCTCCGTCCCTATCCACCCACTCTGCCTCGCCCCGCTATCCCAGATCCACCCAGCGCCCGCCTCTCCCTCTCGCCCATCGCCACCTTCTACACCATCGCCCTCGGCCTCCACCGCATCCGGCCGATCCAGCCAAGGCGCCATCGAGGAGGCCTGGAAGACCAAGGCCCCTGCATCGACCTGTACCGCAGCGGAGGAGAAGGACCGAGCCGCCTGCACGCCGCCGCCGAGCCGGAACCCTAGCCGCCGTCAAATGCCTCGCGACGCTGATCCTCGCCACGACCGATCCAACGCCACCAACAACCTCCCGGTGAGCCCACGACCCTCCTAGACAACCCTCTCGCCGATCTCGCTTAGCACTGCCGTTTTCCGTCGAACGCCGTCGGGCGTCGGGTTCATTGGCGCAGCGCCAAGGCTGCGCGTAGCGACCTAGATAGGCCCGTCCGATTCCCTAACACTAAGCCCGAGGCCAGAAGCGGTTGCTCGCTCCGCCCAGAACGCCCAGATCGAGCCTCAAGGCCGCTGCGCATGCACCGATCCGTGCATGATTCTGAGGAAGAAGCACGGTGTCGCGGCGTTTTGCGTAAAACCCCCGCCTCTTTTTCAGATCAACCCGCGGTCCGCCTGCCCACTAGTCACCGCCGGAATTCTTCCAAAACCCCCCGCTTTTATAACCCTTAACCCGCGCTCCAGCCTAGTCCCACTGGTTCTGCCTCGCCTCGCCGTGGTGGACCCGTGGTCGATGGCCCACCTGTCATTCGCTTAGGCTGGGTCAGCTCGCGGTGAGGAAACCTCCTCTGTACGCGTCTGGTCCAGTCAGCAGGGAGGCCCCACTCGTCTGTGTCTGCGGCTAGACATGGACTGGGTGACAAAAGTAATTCGGCAAATCTGTTTCAAATTCAAATCTTTTCAATTTAATTCAAATCCAATTTAAATTCTGTTTTCAAATAACTTTTCAAATATTAATCCAAATAATACAAGTAATATATGTTTGGATATCAGCAAGATGAGAGGATTCCAGATATGCCATCCATTTTGTCTTTTGCACAAGTAAAATTCCAAGTTTATTTAAATTACCCAATTGCCACTAGAATTTAAATAATTCATAACTTTTGTTTCCTAAGTCCAAATTTAGCAAATGATATGTCTAAAATGTTCAGCTCGACGAGACCTTTCTGTTTATGCTATCCATGACTTTAATTGCAGCATGCATCATATAAAAATATAAGGAACAGCAAGTGTTATGACAACAAATTGTGAACCAAAACTCCACTAAAATGTTGCTACTTGTTCTCCACACCTCACCATGCCATGCTACCTTTCTTGCCATGTAAATTGTGCATCATTCATCATGGCATGATTGTTTGCTTGACGCATCTTATTCTTATGCTTGTGCTCTATATTCATGTTGGCCTTGTTTGTTTGGTTTTTCTCGGATAGACCGAAAGGGGTCATATCAAGAGAACCAGGAGCACTACCCAGATCCGTCCCTTGCTTCAACTGAGATACCAGGCAAGCACTTCCACATGCTTGCATACATACAGTACCTATTGCCTCTATCTTACTCTTGCATCATCGAGTCGCGATTGCATTAAATTGAATCCCAAGTATGCATAGCCTTTACTTTTAAACCCCACCAAGCTTGTTCCTCCATCCCATGAGCCACTACTATAGGAGTTGTTTGAGCCATGCAGTCGAGAACAACATGTGTAGGGTATGTGAGTGTCTGTTGGATAATGAGGTACCTAAACAACTTAACCGAGTAGTTCGGGATAACTAAAGAAAGTGGCACCGTGAGCAACATCTGCTATTTTGTTTTTCCCGCTCACTTGTGTCCCGTAAGACCCAGTACTTGATTCCTGTTCCTTGATTTATCGCTATCCACATCCGGAGGTATATGGGACCCCCACAGGCCGAGCTTGATTCCGTCTTATTTCTTGGGGCCACAAACTAGTTTGAGGTTTTATTTACGATCTGTACTTATGCCATGCTACTTATTTATTTTTGTGCGAGGAGCACACATCTTTGCTTAGGATCGGGACACGATTCCGCTGTCGACAAGCCCACCACACTTTCGGTTCCCAGTCGTTCACAGTGGTCCACCCAAACCTTGAGTCCGTCTGAGCTTGCTTACTCCGCTATGGGATCTACTCAAGGTGGCAAGGTGGCCTCAAATATTTCAATCTTGTGATTGTTCACCGTGAAAGCCTCTGGTTTTGATTTGGTTTTTCCGAGGTTGATCGAGCGTGTGTTGCTATTGGTGCACCCGGTAAAACTTTCAAAGCCGTGTCCGCGAATATGGACGACTTGGAGCACGATTTCGATCATAGACAAGCATAACTAAAGTACCGCTTTAATTTGACTAAGTAATTTGACTAGTAAATAGTGCAACACTCATGGAATGGTTAATAAAATTGCCAACGGATGGGGGTTGTTCGTCTTCCTTGTTGGTAAGGTGAGGAGGATGGATCGGATGAAATTACCATTATAACCGTTGTTCTTAATTCACGGACATCCGTCTATCATTGGTTAGGCGGATGGTTAGCGTTATCTGTAGAATTGCTAGGGTTTATCTTTTGCCGAATTGCATTCGTCACCCTGTTGTGTGTCCCTTTAGAGGCATTAAGACTTGCTTGAGTACCCTTAGGGTCTCACGATAAATTCTTGATTCGATGAATGGTACCTTCTCGTGACGGACATCGGTGGAAGAATCAAGATGTTGGCAACGATCGTTCGGTGTAGAGATTCCGGAACGGGATCCGTGAGACTGTAGTTGGGATGTGCTTATTTCTATGGCATCTTATGCCGATTTGCTTCTTATCCGCATCGGATTTTGTTTGCCGCCCGCATGATACTCGATGTGTGTTGTATGAGGAGTTATCCTAAAATATAGATCTATCTAGGTCATTTGAATCTTGCCGTATGGCGTGGTATATTCCTTTCTTTCTAGATGGTATGGCTCGATGTACTCTTGTATGGTGGCTCATGTACATACCCACTTGTGTACGTAGTTGATCCCTTCGCCGACCACGCCCGCCTGACAGTCTGGTCCCGTTGAGAGGGTAGTGGTTGGGACGTCTGAAAGGACTACCAGTGAGTGGCTTTTGGGGCCCCACCGTACTATTTCAACCACTACCACTCATCCAGGCTTGTATCTAGGAGCGTAGTTCACCGAGGTAGTTACATTAGGGTTGGACACAGATAAAGTGGGAGGAGTAAAACTGAGAGGGAGGGGTGAGTAAAGGATCACCTACCTTTGACAAGCTACTGCTCATCGAAGAGGAGGCATGGATAAGCCTAAATCGAGCAGCGACACAGGGAGCACCGTGTGCTAACCCCGCGCTAAGCTGCAACCTGCGGCAATCAGCACCACCAGCTCGTCACCGCAAGCAACTATGGACAGCGACCATGAACACACCACCACCAGACCCTCTCCGCATCACTAGGTCACCACCACAAATCAATGAGGTCGCCATCAACCTCTAGAGCCATGGGCAGCAAGAACCCTAGAACCAGATAACTGAAGGGGGCGAGATCAATAGGGCGTCATTCACAAATCGAATTGGAGGGATGAGTAGGTCTGAGATAGGTGGAACTAGGGGTGGCGGTGGTCGCAAAGAACCGGTCTTCATTTGGGATTTGGCGGTGTGGCGAAGGGTGTGTCGCAAGGGGAAGGCTCGGGATATGCCCAAGAGAGAAAGGTGAGAAGAGGGAAGGGGGCCGGGGTCGGGTTGACCTCGAGCTAGTCCTGGCTGGTTCGAGCCAGTTATGTTGCCAACCAAACAGACCAGAATAAAAAGAAAAAGAGGGCATAAGAAAAAGGCCCCTGCATACATCTGTAACTACAGGAAAGTAATTAAGATATAAATCTAACCACATTCTTAAACTCTGATATCCTACACTCCCTTGTGCAAAGGTGTCCTAACGGGGGTTCAGGTTTCTGTCACTCCGGCAACCCCACAATTAGTAGCCAAATACACAATGCATTCCCCTAGGCCCATAAATGGTGAAGTATCATGTAGTCAACGTTCACATGACACCACTAGGAGAATAACACCACAACTTAAATACTAACCATTGAATAATAACTCAACACAAATCCACTAATAACAACCTGACTTCTCCCATGTCCTTAAGAACTAAACGAACTACTCACAAGACATCATATGGATCAAGATCAAAGATGATATGATAATGGATAACAATCTGAACAGAAACAATAATCCAATTGTTCCACTCACAAGCATCAACGCCAATAGTAATCAACACCGAGGAAGTTTCCCCTAAGAACTAAAGCAATATCCAACACAATTTTTACAGCGGGACGGAGTGGTGCTGATGGTGCTGGTGGAGATGATGGTGTGGATGATGATGATCCTGATGAGGCCTAGCTTGGCGATGGTGTTGATGGCGACGATCTCCCCTCTCCAGGAAGGAATTCCCCTGGCAGAAATCTGGCTACCGGAGAGATCTTTCTCTCTTGGTGTTTTCCACCCCCCAGAGGCGGCGGAAATCTATCTGTGGTTGCCCTCCTGGCCTTAGGGTTTCGTAGGGAAGATATAGGCAAAGGGGCGGAGTCGGGAGCTAGGCAGGTGGGCCACACCTGCCCTAGGCGCGGCCTAGGGTGGGCCCGTGAATAGGGGGTGTGGGCCTCCTGCGGCCCTTCTTCGCTCCTCCTTCTGGCTTCCTCAATCTTCTGGAAAAATAATATTTTCCAATATTTTTCTGGTCTTCGCGAAATTGCATCGAAATGCCTTCTTTTCCATCAGAATCCAGACTCCAGTAGTCCATTCTCCAAGAATAATCAAACATGCATAAACAGATGAAAAGCCATAAGTAATACCTCATAATAAGACAAATATCAATGAATAGAGGTAGATTATGATATAGAATGGTGATGCAAATTGGGCGTATCAGATCATACCCTTCATGGGATCACCCTTGTCAGTTGCTTGTCTACCAATGGTAACCGGGACTGGTGAGGTTGTGGCACCGGCAGGGACGACAGAACCAACACTAGGAGAGACTGAAACCTCTGGTGCTGAGGTTTGAGCGGTGCTAAGAGTTGGAGGATCACTGTTGGGTATAATGCAAGCTTCTGCTGGCGCAGTTGCTTGGCCGGCTTGCTTTCCGACTTAAGTTTACTCTTCAAAACTGACTTAGCTCTGAAACATACAAGAATGAATGCCAGGTGTGCTTTGGAAATAAACGATGTACAAAGTACTAAAGATCACAAGGTGATTACCTTTTAATCACTGGAAACACTTGTGCGCCAGCAGTAACAACAGTCTCCCTAGCCTTATGCTTCTTGGAACAGGAGGCAGGAACTTCCTTCACCTAGTCATCCTCCGTCGCTTCCGAGTCATATGAGGGATAGCCCTCAAGAGGGGCAATCTCAGACTTGGGAAGCTGCTCGAGCTGATAAGTTTTAAAAAGCATCAGTGCAAAATAAAGTCGGATACGAGATGAAAAGGCAAAATGCATAAAGACAGTCGAAAACCTCACCTAAATTAGAGGACGGTCGGCTGTATACATCTTCATGGAGACTTCAGGGACCTTCTTGTTCACCCTCTCCTTGATCAAACATGTCTTGTAGTCCTTCACGGGAATGTGATTCAGACTGAACTTTAGGCTGTCCTTCCAGTCTCCGGTGACCGTGTGCGTCAGGCGCTCTCCGTGATGCTGCAGTGGCTAAATCCGGCGATCTGGCCAGCAGTGGATCAAACCGGATCCGCGGAGCCCCTAGTTCTTCATCAAAAACTCAATTTGCCTTTTAGCGAGGATCAAGTCTTTGGAAACTTTCGGAGCGTCTGCTTCCCATCATTCTTGGTTGGGAGAAGCACCGTCGATGAAGGCCGGAAGACCTTCCGCCTTTTTTGGAGCCGGAATATACTTATGATAAAAGAAGGTTCCGGCCCATCTCTTTACTGATTCACTAGCGTTAATCCTAGGATAAATCTGGTTTCTTCTGAGAACTAAGATAAGAGTGCCGGTGGTGTAAGGAACACCAGCACTGATGGAGTTCTTCCGGGTACCATAGTAGTACCGGAAAAGGGTAAGACTCGGCCTAATGCTAAGAAATCACTCAATAAGAGCTGCATGAGTGCTAAGATTGAGCAAGGAGTTGGGGGATATTATGAAGTTGCACACCGTAATATTGGAGAACTTCGGTAAAGAACTCCGACGGTGGAAGGCTAAGGCCGCGGTCGACGTGCGTTCCGAAGAGGACTCGTGTGGCATCCCGCAAAAACCACTACTAGAAAATCACGTTGTTTTTGTGCATTGCATCATCATGACCGCATGCTCATGTCATCATGCCACATTGCATTTGTGCATCGTCATCATCTTGCATGTGCTTGTATAAAACTATTTTAAGAAAAACCTGTCTTTGTTTTCTAAACGCCCCATCTTATTCAAACACCGAAAACCGGGTCCCCGGAATATTTTGTTTTGTCCGCTGTCGGATTGCTAAAGCGCTGTTTAAAAATAAATAATTTAATTAATTATTTAGTGGGGGCAGCCGAACGGGCCAAATCGACCCGAACGACCACCCCCGTACAAAACAGATCGGTCCGCCCTTAATCCTCAGATACCTGAAAACCTACCCACCCCTATCTCCACCTCACTCCTCCAATCATCTCTCGCCACATCAAGACACCCCAAACCCCACCAACTACCTCCGCCACATGGCCACTCTCTCCTCTTCCCTCTCTCTCCTAAACCCACCCCCACTCCCCAGCCCCACCCCACACGCCACGACGCGCTTAGGCCCACCTGACCTGGCCGTGGCCCCACCCAACCTCAAGACGCAAGACACCCACGCTGCCACCAACCGCCTCTCTCCTCCTCCTTTTCTTCCTCCCACGACCGACGCCGCGCCCGCTCTCTCCGCCTCTCCTCTCAAGGCGCCGCCGCCGAGGCTCCC
This sequence comes from Avena longiglumis, assembly GCA_030063025.1. NCBI lineage: Eukaryota > Viridiplantae > Streptophyta > Magnoliopsida > Poales > Poaceae > Avena > Avena longiglumis. The sequence goes on from CP125973.1 coordinate 564,625,487, forward strand.
TCCCCTCACCTCTCCTCAAGGCTGCCTGGCGCCTTGAGCCTCACGGACGCCTGCACCTCCCGGACTCCACCCATCGAGCTTCGCCCGCCGGGCTCCACTAAGCTCCCCCGCCACTGCGCCTCCCCATGCCTCGCCATCCCGCCGCCTGCCTCAGCCCGGAGCCTGCCCTCCTTCCCGCTCCGCCACCGCTGGCCTGACCTCGCCAAGCTCGCCAAGCCTCGCCGCCCGCCAAGGCTTCTTCCGCCCACGCCGCCAAGATTCTCCGCCACGCCCTGCTGCCGCCTCGACCTCCTAAGCGCTGTCATTGCCGTCTTGCCGCCCTCCTACTGCGCTGCCCGCCCGAGCGCCTGGCCCCGAGCTCCGCTGCCAGCGCAAGCCTGCCAAGCCGCCTCCTCGCTGCCCGAGCGCCTGTCCCGCTCAAGCCCGGCCCGCTGGACCGTCATCGCTGGGCCTCGCCTGGCCAAGGCCTGCGTCCTGCCCCTCTCGCCTGCCTCTGCCGGCCGTCCCGGGCGCTCCCGCTACTGGGGCCGCCATCATCCCTCAGCAGGCGCGGCTGCCCGCCTGAAGTTCGCCCTGCAAGCCCGAGCCGCCTGCCCTCCTCGTCTGGGTGTTGCAAGACATGCTCCGCAGCCTGCCTCGCGGTGTTTGCCCGACACTTGATCCGAGAGGTGCAAGCCAAGATCGGCGAAGACCATGTGCTTCTACAAGTCCGTTGTTGCCACGGGACCAAAACCCCAAGATCGACCGAGTCGAGACCGGGCACTATGTAAGACCCAAGCGGGAACCGAAATGAACCTCGACACGCCAAGTTCGCCGAGACCCGTCCTCAAGGCCTCCGACAGGAACCGACAAGATCTACATCACGACGCCGGAGAAAACCCCGGAACTCCAAGATCGCCATGGACGACAAGCACTTCACCCCGCCGAACCGAATTCGACACGCGGACCCGACAAGTTCTTCTCGACGACAAGATCATCGACGGGGAACCGAAGACCACATGTGCGACAAGTACTCCCTCGAAACGTCAAGTACTTCACCCCGACACCGACCCCGGCGACAAGTGCTTCAACCCGATGATAGGACCGACCACATGGCCAACCATCGCGACAAGAACTACCTCATATCTCGAGAACGCTTCCCGAGACCGAACCCGGATCCGAACCTCGACCGACCCCGGAAACCCAAGATCGCCGGACCCTAATGTGTGAACCTTTTCCCGAGCCCCTATTTTATGAATACTAAAAATAAAATCTGTTGCATTTAATTTGTCATTCTCGCATGCATATTTGTGTGGTTTGGGGGCCTTATGCCGATTCACCTATAATTAAATATGGGGCCCATATGCGGGCAAATCTAGTCTCATATTGGCCTCATTCAAATTTGTGTAGCGAACCGGTGATATATTCTGCCTTGTTAAACCACATTTAAAATTGCGGGGAAGTTAAACAACATGAACCACCTAATTAATTGTCGGGACCCCGGTTCCGCTTAATATGACCTAATTGCATCGCACCTTTGCCATGTCATCCATCATACATGCATCATGCCGATCTTCTGCCGTTGTATTAAATATTGCATCCGGTGTTCTTCTAGTGTTTTGCTTCTTCGCGGATAAGGCCGTTGAGTTGATGTGAGCTTCGCCCCGATCTTCGGATGAACCTTCGACAATGTTTTCAAAGTAGCATCTCCCTTTCTACCTATCTTACTTTTATAGTATTTATTCCCTCCTGTTGATCTATTGCTATCGTGTTGCGATGCTCTAGTGTTTCGCCGTGATATCCCTTGCGCCTTATATTGCCTTGGACACATCCTATTACAGTTGTTTGGTAGATAGTTGGACTTGCAGCGTCGTCGCTGGCTCAAGTGTGCTATGTGTCGTCAAATGCCACAGTTGTTGATGTATTGCCGCATGTTGTGTTGGAGATGATCATAGTTTTACTTATCGTTCACTCTAATTCTGTTTAACAACTAAAATTGAAATAAGGAGGCATCGATTGGTGATAGATAATATTTGGTTTTAACGCCCACTTGTGTCCCGAGGACCCCTAGTACTTGATAATTTCCTTGATTTATCGCTATCCACATCCGGGAGGTATATGGGGCCCCGAGCGAGCTTGATTCGGTCTTATTTCTTGGGGCCACAAACTAGTTTGAGGTTTTATTTACTATCTGTACTTATGCCATGCTACTTACGTATTTAAATTTGTGCGAGGAGCACCTTTGCATCTTTAGGATCGGACACGTTACGCTGCATCGACAAGCCCAACCACACTTCGGGTTCCCGATCGTTTGCCCACCCAAACCTTGAGGCCGTCTCGAGTCATTAGCTTGCTATGGATCTACTTAAGGGTGGCCCCCGAAATATTTCGAATCTGTGATTGTTCAATCGTGAAAGCCTCGTTGGGTTTTGAGTTGGTTTTTCCGAGGTTGATCGGCGTGTGTTGCTATTGGTGCACCCGGCCGGGTAAAACTTTCTCAAAGCCGTGTCCATGGATATGGACGACTTGGAGCACGAGATCTCGATCATAGACAAGCATAACTAAAGTTTATTGCTATAAATGTGACTTTATAATGACTAGTAATCAGCTTCACTATAATGGAATGGCTAATTAATACTGCCCACAACTGCTTGTTTGGAGTGTCGCTTGCGACCATTGTACCTGACTAGAAAGTATTGCAACTACAACGAAATGGCTGAATAAAAGTACCAACAACTGCTGGGTTTTGGGTTTATATCATACTATCTGCACCTGATTAGTAATTGCTGTAACTATAACGGAATGGTCAACTGAAAGTGCCCACTGCTTACTTTATCAGGATGATTATCTAAACCTGACTAGTAATTGCTGCAACGAGAACTGAATAAGTAAAACTGCCAACTGTGTGGGTTTCCTCGGTTGACTTCCTCGTTTGGTCTCGAGGGGGAAACACCAGGATGGGTTTGTTTGGTGTTAGCTTCAGGTTGGATCCGGATAGGTCTTTCTCATCCCTCTCTGATAACCGCCAGTTGTATCGAGTCTCTATAGGTTGTTTAGTGCATGCTGCCGCTTCAGTCCACCATACCTATGTAGGCGAGGACCGCCGAATTCTAGTCTCGCTGTCTTGGCCTCGATCGACGCTCCTTCTTTTTCCTTTGCCCTTTGTCGGCACCCCTTTGTTTAAGGTTTGAGATCAACGTCGTTAGGTGGTTACCTTCGGCTTGGCTCGGGTTATGGGCGCCATTGGTTATTCTTCGGGCTCTTAGCCCTATTTGCATCTTGTCCGTAGTCGACGCCTATCATTTTCAAGGTGATTTGGATCTTTGTATATTATATCTTTATTCTTGACTCTTTGAGTCATTATATATATCTCGCTCGGGTCCCATCGAGGACTGTGTAATGTTATTACTTTTTCCACCCGCACGAAAGTGCTGGTGAGCACCTTTGAATCGCTTCTATGCGGGTTTGGCGAATTTTGCTCAAACTTGCATAGGCCCGATTCGAGGTGTTCTGAGTGGTATCGAGCTCAGCGGTTGCGATACCCCTAAGTCCAAACAGAGGATAACCTACCTAACGGCCGAAGTAGAGTGTCAAAACTATTTTGAAAATCGGTTGGATAGTTCTGATTAGGTCTGATTTTACTCCTTACCCCTTTGCTATTCTCCTCTTATCTCGACGTGTTTTGAATCTGCTCTCTTATCTTCTCTTAGAGTCCAGGATTTCTCGTGGTTGGGTTCCGTCGTACCTTCAGGGTTTCACTTCCTCTTTTGTAAACGGTGTTGCTACATCCGGTCTTCATGCTATCCGAAGAATCCTTCGTCTGTGGTACCCTCCGTTGTTCCTTGTTGGTGCTTTCCGGTGTTTCCGACGCGACGACATCATCTACGCCAGATCCGATGCAAAGTCTGCATCCCTCCTTTGTTACCGAACCTCGAGTGTCGAGATCTTCAGTCTGATTCCGAGAATGGTTGCACTTCCTTCTACTGATTGTGCAGAGTAATAGTTTGGGTGCGTGATGGATTGGCCCCCATGCCGACTACCCCTTCTATTCGCTTTTGTACATTGAAGTGGACGAGAATGCATCGGTTCCCTTTCCGGTTAGAGGTGGCTTTATTTGTTGATACCTCTACCTTCGCCCTTTTGTCCGGAGTGTTCTCTCGGCGAGTACCTGACAACGACCTCTTGTTAGTGGTGTCGCGAGGATCTGCACGCGCGAAGGCATAAATCGCCGACCTTCTCTCCGGTACCATGAGGCGGATCTCGAGGGCGAGATCCATTGTTAGTGGTGTCGAATTGTGGCATCCCGCAAAAACCACTACTAGAAAATCATGTTGTTTTTGTGCATTGCATCATCATGACCGCATGCTCATGTCATCATGCCACATTGCATTTGTGCATCATCATCATCTTGCATGTGCTTGTATAAAACTATTTTCAGAAAAACCTGTCTTTGTTTTCTAAACGCCCCATCTTATTCAAACACGAAACCGGTCCCGAATATTTTGTTTTGTCCATTGTCGGATTGCTAAAGCTGTGTTAAAATAAATAATTTAATTATTTAGTGGGGCAGCGAGCAGGCCAAATCGACAACGACCACCCATTACAAAACGGTCCGCCCTTAATCCTCTGGTTACCCGGAAAACCTACCCACCCTATCTCCACCTCACTCCCTCCAATCATCTCTCGCCACATATTTTAAGACACCCCAAACCCCCACCAACCACCCTCGCACATCTCCCTCTCTCCTTCCTCTCTCTCCTAAACCCACCCCCACTCGGCTCCCCGGCCCCACCCACCACGCCACGCGCTTAGCAGCTTGTCCCCTGCCGACCTGCCCGTGGCCCCACCCACCCCCCTGGCGCACGCACACCCACGCGGCCACGCCCGAACCGCCCTCTCCCTCCTCCTTTTCTTCCTCCCACGACCGACGCTGCGCCCCACCCGCTTTTCTCTCCGCGCCTCTCCTCTGCGCCGCCGCCTCACGGAGCCCCTCCCTCCACCTCTCCTCCCTTGCCTGCCGCCTCCGCTGGCCGCGCCAGCGCCATGAAAGCAGCCCGCACCACCGCCTCCACCCTCCACCCAGGCCGCATCTCCCCAAGCCCGCCCGGCCCGCGCAGCCGCCCGCCTGCCACCGCCCCGCACCCCGGACCTATCCCCCATCGAGCTTCTCCCCGCGGCCTCCACCAAGCCCCGCCTCGCCCCGCCCCGCCACCGACTTCTGCCCGGCGCACATCCCAGCGTGAGCCCGCTCTCCTCCGCCCGAGCGCTGGCGTCCGCCCGGCCCGACGTCCGCCCAGCGGCTCGGCCGACCTCTTAAGCAGTCGCCCGGCTGATACCAGCCGCCGCCCGGCCCGTCGTCGCCTCTCGACCTCCCGACCTCAGGCCACGCCGTCTTCGCCTCCTGCCGCGCTTCGCCTGAGCCAACGCCCGCGGCTCCGCCAGCCGTGCCAGGCTCGGCCCTCCTCCTCGCTGCCCGAGCCCGCGCGTCCCGCTCAAGCCGGCCCGCCCGGACCGTCATCGCTGGTCGCCTCCGCTGCTCAAGCTTCGCGTCCGCTGCGCCGTGCTGCCTCCCGTCTGCGCGTTCTGCCGCTTGTCTGCGCCAGTATCTGCGCAGCAGCCGCTGCGTATCCCTGAGTTCACCCCGCATAAGCCCGAGCCGCCCTGCGTCCTCCTCGCGTCTGGTGCCGCGACATGCTCCGCAGCCGTCTCGCGGTGTTGCCCGACACTTGATCCGAGAGGTGCAAGCCAAGATCGGCCCGAAGACCATGTGCTTCTACAAGTCCGTTGTTGCCACGGGACCAAAACCCCCAAGACCGACCCGAGTCGAGACCCGGGCACTATGCAAGACCACGGCGTCGGAACCGGAAATAGAACCTCGACACGCCAAGTTCGCCGAGACCCCGTCCCCGAAGGCCTCCGACAGGGAACCGACAAGATCTACATCACGGACGCGGAGAAAACCCCCGGAACTCCAAGATCGCCATGGGACGACAAGCACTTCACCCGGCTGCGAGAACCGACCCGACACGGACCGACAAGTTCTTCTCGACGACAAGATCATCGACAGGGAACCCGAAGACCACATGTGCGACAAGTACTCCCTCGAGAACGTCAAGTACTTCACCCCGGACACCGAGACCCCGATGCGACAAGTGCTTCAACCCGAGCGATAGGACCGACCACATGGCCAACCATCGCGAATGCGACAAGAACTACCCCCGTTATCTGAGAACGCTTCCGCCGAGACCGAACCCCAGATCCGAACCCTCAGACCGACCCCGACCCCGGAAACCCAAGATCGCCGGACCCTAATGTGTGAACCTTTTCCCGAGCCCCTATTTTATGAATACTAAACATAAAATCTGTTGCATATTAATTTGTCATTCTCGCATGCATATTTGTGTGGTTTGGGGGCCTTATGCCGATTCACCTAATAATTAAATATGGGGCCCATATGCGGGAAAATCTAGTCTCATATTGGCCTCATTCAAATTTGTGTAGCGAACCGGTGATATATTCTGCCTTGTTAAACCACATTTAAAATTGCGGGGAAGTTAAACAACATGAACCACCTAATTAATTGTCGGGACCCCGGTTCCGCTTAATATGACCTAATTGCATCGCACCTTTGCCATGTCATCCATCATACATGCATCATGCCGATCTTCTGCCGTTGTATTAAATATTGCATCCGGTGTTCTTCTAGTGTTTTGCTTCTTCGCGGATAAGGCCGTTGAGTTGATGTGAGTCCCGATCTTCGGATGAACCTTCGACAATGTTTTCAGGCGAGCATCTCCCCCTTTCTACCTATCTTACTTTTATAGTATTTATTCCCTCCTGTTGATCTATTGCTATCTGTGTTGCGATGCTCTAGTGTTTCGTACCCGTGATATCCCTTGCAGCCTTATATTGCCTTGGACACATCCTATTACCTGTTGTTTGGTAGATAGTTGGACTTGCGCGTCGTAGTCGCTGGCTCAAGTGCTGTTGCGTGTCGTCAAATGCCACAGTTGTTGATGTATTGCCGCATGTTGTGTTGGAGATGATCATAGTTTTACTTATCGTTCACTCTAATTCCTGTTTAACAACTAAAATTGAAATAAGCAGAGGCATCGGTGGGTGATAGATAATATTTGGTTTCCGAACGCCCACTTGTGTCCCGTAGGACCCCGAGTACTTGATACCTGTTCCTTGATTTATCGCGCTATCCACATCCGGGAGGTATATGGGGCCCCCCCTGAGCCAGAGCTTGATTCAGTCTTATTTCTTGGGGCCACAAACTAGTTTGAGGTTTTATTTACTATCCTGTACTTATGCCATGCTACTTCTGTATTTAAATTTGTGCGAGGAGCACACCTTTGCTTTGTTAGGATCGGGACACGTTTGCGGTATCGACAAGCCCAGCCACACTTTCGGGTTCCCGATCGTTTCACGCCCACCCAAACCTTGAGGCCGTCGAGTCGGCTAGCTTCGTTATGGATCTACTTAAGGGTGCCTCAAATATTTCTGAATCGTGATTGTTCATCGTGAAAGCCTCGTTGGGTTTTGAGTTGGTTTTCGAGGTTGATCGGCGTGTGTTGCTATTGGTGCACCCGGCCGGTAAAACTTTCAAAGCCGTGTCCATGGATATGGGCGACTTGGAGCACGATATCTCGATCATAGACAAGCATAACTAAAGTTTATTGCTATAAATTTGACTTTATAATGACTAGTAATCAGCTTCACTATAATGGAATGGCTAATTAATACTGCCCACAATCGCTTGTTTGGAGTGTCGCCATTATTGTACTGACTAGTAAGTATTGCAACTACAACGAAATGGCTGAATAAAAGTACCAACAGCTGCTTGGTTTTGGGTTTATATCATACTATCTTTTGATTAGTAATTCTTTGTAACTATAACGGAATGGTCAACTGAAAGTGCCCACTTTTATCATCGGGATGATTATCTAAACGACTAGTAATTGCTTAGCAACGAACTGAATAAGTAAAGCGCCAACCGTGGGTTTCCTCGGTTGACTTCTCGTTTGGTCTCGAGAAACACCGGATGGGTTTGTTTGGTGTTAGCTTCGTGTTGGATCCGGATAGGTCTTTCATCCCTCTCGATAACCGCCATTGTATCGAGTCTCTATAGGTTGTTTAGTGCATCTTGCTGCCGCTTGATCCACCATACATGTAGGCGAGACCGCCAATTCTAGTCTCGCCGCATCGCCTCGATCGACGCCTCCTTCTTTTCCTTTGCCCTTTGTCGGCACCCCTTTTGTTTAAGCAGGTTTGAGATCGACGTCGTTAGCGAGGGTTACCCTCCGGCTTTCTGGCTCGAGCAGGTTATGGACGCCATTGGTTATTCTTCAGGGTTCTTAGCCCCATTTGCATCTTGTCCGTAGCTGGACGCTCTATCATTTTCAAGGTGATTTGGATCTTTGTATATTATATCTTTATTCTTGACTCTTTGAGTCGCTGTTATATATATCTGTTCTGGTTCCCATCGAGGACTGTTGTGTAATGTTATTACTTCGTTTTCCACCCGCACAAAAGTGCCTGGTGGGCACCTTTTAATCGTTTCTATGCGGGTTTGGCGAATTTTGCTCAAACTTGCATAGGCCCGATTCCGAGGGTGTTACAACTCGCTCGCTGTCGCGCGGTGTGGGAATGGCATCTCCAGCGCTGCTCCGCCACGCACAGGCGACGAGGTATCCCTTGTCCTCCATAGGTTGGAGCTCGACATCATCCATGGATCTTGGGACCCAGAGGCCCCGCAACTTCCTCTCATCCGCTGCCGTCGTGCCTGTTGTTGTTGCTTCTCCGGAGCTTGATGAAGGTTCCATATCGCCGGAGAGAGTCAAGAACTGGTGGCGTTAAGGGTTTTTTGGTGTGCAGATGGGGGAGGATGCAGAGCGCTCGAGGAGTACGAGGAGACAATGAAGAACGGCGAGGAATGAATCTAGGAGAAAGAAATCTCTACTTTTATTAAGCTCCGCGCCAAGATTCGTGCTAATCTGCGCGATTTGTGCCACGCGTATAGGAGAGAGAGAGGAGACTTCCACGCGACACCTCCGCCCCATCGATTCTCGCACGGACATTGAAATGGTGTTCTGTTTGTAAAGAACGGACCCATCAATGGTCGTGCTGACGGGATGTTTGTTAGTGACAAGACCTGACCTGAAAAAGTGGTCAGACAGCAGGGCATTGTTTAAATCCGGCTCATGTTTTGAAATGAGAAGGAAAATGACTGATGTCAAGAAGACATATCCAACTTAGATAAGACTCGGAATCCTACACTACTAGATAAAGTTTTCAGGAACCCTTCAAGATTATCAAGACGAAGAAACCATCAAGCTAGACGATTTATCTGACTTTGGATCTTGGAGACTTCCGGGGGCTACTGTTGGGGATATACTTTCTAGGTATACCCACAAGACTCGCTGACCAGGGTGTCCCACCAACGGGTTAGAGCTTTGTTTCACGGGCAGCCCAGTCAGAGAAAGAGGAGTCACTTCTGGCTACGACAAGGCCCTGAAGAGTTACCGACTTAGGCCTATAGTATTACTTGTAGTCTAAGCTGTATCTAATTACCGACTCTATAACATAGTCGGATAGGTCTCTCCTGTAACCCTAGGCCCTGGTGACTATATAAACTGGACCTGAGGGAGCCTTTAGGGCACTAGATCATAGATCAACCACAACCTACTCGCACAGGAGAACCTCTCTTATAATTCGTTGTAACATCCGGTTCTCGCCGATATATTACTGGGTTGCTAGCAGGAGTAGGATCCGATCACCGCAGTCGGATCTAAACCTAGGTAAACTTGTGCTCACCGCTCCTGGAACACCGTACGACTCGCATTCCATCTTCTCAACGCCTTCAGGACCCACTATGGCGTACTTGTCGAAAATCCGACGACACCTAATACTCTAACATTGGTGTAACAAGTTATTATTTCTATATCTTGTAAGAGCATCTCCACTCGTTGCGCGTACCCAGACCGAAAACCGGACCGATTTTCCGCCGGACGAATCACGTTTTCGGCCTGGGTACGCCAGTCCCCCACACGCGTACCCAGACCGCGTTCCCAAGTTCGGCTAAATTCACTTAAACTCGGCGAAATATGGGGGAATATAGGCGGAATTCATTAAAGTAGGCGAGGGGCACATAGTACATCGGTTTTAACTAGGAAAGGACGCCGCCGTGGTCGACGTCGGACGCCGCCGTGGTCGACGCCGGACACTGCCGTGGTCGACGCTGGACGCCGCAACTATAGGCCGAGGCGGGGGTTTTTGCCGGTCTCGATGTGCGCCATGACTCCGGCGAGAGTCCGCCCTAGAACGCTCCACCAGCGGCGGCCGTAAACCATATTGTTACGCGGCGGCGGCGAGCCCGGCGGTCCGTCGTGTCGGGCGAGTTCCTCGAGGCGCCTGCCGGCGAAAAACTGCCTCCAGAAGACCAGGTTGTCCTGATCCTCAGCGAGTGCCAGGCCTTACATGGCGGTGATAGCGGACTGGATCTCTCCGGCGAGTTCTGGGTCTTCCATGGCCGCCTGGATCTCTCCGGCAAGGTCCTTCCCATCCGGCACCGGCGGAACGGGGACCCCGTCGGCGCTGAGTTTCCAGCCTAGGGGGAGACGAGTGTCCGGCGGGGCCGTATAGCGCGCCTCGCGGAGCAGCCGGGCTTCCCATGACGATAGCGTGCGTCGGCCGGCCATGGCTTCTCGGCGGAGATGGGGAGGAAGAAAGGTGCGAACGTCCAAAGTTCGCCGGAGTTGTGGTGGTGTGGGGGGATGTGAAGAGAGACGGCGAGATGTACGGCTTTTATAGACCGGAAGAATGGCGGGAGGGGTGTAGCGGCGAGGGCGGAAAAAAGAAAACGACGGGAAGGATGGAGGCGAATCGGCTTCTGTCGCTGACAGGCTGGTCCACTCGCCGAATTCTCGTCGTCCAGCGTTCCCATGGCGTACCCGGGATCCTGGGTTCGGCCTGGGTAGTCCGGACCAAAGTTGGCCCAAATCCGGCCGAAAACAGGTCCCTAGGTACGCGACTGGGCCGATTTTCGGCGTCCGGACGTAATTTCGGCGTCCGGACGTAATTTCGGCGTTCGGATCGGCCTCCTGGGTAGGCGAGTTCCTGGGTAGGCGAGTGGAAATGCTCTAACACATTTTAGAGAAGTCTTTAACATATTTTTTTTCTGTCTCGAATTATATGTCACAGATTAATGTGAATCCAGATAGAGAGGAATATCTATTTTGCTAGTGTGTAGTGGAAGTTAGGTGGAGGGGATAGATCCCATGCTCGAGGAGTATGAGGAGACAATGAAGAACGGCGATGAATGAATCTAGGAGAAAGAAATCTCTACTTTTATTAACTTCCGCGCCAAGATTCGTGCTAATCCGCGCGATTTGTGCCACACGTATAGGAGAGAGAGAGGAGACTTCCACACGACACCTCTGCCCCGTCGATTCTCAAGACGGCATTGAAACGATGTTACATTTTCAGAAACGGACCATCAATGGTCGTGCTGACGGGATGTTTGTTAGTGACAAGACCTGACCTGAAAAAGTGGTCAAACAACACGACATTGTTTAAATCCGGCTCATGTTTTGAAATGAGCAGGAAAATGACTGAAGTCAAGAAGACATATCCAACTCAGATAAGACTCGGAATCCTACACTACTGGATGAAGTTTTCGGGAACCCTTCAAGATTATCAAGACGAAGAAACCATCAAGCTAGACGATTTATCTGACTTTGGATCTTGGAGACTTCCGGGGGCTACTGTTGGGGATATAATTTCCAGGTATACCCACAAGACTCGTTGACCAGGGTGGCCCACCAACGGTTAGAGCTTTTTACAGGCGGCCCAGAGAAAGATGAGGAGTCACTTCCGGCTACGACAAGGCCCTAAAGAGTTACGACTTAGGCATGTAGTATTACTTGTAGTCTAAGCTGTATCTAGTTACCGACTCTATAACGTAGTCGGATAGGTCTCTCCTGTAACCCTAGGCCCTGATGACTATATAAACCGGACCTGAGAGAGCCTTTAGGGCACCAGATCATAGATCAACCACAACATACTCGCACAAGCGAACCTCTCTTATAATCCGCTGTAACATCCGGCTCTCGCCGATATATTACTGGGTTTCTAGCAGGAGTAGGATCCGATCACCGCAGTCGGATCTAAACCTAGGTAAACTTGTGCTCACCGCTCCTGGAACACCGTACGGCTCGCATTCTATCTTCTCAACGCCTTCAGAACCCTCTATGGCGTACTTGTCAAAAATCCGACGACACCTAATACTCTAACATCGGTGTAACAAGTTATTATTTCTATATCTGTAACACATTTTAGAGAAGTCTTTAACATACGTTTTTTTCTGTCTCGAATTATATGTCACAGATTAATGTGAATCCAGATAGAGAGGAATATCTATTTTGCTAGTGTGTAGTGGAAGTTAGGTGGAGGGGATAGATCCCATGCATGTTTTGGAGAAAGGCCGGATTTTCAAATCATCGACTAGTCACAATTAACACGTACGCGCACGTGGACGAAATGCAGTTGATCCAATCTGTTTAGTAGCGTACGGTCACTGATAACGCACTATTCATTGTCAAAGGGTGCATGGATGGCTTTGCTCGATCTAGCTAGCTCCACGTATGCATAGCTACTAGTAGCGACGGATGGCGACGCGTTCGGCATCGATCGGTGTCACGGGCCGGCTACATATACGGGCTGCCTGCCCAGCTTCAAACGCACAATTAAGCAAATTAATCGAGGCAAGTAACCAGCCAGCCATGATGACGAACAGGGGCCGCCTCGGTGCTAGCATCCTGCTAATGCTCTCCCTCCTTGCCGCCGGCCGCCCCTCCGGCGCCGCCGCCGTTGACGACGACGTCGGCAGCACCATCCGCCTCCCCAGCGACACCCACGGTACGTCGTCAAATATTATTTTCCCCTAGCTAGTTCAGCCTTTTAGTTTAGCGCGTGAAGAAACTGACCGTCCTATCTCCCTGATCTGCAGAGGCGTCGGCGGCAGCGAGGCCGTGGAAGTGCTGCGACGCGGCGCTGTGCACCAAGTCGAACCCGCCCATCTGCCGTTGCACCGACGAGGTGGACCAGTGCGCCGCCACCTGCAAGAGCTGCGAGCCGTCCCCGTCGAACCCGTCCCGCTTCGTCTGCAACGACCAGTACATCGGCGACCCCGGGCCCATCTGCCGGCCGTGGGAGTGCTGCGACTCGGCACCGTGCACCAAGTCGATCCCGCCGATGTGCCGCTGCACCGACGAGGTGGAGCAGTGCGCCGCCACCTGCAAGAGCTGCGTCCCGGCCGCCTCCGACCCTTACCTCCGTGTTTGCAAAGACATTTACCGTGGGTATCCGGGGCCCAGGTGCAGCGCCGCCGATGGTAACACCGGCGGCTGTAACTAGTAGTAAGCCACGGCCTCATCGGCGCACGCGTTGATCACCCGATCGATCAACGCCGAGGTGCCATGTGTGAAAGAATAAAATGAGAATAAACCGTTTCTCGCGTTTGCGATTATACTACTACGGTGAACATGTATGCGTGGTGGCTATGAATAAAGAGCGTTGAAATTCCTGTGGGCATTGCTTAATTGGTCGGCAAGAAGTAGTACAATACGCCTCCAAATTAGTGAGGATCGTATTTGTAACTCAACCACGCACAAATAAAATTCAAGATCGAGCTTCCAGAATCGACTTAGGCTAGTTATAGTGAAAGTAACTTAGATAGTACTAACATAGTTCTACATGTATTACCAACTAAGCATTTAGATAACATGACATGCAATTAAATGATAAAAGAGAGTATTATGATAACTAGCTATGTTATCGTAACATCTAATATTTTAATATAAAATGATGCTATATTACAATAAATAAGCCTTTGCATGATATCATATATATATATGTTATTTTGGACTATAAAAATAGTAACTTAGACTAATAATATATGTAGGTTACTACTCTCCTCGGACCCTTCCCTCCGCGTCTGCGAGGATGTTTTCCTTGGATTCCCCGGGCCCAGGTGCACGGCGGACGGCAACAATGGCGGCCAGTAGGACTCAACGCCTCACCGGCCGATCGATCAACGCCGACGTGCCATGGGTGAAAGAATAAAATAGAAATGGGCCGCATCTCGCGTTTGCGATAAACATGTATGCATGGTGGGTATGAATAAAGACAGTTAAAATTCGTACGTGTGAATTTCTTAATTTATCGGCAAGAAGTACAATACGCCTCCAAATTAGTGAGGATCGTATTTGTAACTCAACCACCCAAAAAGTACAAGATCGACCTCCCAGCTGCTGATTACGCATCAAAACAAAGATGGACCCGAAAACTAAGATGTACTATAAAGAAAGTGTTTATGGTCTTCGTAAAGGGATTTAATCCCGGTTCAAACCGAGAGGGGTAGTGGGATTAAAGCCCTCCTCTCCTCTTTAGTCACGGTTGTGATGTGAACAGGAACAAAAGAGGATCCACGTGGCCGCCGACTAGAGTACGGGGAGCATCATTGTCCCGGTTCGTATTACAAATCGGGATCGATATTTCCATGTGGCCGTTGTCTGGAGAGAGGAGGGCATCATTCGTCTCGGTTCATACTACGAACCAAAAATAAAGCCAACACAAAACTCAATGACCTCCTCTGTTCCATATCCCTTGGAGATGCTTCCTTCTGGCCTAACACAATTATGAACATATTTTTTTAAGACTCCCATGAACCTCTTAAAAGAAACATATTGTGTAGAAATATAGGACCGAGAATGACAAACCCTTCTACTAGGTGAACAAGGATATGCGTCATAACACCAACTCAAAACTAACAAGACATTGGACCACATCTTTTTGTAACCTTGGCAGAATATCTGAATTCATTACCTTCTGAGATATTGCATTAAGAAATGCACATAGCTTCACAAAGGGTACTCGAACATTTTCTGGTAGAAGCCCCCTCAATGCAATCGGAATCAACTGGGTCATAATCACGTGACAGTCATGAGACTTCATGAATTTTTTCTCTGCCATATTTAATATCCCATTTATATTAGACGAGAAACCAGACGGCACCTTGATACTGTAAAAGACTTCAAAAAGATTTTCTTCTCTGCTTTGGTAAGAGCATAGTTGGCAGGACTTAAGTGACGTCATTTATCCATCTTGTTCTGTGTATGGATGTTCTGTGGGTCTTTCATACGTTATTGCTCTTCCCGTGTTTCTGGTGTATCTTTTGTATTTTCATACACGCCTAATAAGTCTAGCAGGTTCATGCAAAGATTCGTCATCATGTGTATCACGTCGATCGAAGAGCGGACATGTAGTACTTTCCAATAGGGTGTCTCCTAAAATATAGATTTCTTCTTCCACATGAGCGCGTGCCCGGTAGTGACGTCGTTCGGAACAGATTGACCGCCAGGACCCTTTCCAAAGATTACTTCTATGACCTTGATCATACCAAATACATCATCACTAGTATAGAGGTCAGGCTTCTTCTGGTGATCTGCCTCACCTTTGCAATGCTTGACTTTCTTTCTTACCGGATAATTGGTCGGAAGAAATCGACGATTCCCTAGGTACACAACCTTTTTATATTTATGAAAATATGTACTTTCAATCTGATCTAAACAATGTGTGCATGCCTTGTATTCCTTGTTTATCTGTCTTGAAAGGTTACTAAGAACAAGACAATCATTGATGGTTACGAAAAGCAACGCTCGTAGGTTAAATGGCTCTTGTGTATGCTCATCTCACACACATACACCTGGTTTGCCCAACAATTGTAAGAGTTCTTCAACTAATGGCCTTAGGTACATATCAATATCAAGAAGTACAATACGCCTCCAAATTAGTGAGGATCGTATTTGTAACTCAACCACCCAAAAAGTACAAGATCGACCCACTGCTGATTACGCATCAAAACAAAGATGGACCCGAAAACTAAGATGTACTATAAAGAAAGTGTTTATCGTCTTCAGAAGATTTAATCCGGTTGCTAAACCGAGACGAGGTAATTAGGATTAAAGCCCTCCTCTCCCTCTTTAGTCACGGTTGTGCTGTGAACAGGAACAAAAGAGGATCCACGTGGCCGCCGACTAGAGTACGGGGAGCATCATTGTTCCGGTTCGTATTACAAATCGGGATCGATATTTCCATGTGGCCGTTGTGCGGAGAGGAGGGCATCATTAGTCTGGAGTGACATTTAACCAAAATAAAGCCAACACAAAACTCAATGACCTCCTCTGTTCCATATCCCTTGAGATGCTTCCTTCCGCCTAACACAATTATGAACATATTTTTTAAGACTCCATGAACCTCTTAAAAGAAACATATTGTGTAGAAATATAGGACCGAGAATGACAAACCCTTCTACTAGGTGAACAAGGATATGCGTCATAACACCAACTCAAAACTAACAAGACATTGGACCACATCTTTTTGTAACCTTGGCAGAATATCTGAATTCATTACCTTCTGAGATATTGCATTAAGAAATGCACATAGCTTCACAAAGGGTACTCGAACATTTTCTGGTAGAAGCCCCCTCAATGCAATCGGAATCAACTGGGTCATAATCACGTGATCATGAGACTTCATGAATTTTTTCTGCCATATTTAATATCCATTTATATTAGGCGAAAACGGCACCTTGATCTGTAAAGACTTCAAAAGATTTTCTTCTCGCTTTGGTAAGAGCATAGTTGGCAGGACTTAAGTGGCGTCATTTATCCATCTTGTTACGTGTATGGATGTTCATGGGTCTTTCATACATTATTGCTCTTCCCGTGTTTACGGTGTATCTTTTGTCTTTTCATACCGCCTAATAAGTCTAGTAGTTCATGCAAAGATTCGTCATCATGTGTATCACGATCAAGAGCGGACATGTAGTACTTTCTAATAGGTATCTCCTTAAATATAGATTTCTTCTTCCACATGAGCGCGTGCGTAGTAGCGTCGTTCTAACAGATTGACCGCCGGACCCTTTCCAAAGATTACTTCTATGACCTTGATCATACCAAATACATCATCACCAAGATAGAGGTCGCTTCTTCTGGTGATCTGCCTCACCTTTGAAATGATTGACTTTCTTTCTTACCGGATAATTGGTCGGAAGAAATCGACGATTCCCTAGGTACACAACCTTTTTATATTTATGAAAATATGTACTTTCAATCTGATCTAAACAATGTGTGCATGCCTTGTATTCCTTGTTTATCTGTCTTGAAAGGTTACTAAGAGCAAGACAATCATTGATGGTTACGAAAAGCAACGCTCGTAGGTTAAATGGCTCTTGTGTATGCTCATCTCACACACATACACCTGGTTTGCCCAACAATTGTAAGAGTTCTTCAACTAATGGCCTTAGGTACATATCAATATCATTGCCGGGTTGCTTCGGGCCTTGGATGAGCACTGCCATCATAACTAACTTACGCTTCATGCACAACCAAGGAGGAAGGTTATAGATACATAGAGTCACAAACCAGGTGTTGTGACTGCAGCTCGGCTCCCCAAAAAGAGATTTATGTCATATGTACTTAGACCAAACCATAAGTTTCATGCGTCACTTGTAAAATCGGGAAAGTCTCACTCGATTTTTCTACACGACAACCCATCAGCGGGGTATCTTAACTTCTTGTCTTTCTTACGGTCTTCTTTATGTCATCGCAATAATCTGATATGCTATTTGTTTCTAAACATACGTTTTAACCGTGGTATTATAGGAGTATACCATATAACCTTAGCAGGAACCCTCTTCCTGGGGGCTCGTCATCGTCCTCAACATCACCAGGATCATCTCGTCCGTTCTTATATCGTAGTGCAGTGCATACCGGACATTTATCTAATTTCTCGTACTCCTCGCCGTGGTAGAGGATGCAGTCATTAATGCATGCATATATCTTCTGCACATCTAATTATAAAGGGTAGAGAGTCATTTTTGCTTCGTACGTACTCTCCGGCAATTCGTTATCCTTTGAATGCTTCGGCTTCATTATTTTCAGTAACTTCTCAAATCCCTTGTCAGATAAACCAGTATTTGCCTTCTATTTCAGCAATTTTAGTGTGGTGTCAAACTTTGTGCTGCCATCTTTGCAATTTAGGTATAATAATTTTTTGTTATCCTCTAACATGCCTCCAACTTCAACTTCTCCTTTTCTGTTTTACAGTCTCGTTTTGCATTAGAAATGAGCTGGCCAAGATCATCAGCGGGCTCATCTGATACCCATTCTTAACCTCCTTCCTCTTTATTGTCTTCCATTGCAGTATCACCGTATTCGGAAAACATAGGATATTTGTTATCATCCTCTTCTTGTTCATTGTCTTTCATCATAACCCCTCTTTCTCCGTGCTTGGTCTAGCAATTATAGATGGGCATAAAACCATTCCGAACCAGTGCCTGGTCCAGCAATTATAGATGGGCATGAAACTATTAGAGTATATGTCAGTTAGGCATATTTGATAGTTTAAATATTATAATCCAATTCTATCACTATTAGTCTTGTTGTCCCCTAAGTCTTCTAGTACTATATAAACAGTCCAAGGACTTACGTTGTAATCACCACTTGCAATATCAATACAATCTATACGTCCGCAATCTTTCAGAAACCATTCCGAACCACTCCTTGTTGTTCCGACATTTAACACATGGACAATGTTTGCCTTAGCCACACCGATAAATTTATCCACGCCCTGAATATACTTGGATTCACGTCGGTCACCGTACATCCATTCTTGCCTGTTCATCTGCATCATATAATTAAGTTTATAAAAAAACATTAAAAAATCATGAATAGTGAAATCAACACTTTATATCGACACATGCATTGTATCAATGACAGATGGAAGGATAAGGTTGCTAACCTCGATCGAGGAGGAAAGAAAGAGGCGAAAGCTCAAGTGTGGCTCGGGCACCTCATATCATTTTTGTTTTGTGTGCAATCAAGCGGCATTATTTTCTTAGGCATTTCATCGAACACCTCACGTGCATAGAAAAAACTAGCACACACATCTCACACCTTCCACCAAGAAAAAACAAAAAAGAAAGGGAAAGGGTTGGATACGTATTCATAGGCAGGTAGACTATTCATCCCCGTTTTTGACATAAACCGGAACTAAAGATATGAGCCATGACATGTGAACGAATAGACCTTTACGAATTGGGACCAAATGCTCCTGGCTGCTGAGCGACGCTATGACCGCTTGAACCGGGACGAATATGAACATTAGTCGTGTCGCGACCAGGACAAATGCTCTAGACGCTTCCGAACGAAAAACTTATTTTCTACTAATGAGCTGATTACACATGTAGATATTTCAGCAATTCCTATATCCAACTAAATTTTGTTAAAACAGTGTCAAGGAAGAGCTTCGGGAACATAGCACTAGGGCCACAACAGTCCATATTTAAGCTATCAGATCGAGCCTCGGCGAGTGATTTAGAGCATAACCCAAACAGAAGCAATGAACGTAGGTACAACTAACAGATGAAGCATAAGCAGCTATGACTTAGGTCTAGTTTTTTCGGTGGCTTCTCCAAAAAACCGTTCTATCCCTAATTTATTGGGTAAGCCGGTTTAAAAATATTACGAGACTTTTAAAAATGGTTAAAATTAAACTAATTTAAAAGTCTCACAAAATTTCAGAACCGGTTTTTCTAAAAAGCTGGAGATAGGACAATTTATCAGAGCAACTGTCAAGAGAACTGGACCTAAATCTCGTCCAACACCATGGTCCATACAAAGCGCTTTCATGAACAGGAATTTGCACAACGTGTGGTGTGAGAGTCACACAACAGGACAGAGTTCTGATAAGAATAGAAGAGGACGATCGTGGAGACGGTCAGGATCCTGCGAATATTCGCGTATTTTTTGCCAGATTTGCTCAAATCTAAAAAGTTTAACCAAATCTGATCCTCTCGAAACTAATTCGAAAGCTGACCCTAGGGTGCACTGTTTAAAATGACAGCTATACAGGTCGGCGCACACACATAGAAAACCGGAATCAAGGAGGTCGGCTCCGCTTAAAATGGCGACCTACCTAGTTTGCCTCCGCCGCTTCATCTCACTAGTGGAAACGAGGCCTCTAACACCAGTTCGTAGAGGCCTCTAACAGTGGTTCCAGAACCGCTGTTAGGGGTTCGGTGTTAGAGGCCCCCCCTTTTAACAGCGGTTACGAACCGTTGTTAAAGGGTGGCGACATGGGCTGCCGCAGCTGGCCCTTTAACACCGTTCGTAA